>CM076583.1:893558088-894154218 GCA_034641835.2 Pinus albicaulis | reverse complement strand
ATATCAAGGCAACCTCTCGCTGATTGAATCAAAGATTTTCATCTCAAAAGAGAATCCTTATTTCATACATTCTTGAAGAAGATGATCCAAGAAGCATCAAGGCATCATCAACAAAGGCATCAAGTTGAAGAGTTCATCTACACTTGACAAGTACTTTTATACCTAAATCAAGTAAAATGATTTCATTTTGCAAGGAGATCAACACGTTGGTTGTGTCATCAAACTTCCTTGCATGGAAAAGGAGGATAGACTTAGTCCTCAAAGAAAATAAAGTTATTGATCATGCCAATGACAAAGTATCCAAACCATCTGAAGGACAAGCTCTATCTAAATATATGAAAAAGGATCCAAGGGATTAAAGGATTCTTATAGAATCCATCAAGGATTTCCTCATCCCCTATATAGCAGAGTTGGAGACATCAAAAGGGATATATGATAAGCTAGTAGAACTATTCTCTGAAAGCACGATAGGAAAAGTCATATCACTTAGATCTGAACTATACAAGTTGAAAGTATCAAAGGATGAAGGGATATCTACATGTCTTACCAAAGCATCACAGATAAGGAATCAACTTCAAGAACTAGGAGAGATGATATCTGATAAAGAAATGATTACCATTGTTCTAAATGCACTAACTGATGAACAAGGTAACGTTGTATCAAAGGCCTATGAAGAAAAGAAAGCTATCCCATTCAATAATTTATGGTCACTATGCAAGATGGAAGAAAGTAGGTTGAAGGCAAAAAGTGATATAGGATCAAATGAGCATGTTCAAACATTTGCTATCATGTCAAAAAGAAAAGGGAAATTTGGCAAGTTTGGTCCTCAGAAAAAGAAGAAGATCAATATGTCCAGATCCAATGCTATGGATGTCAAGGATATGGGCACTATAAGAGAGATTTCCCTAAGCTCAAGAAGGACAACAACAAATGAAGAAGGGAAGAAGCCTATATAACTGAAGAAGTGGAAGAAGCTGAAAAGAAGAAATCCAAGAAAGAGGAAGTAAAAGATTTCTACTACTATTGAGATAAGTCTTCTCCACCTAGTTCTTTTCAATTTTTATGAAATATAACTATCATGGTAGAAAGCATGATAGGATGCATCATTTTAGGGAATGGTATCATGGTAGCATATGATTGAAAATAAGAGCTCATGACATCATTATGAAGCCTGAAAGATGGTTGAAGTCTATGATAATCATTATTAAGGAAGTAGCTCTTGGTAACCTCATTAGAAGCATAAGTAAGTACTTATGGGTAGAAGTGAGTCATCTAGTATGAAACTCATCATACATCCTTGGGAAGGAGGATCTGCAAGATGAGGATTATCCTGATCCTCTGCTGGAATCTTCATTAGAAGATTCATCTCTTGAAAGATATTTCTCTGAGAATTCCACTTCTAATGGGACTCATTGTTTGAAAAAATAATGGTATGATGGTAAAGGAATGCAACATGTCAGGTTGATTAAAGCTCTCTCAATCGAGGACGAGAAATTGCTAAAGGAAGTCTAGATGACCAAAAAGAAGAAAAGAGGTATGTATGCATATTCTAATGAGATAAGTCATGTCGTTATATAGTTGCAGATAGTAAGGATGCATTTTCCATCTCATGATCAAGGAAAAATGATCTCTTTTGTTAAAAGGATGTATGAAGGCATGGTTCATATATTAACTAGATGAAATCAACATAATATGTCCTCATATGGAATATGAGGCAGTTGACAAAGTTGAAGGAACTATGATTGGAAGTTCTGCAGGAAGAAATGAAAAGGAAGAGAACATGAAAAATGCAACTACGGAGAAGGCAATCAACGTCCAAGAACTAATGGGGTAGATTTGACTATGGTATCTCGTGGGAAAGATATGAAGTTCCTGATAAAGTCTGAAAAAGAAAGAGACCCTTGATTTTGTATATCTTTTTGGAGATGTATCAATATGTTTGCATGATGTTGAAGCAAACAAGGAGATGTCATGACGAAAGACCATCACAAATGTAATTTTGATTTAATGTTCATTCTTGATTTTTGAACAATATCTGGATGGGCTAAAAATAAGAGTTGTAGATGTCCTCTACAATGGATACTCATGTGGTAGGATGAAAGATCTCGAAGGAAACAAGATATAAAGAAGGTAATAAGGTATGAAGGAAAGGCCAGATATGGACTAATGGATCACCTTCTGATGAAAGAAAGGATGATATCACTGACATGAAAGTGATGGATGGTTGATGCCCTACAAATATGAAGGCTCCATAATGTTTAAAGATAAAATTCATGACATCGAATGGAGGAGCGCTACAAGCAGTTGAAGGTCCTGTTATCTCCGCCAATGAATAAAAGGTTGTTGCTGGAAACAAGTCCCTATTTGAAGGGGAGCCTAGAAACAAGTTTCTAACTTGGTAGAAAGTTGGAAGCAAATCTTTAAGCCAAGAGGGAGCTTAGGTACATTCCTTCTATAGGAATGAGTACATTCCTTCATTGGAATAGGTATATCCTCCCAATTAAGAAGGAGAGATAGACACATCATTCTTGTCTTGACTTGGGAAGGTAGAATGGAGGATTGGGTAAGCATCTGGAATGTGATACTCTTTAAGGATGTAGTAGGGCATCCAAGATAAGAGGAGTCGTGAAGGACTGATATTCTTTGAGAACTGGGAATCCAAGATAAGAATATTCCTGAAGGTATATACCCTGTGAACACCCAGGTGGGTTATGCTCCCGAAGAGACAATATTGAAGGTGTCTATAAATCATTAGTCTCGCCAGAATTGTGCTCTAATCTTATGGAGAGATATAGTTGTTAGTCAAGGCCTTGCTATGTGACAATGCTGGATATGATACTATACAAATGGGTTACCAATCCGACACTTCCTATGAGAATTCTTCAGATTGAGAATGTCCAAGTACCTTGTATGGATTATGAATACCTCCCTAGTTAAGAGGGAGTGTTGAAATATGCAACTAGGTCCGGTCTTCATAATGACATATGTAATGTTGATTTTATTGTATTCAATGAAAAGAGAAAAATAAATTTATTATTATTATTCTTGAGGCATGGGTTTCAAGCTCAAGGAAACATTTATTTTAGGTCAAGCTCCCATTGAGAGCTTCTAGGATTTGTCATTGAGTCTATAAATTCAAAAGAGTCATTGTCATGTATGAATAACCCTTCTTGGGCATGTTACATATTGTAAGAAAATTATTTGAGTCAAATTAGAGTCAAAAGACCCTCTAACAGCATGTCAACCATGCTAGCATCAAGTCAACCTCATGAAGCAACAAATTAGCCAAAGGACATGTTAAGTCAGCCTAATAGGAGGCTCAAGGAAGCCTATATATAAGGCACTTGACCTCATTTGGAGTCGCCACTCATTCACACACAAGTTCGATCAAAAGGACAAGAAGAAGTGTGAAGAAGAGGAGGACAAAGGGAGGAAAAGTTGAGTTATTTTGGATCTGGTTTTGGGCTAATTCTCTCCACAGGTGCGAATGAATCAGGGCACATATTGTTGCAATGAAGCTGAGTTACAAAAGTAAAGTTAGGTCACCAAGAAGAGTTGTTCTGGAAGCCAAGTTCTCTAGGAGATAAAACCTACCCAAGCGAAGAAGTCGAAGTTGCAGTTTTTGGGCAAGTCGAAGTTGTAGTTTCTGAAGTTGCAATTGTAGAGTAGGTCAAAGTTTTCAAAGAGGGAGCATTGACTTGGTATTGGAGGGGTTCTTGGTCAAGGGTTTAGGTCTTGGAATTCGTCAAATTGAAGATTCTATAAGAAGAAGAATTCTAGTGGGTTTTCCTCTCAAGTTGGACAGGTTTTGGCCCTGGCTAATCACCTACATCTTGTGTCCTTTATCTTATTATTCTTTATGGTTTGGTAGTTGTTTGATGAAGAACACATAATAATAATCATGTACAAGAAGATCCTAATTAAGAAAAAGTAAAAAGTCCTCACAAGTAGTTATTATTATAAGAGAAATCATCTAATATCTATGCCCTAGATTTCTGAACATCTTCGATCCCTCTTATCTTTGAGACCCTGTCTAATCCTCAAACAGTGTCGGTCCATGAGAATTCCTATCTTCAATTCCTAACCTTCGAGGAGTATCGTTCCTAGATGCTTATCCAATCCTCCATTGTCCCTACCAGTGCCTTCACTAAGACTTATGACTATTAGTCCTGTTCTAGTGCATGACACATGGAGAATGTGGTGTCCCTTATTACTCCCTCTCAATCAGGGAGATAATCCTTGCTCCCTCTCAAGCAGGGAGACTTCAGCCATAAGCTTTATTTTTTTGTCGTTCATCAACTGTATGTTTTGTTGTGGAGATTTTTAAATAGTAGTTATCGGACTCCTCCTTTTCACATCTTCGTATTTTTCTCGAGCTTCGACCTTCCTAGATGTTGTGGGGACAAACTTCTTCATAATCTATCTTCGTGATAAGGTTCTTGCCATAAACCTTATTTATCGCTTTCCATCAACGATCATTTGTAGTAGCTTTTTCATCAAAAATATTTTGTCAAACAAATCAATGTAGGATTTCAATATATCTCTTTCTATCTTACTGGGAAAGTGAATTTCTTCCAGATCGACATCGAATCGATCATGACCAACCATCTATCTCGTGTCTGCGACCTTTTTGTTGAAGATTGTAACCGGGTTCAGTCTTCATAAATTGTATTTGAATCAATATTTATTGTTCTTGTCAAAAGAATAAAGAAAATAATTTTATTTCATTATTAAATGACTTATTAAAGCATGGGTTTCATGCTTGGGTCATATTATTTTAGGTCAAAGTCCCCATTATGGACTTCTAGGATTTATTCCGAGTTTGCAGAGTCATTGCATATTTAAATTGACCCATACTGGTCTTTTGAATCATGTAATTAGGTCAAGTATTGAGTCATATGATTTATGGAGCCTCCACATCAAGTCGACCTTCAAGTGATCAAGTCAACCTCAAGTCCAGTAATTCGAACTTATCAGAAGCCTATAAATACAGGGAGATCGAATTGTTGTTGTTGCTACCAGATTGAGGAAGGATCAAAAGGAAGTCTGACTTGGTGTGGAGTAAGTCCAAGTCAAGGTCTAGAGTCTCAAGATTACTATCGAAGGAAGGATTATTGACTGGGTTATCCCCTAGGGTGGGGTTTTGCCCTGGTTGTTTGCCTACATCTGGTGTCCTTGATCTATGTGCTTTTGCTTTGATATTTGCTTGATGAAATAAGAAGAAAGAAGATAAGAAGAACATAATAAGAACTAAAGAATATCAGAAGTAAATAATCAAGAATAATAGAATCTTTTTGCCTTTCTGATTCTCTAACACTTTTTTGCCTTTGTAGAGTACATATTTCTGCCACATATTTGCTTGTGCTATGTTGAAAATTTAATTAGGAGGCAAGTGGTTACAAGTGGTTCCTAAGGCTTTGATCTTTGACCTAGGGAAAAGTGTCCAAAAGAATTTAATTTTTCTCCTAAAGTAACTTTATAAATTTTTATAAAGTTAAATCTAATTTAAAAGTGACTTAAGTGATAAAGTTACTAAAGTGACTTTATAAAGTTATAAAGTCAACTCTAATTTTAAAGTGACTTTAAGTGATAAAGTTACTAAAGTTAAAGTGACTTTAAATAAAGTCAATGTAAAATTAGAAAGGAAAAAGTGACTTTGGAAATAAAAGACTAAGTGGGTCTTTATTAAAGTGGGGTGAATTAAAAAATAGAAATTGAGATTTAAATGAGCATTTAATCTCAGCCCTAGATCTCAATCTATCTCAGCCATTGGATTTAGGGATTCCCCAAAAGTCACTTAGGGTTAGGTTAAAGGAGGAAAAGGAGGAAAAAGGTCATTCATTCTTTCATGAGCAGATTGGGAGAAGGAGAGCAAGAGAGCAAGGGAGATTTCTGGGCAGTGAGGAGAAGGAGGCAGCAGCTTGGCACACATTCCAAGGCAGCATTTCAGCAAAACATTTCAGCAGATAAGTGCGGCGGAGTTGTAAGCAATGGTGATTTTTGCGGTTCCCTAAGCGGGGGAGGGCGTACGGCAAGGCGCTCCTTGGCGGTGTCTGGTTGGCACGAAATCGGGCGGTGATGGGCATTCCGTCTGGTGAGTTTGCGGCATTTTGGCACGTTTTCGAGGTCGAGTACGGCATTTATTCTTTGTTTTGAAAGCACAATTCAAGGTGGTCGTACGGTATTTGCATTTATTGCAAATGTAGACATAAATCGAGGAATCCGTACAGCATTTATTGCTGTTCCTGTTTTGCTGTTTGTGCGTTTTCCGAGGCGGTGGTTAAGCACGGGAAAAGAGATAAGTTGTAAAAGTCTGTTTGCTGATTATTTATTTTGCTGAATATTTCTATCACTGTAAAAAGCATTTTTCCAGAAATAAGAAGGAGCTTTCGAACTGGTTTTCCCCAAGAGTTGTAGGGGGTTTTTCCAGGGTCACCTTGACCAAAAATTACCGAGTTATGATGTGTTGAATGACTGTTTGTTACTGCTGTTATTTTATTTCTGCATTTTCAGCATTCTGAAAAATTTCCAGAATTTGTGTTTTCAGCAAATTTATTTTCCAGTTTATTAAATGTATGGATATGGAAAAGGGCATTTAATTATTTTGGAGTAATAAGGTGAAAACTGAAAACCGGGGTGGGAAACAGAATTTTCTACATGGTATCAGAGCTTGAGTGCTGAAGGGCAGTTTGGGACAGCAAGGAGGAAAATTACAGCCTGCTGATTTTTCACTCAGAAAATTCCAGCAAGCTGATTTTTCACAAACAACAGATTTTTACCTTTACTACAGCAGTGTTATTTTTCAGTTTTAGGACAGCGGGATGTCTTTGGGATTGAGGGTGGAGGATAGGCTGGATGGGCATACAAATTACAGTGTTTGGAAGGAGATAATGCAGAGTATCTTTGAGGAGGCGAAAGTCTGGGATATCATGGTTCATACCACACAGCAGCCTGTTAATGTGCCTACTGATCCTATTCAGTTGGCAGCATATAACAGAAAGAACAACAAGGGTAAGAGACTGATTCTAGACGGAATCAAGGACCATTGCATTCCTCATGTGAGAGGAAAGAGAAATGCCCATGAGATGTGGTCAGCATTGACCAACCTCTACCAGAGTACCAATGAGAACCGGAAAATGGTCCTGAAGGAGAAGCTGAAGAACATTAAGATGGCTAAGACTGATAGTGCAGCTGGATATCTCACAAAGATTACTAATGTGAGAGATGAGTTGGCAGCGATTGGAGAGGCCATTCCACCCATTGAGTTGGTGCGGATTGCAGTGAATGGCCTCCCCAGTTCATGGATGAACTTTGCTGATGGGGTTTGTGCACGTGAGACCCTTCCCACATGGGAGAGGTTTTGGGATGATTGCATTCGGACAGAGATCAGGAAAGGTCAGCTTGGGGCAGCCAAGCCAGTTGAGCAGGATGAGGATGTAGCACTGTTGGCAGGACGCAAGAAAGGCAAAGGGAAGAAGCAGGCTTCCACAAGCAATGGTGGGGGCAAAGGCAAAGGTAAAGGTAAACGGGATAACTCACAGAAGGACTATTCCAAAGTGAAGTGTTGGAATTGTCAGAAGATGGGACACTATGCAGTTGTGTGTCCGGAGAAGAAGAAGAAGAAGGGGAAGAACCAGAGCATGGCAGCTTCAGCAGAGGTTGAGGACTTTGCAGATCGTTTTGACCGGGAATTTGGGTTCACTGCGTGTGAGTCCTCTAGTGCGGGATTATCTGCCATAGAGGTTCAGAGGGAGCATGCATTTCCCTCGATGAGCGGAGCATCTTCGGGTATCTGGTATGTGGACAGTGGGGCTTCACGTCACATGACAGGAGTCCGTGAGTACTTCTCAGAGCTTTCAGAGAGTGGCACTGATATAGAGGTAGTACTCGATGATGACAGAGCTGTTAGAGCAGTCGGTGTGGGAACACTGACATTTCAGAGGGAGTCTAAACCTCCCTTGAAGGTGTCAGATGTTCTTTATGTGCCAGGGATGAGGAAGAACCTCATATCCGTCTCGGCTTTGGAGGACAGAGGATATGAGATACTGTTCAGGGGTGGACAGGTGCTGATGTATCCCAGGGGCGCTCCAGCTGATTCAGCTAGAGTGATAGGTGTACGCCATGCAAAGGTGTACAAGTTTGCATTTCAGCCCCTTTTGGCATTGAGCGACGTGCAAGCCGACGAGCTAGCGATTCGAAGCGATTGTGGCAATTCCAGCACGCGGTGGGGCACATGTATCATGGAGCCTTGAGGACTTTGCGGGAGATCACTACGGAGTGTGCGGATTTCAATACTGATCACTTTGATACTTTCAGAGGATGTGCGATGGGCAAGTTTGCCAAATCCCCTTTTCCCAGCAGTGACAGCAGAGCGACTGGGATACTTGATTTGATTCATTCCGATGTGAGCGGTCGGATGTCTCATGTTTCCTTGAGTGGATATGAGTACTATGTTTTATTCATTGATGATCACTCCGGGAGGACCTGGATTTATTTCTTGAAGACCAAGAGTGAGGTCTTCAAGCGGTTTCAGGAGTTCAGAGCTCTTGTGGAGACACAGACAAGTCGGAAGATCAAGTCCCTGAGGTCGGACAATGGGGGAGAGTACACCCTTGGAGAGTTTGTTGACTATTGTGCGGAGGCAGGCATTAGGAGGGAGCTCACTGTTCCTTACAACCCCCAGCAGAACGGGGTTGCGGAGAGGAAGAACGGATCCATCGGAGGGGCTGCCAAAGCCATGTTACATGATCAGGGGTTGCCATTGTTTTTGTGGGCAGAGGCCTGCAACACAGCTGTTTACTTGCAGAACAGGAGTCCGCATCGTGCCTTGGGGCACATGACTCAGGAGGAGGCTTTTTCTGGGAAGAAGCCTGATATGGGTCATCTTCGTATCTTTGGGTGCATGACATACTCCTACATACCCAAGGAGAAGAGGACCAAACTAGAGCCCACCGCAGAGAAGGGTATCTTTGTGGGCTACAGTGAGACCTCAAAGGCCTTTCGGATTTACATTCTTGCACAGAGGAAAGTTGTTGTCAGGCGGGATGTGAAGTTCGAGGAGGATAGGGCCTTTAGGAGGTCACGGGAGTTAGAGTATCTGGATCAGCGAGACCCTCAGCAGCAGTTGAGTCAGTCGCAGGGATCCAGTGGGCAGGGATCAGGAGGATCCGGAGGTACATCTATGACGATGTCAGGTCCGTCAGTGGGGAGTGGCTCACAGAGTCAGAGGGGTGGAGCTATGGGCAGCACGCAGAGCAGTCCACAGAGCAGTTCACTGGGGAGTCCACTGATGGACAGTTCACACGGTACCTCAGCATCTACAGGTTCAGGTGCAGGCAGGAGGACAGCAGACAGACAGTCAGGAGTTCAGGCTCCTGATGTTGAGGAGGAGGAGTTTTATTCTTCGGCGGGAGAAGTGCACTCAGGGAAGAGGAAGCCCAAGTGGCTTCAGGACACCTTGAGAGATGCCACATCTGTTGCTGAGCCTAAGAGGCCGGTCAGAGAGAGCAGACCACCTGAGAGGTTTTGTGGCTATATGGCAATGGCTACCAGCATCCTTGACTCTGAGCCTTCTAGCTATGAGGAGGCAGCTAGCCAGCAGGTCTGGAGAGAGGCCATGCAGGAGGAGTATTCTTTTATCATGAAGAATGATGTTTGGGAGGTGGTGCCGAGGCCTGAGGGCAAATCCGTGGTTACTTCCAGATGGCTTTACAAGGTAAAGCATGCTGCAGATGGCAGCATTGAGAAATTCAAAGAGAGGTTTGTGGCTAGAGGGTTCTCCCAGGTAGAGGGAGTTGATTATGAGGAGACCTTCGCTCCCGTGGCTCGATATACTTCGATCCGCTCCATTATATCGATAACAACAGAGATGGGTTGGAAGATCCACCAGATGGATGTGAAGACCACATTTCTCAATGGCTTCATACAGGAGGAGGTGTACATTGAGCAGCCACAGGGCTTTGAGGTGCATGGGAAGGAGTCCCATGTGTGCAGACTGAAGAAGGCCCTTTATGGCCTGAAGCAAGCTCCCAGAGCTTGGTACTCCAAGATAGATACATACTTGCAAGGGATGGGTTTCACAAAGAGTGAGGCAGATCCGAACCTTTACTATATTGTGATAGGTGAGGAGCCTCTCATTCTGGTGCTGTATGTGGATGACTTAGTCATTACAGGTGCAGAGAGACTCATAGAGCACTACAAGAGAGATCTTGCGACGGAGTTTGAGATGAAGGACATCGGCTTGATGCATTACTTTTTGGGTTTGGAGGTGTGGCAGGAGGAGGGGCATTTCTTCCTGGGACGGGGGAAGTATATTGTGGACATCCTTGGCAGATTCCACATGGAGGATTGTAGACCCATGTCGACACCGATGATCACCAACTGGAAGAAGCTTCATGCATCGGATTCCGAGTTGGTGGATCCCACATTGTACAAGCAGCTGATTGGTTCCCTGATGTATTTGGTCAACACTAGACCAGATATTTGTTTTGCAGTCAACACGATGAGTCAGTTTATGTGTGAGCCTAGGAAGGTTCACTGGGTGGCTGCAAAACACATTTTGCGATACTTGCAGGGGACAGTGGATTATGGTCTAGACTACAGGTAGGGGGATGGAGTGAGATTGGCAGGTTACACTGATTCTGATTGGGCAGGTTGTGCTTTTGATAGGAAGAGCACTTCAGGGTGCTGTTTTGGGTTGGGTTCGGCAGTGGTGTCATGGTTCAGCTGGAAGCAGCAGTCAGTAGCATTGAGTTCAGCGGAAGCAGAGTATATGGCAGCCAGTCTAGCTAGTTGTGAGGTCATCTGGCTTCGCAAGATGTAGTTTGGCTTATTTGGTCAGCCGTTGAGACCTTCGGTGATTTACTGTGATAATCAGAGTTGCATTAAACTCATGGAGAATCCAGTATTTCATGACAGGTCAAAGCATATCGGGATCAAATATCATTTCATCAGAGACTATATTCAGAAGGGAGCTGTGAAGCTTGAGTATATTCCCACTGATGAGCAGGTTGCAGATATTCTTACCAAAGCCTTACCACGGGGCAAGCATGTCTACTTCAGAGACAAGATGGGAGTGGTGAGGAACACCTTCCTCGGTAAGAGGGAGTGTTGAAATTTGGTACCGGAGGACAGGTGGTTCCCTAAGGCTTTGATCTTTGGCCTAGGGAAAAGTGTCGAAAAGAATTTAATTTTTCTCCTAAAGTAACTTTATAATTTTTTATAAAGTTAAATCTAATTTAAAAGTGACTTAAGTGATAAAGTTACTAAAGTGACTTTATAAAGTTATAAAGTCAAATATAATTTTAAAGTGACTTTAAGTGATAAAGTTACTAAAGTTAAAGTGACTTTAAATAAAGTCAATATAAAATTAGAAAGGGAAAAGTGACTTTGGAAATAAAAGACTAAGTGGGTCTTTATTAAAGTGGGGTGAATTAAAAAATAGAAAGTGAGATTTAAATGAGCATTTAATCTCGGCCCTAGATCTCAATCTATCTCAGCCATTGGATTTAGGGATTCCCCAAAAGTCACTTAGGGTTAGGTTAAAGGAGGAAAAGGAGGAAAAGGTCATTCATTCTTTCATGAGCAGATTGGGAGAAGGAGAGCAAGAGAGCAAAGGAGATTTCTGGGCAGTGAGGAGAAGGAGGCAGCAGCTTGGCACGCATTCCAAGGCAGCAGTTCAGCAAGACATTTCAGCAAGACAAGTGCAGCAGTTGTAAACATTGGCGATTTCGCACGGTTTTCTGGTGGGGAGGCCATACGACAGAAGCCGTACAAGCAGTAATCAATGAGCAATCTAATGACCATCTATTATTGCAAATGACGATGTTATACAGAAAATCGAAGCGCTAAATGTTGTCAATCATTGAGACCTAAGCCCATTTTTGGCATGTTTTTCGAGGTCCGTACAGCATCATTTATTGCTGTTTTGGCACATATTTCAAGGTGGCCGTACAACTGCATTTATTGCAGATTTCTGGGCACACAAATCGAGAAATCCGTACAACATTTATTGCTGTTCCTGTTTTGCTGTTTGTGCGTTTTCCGAGGCGGTGGTTAAGCACGGAAAAAGAGATAAGTTGTAAAAGTCTGTTTGCTGATTATTTATTTTGCTGAATATTTCTATCACTGTAAAAAGCATTTTTCCAGAAATAAGAAGGAGCTTTCGAACTGGTTTTCCCCAAGAGTTGTAGGGGGTTTTTCCAGGGTCACCTTGACCAAAAATACTGAGTTATGATGTGTTGAATGACTGTTTGATACTGCTGTTATTTTATTTCTGCATTTTCAGCATTCTGAAAAATTTCCAGAATTTGTGTTTTCAGCAAATTTATTTTCCAGTTTATTAAATGTATGGATATGGAAAAGGGCATTTAATTATTTTGGAGTAATAAGGTGAAAACTGAAAACCGGGGTGGGAAACCGAATTTTCTACACGATGAGAAGGGAGAGCCGCTTGAGTAGGTCCCTCACCTCTTCACAAAGGAGGAAGAGGAAATAGCTCATATTTATAGGTGTCTGGTGACAAAGGAAGAACATGCTAAATGTGAAGCAGACCAGCATGGGGAAGCACACAAGGACTGAAGGTTTTTGCACCACAGTTCAATTGTAGACATACTTCTTATATGTAGTTTTTTTAGTTTTTCCTACTGTTTTAGCAAATCTAGATGCTTAAA
Source organism: Pinus albicaulis (assembly GCA_034641835.2). Classification (NCBI taxonomy): domain Eukaryota; kingdom Viridiplantae; phylum Streptophyta; class Pinopsida; order Pinales; family Pinaceae; genus Pinus; species Pinus albicaulis. The sequence goes on along the minus strand of CM076583.1, from coordinate 894,141,547 downwards.
ACATTTCTAAATAATCCAAGAGCTCGTTTCCCTCCCATGTGAAACCATTCCATTTTGGACACAATTGAGAGCATGAATTGGATAAATTTATAAGCTAAGAGGATGGAATGCAAAATATTTTTTTAATCAATACAATTTTGAACAGCTTAAAATTAAAAAACTATGGGTATTCAAAGTGTGATGGCTCTCATCCAAACTAGCTAATTTGCTAATCAATAGTAGTTTACATATTTTAAGGGTTGACATTAGTTGTTGTCAAATAATTTTGAGTGGTTAGTTAATATATGGTTTCAATGTATTTATATTTTTATAATTTCAATAGTTTCATGCTTCAGAACATCTTAAAATTTTAGAAAGTTTATTTTAATTAAAGAAAACTATAATTTCAAAACAGAAAAGAAAATTTAGAGCGATATGGATGAAAGCAAAAATAATTCTCATTAGAAACCATTCAGAAGTGGAAGCCTTGAAGAAGGTAAAAAAATTAGTATAAAGATAAAAATAAACAAAAGCTATATGGAACATATAATACAGTCTACTCATTTTGAAACATACTAATAATTCGACTCGTCATTTTGAAACAAACTAATAATTCTTTTAGACATCATTAATAAGGGAAAATAATATTATGAGTGATGACATGAAAACACTATTTAACAAAACAACATTGGATAAGATGGATAAGATTTATGAGTTGTAACAGCGTAACATCCTTCAAATATTCTGTCCTCTCAGCTAAAAGCGCGTTCTATATACAAAGTATAAAGAATGGTACTAGTTATTTGAATCTCCATTTCCACTTTTGATGGACTGCTTATCATCTCTTTTGAATAATTCTAAAAAGTGGATAAACAGTATTTTTAGAATAAAATTCCGATGAACCTGCAATGTTTTACACAACAACTAGATTTGAAAAAAAACAAACAAACTTAATTAAACCTCAAAACTAAAGGAACCTATCTATCAAGTCAAATTTAGCTAAAACTCAAACCGGAACCTATCTATCAAGTCAAAGTTGAGTGATTTGAAAAAGAAATCAAACCTGGTGAAACCTCCAACCTAGAAAACCAAATCAGTTCAAGCGTGAGTGAATTTGTCAAGGAAATAGAATGTATGCCTATAGAAACTTGAAAACCTATCAAATCAAATCAAGCATCATTGAATTTGTCAATCAAATAGAATGTATGCATATAAAAACTTGAAGACAACCGCATGAGCGTCGCATATGAAACTGAAATCTCAATATTGGAAATTGTAACTAAATTGAACTTGATTTATCCACATTATAAACATAACGAAAGTTATGTTGAGATCGTTTTCTTATGAGAATATGAATGGCCAGCGGTTTCAAGGAAGTTGGTACAAAACGTTGGCATGTTTCACTTTGACGTTTATTATCCACTAGAATTAACAGATAAGTCTCCATACGTTTCAGAATGGAATGGAGAGGGACCGATGTCAGTAATGCATTGCATATTACACGTTTTAGAATGGATCGCACAGGTACCAATTCACATAATAGAGTTAATATTACACTCGGAAAATGATTGAATGTAAATGGTTATAATGTTTTCAATTTCGATTTTTTAAAATGTATTTTTATTAATTATAATATAGTTATTAACAAATGTTATATAGTAGCTAAGTGCTATATAGTAGCTATTACTTGTGGCTTGATTTAAATATAAAAATATTGTAATTTGATAAATAAATGATAGAATTTTGAATATATATATATATATATATATATATATATATATATATATATATATATATATATATATATATATATATATATGTTTTTCTTTTAGTTTTATAAAATATTGTGATTATAACAATAAACCATCACTAAAATGAGATACTCAGCATTATAAAAATGGCCTAAAAATCATTTGATTTATTATATTATTTTGAAATATAAATAGTAATATATAATCATTATTAGTTATTTCTTTTAATGTTATTGACAATATTTCATTTAATATAATTTATTATTTTAAATGATTCTTAAAAAGATAATTTTTCCACATTATAAAATATTTCTTAAATTTAAATTATTAAGTTATTTCAAATTTTTTATTTATTTATGCTCATCTTTTATTATCCAATTTCACTGTGACATTTTGTTAAAGATTGGAAATTGTATTAATAAGATTTTACATGGTTATTTAAATTTGATTTAAAAAATAAAATTTGAATATTTTTTAAATTAGAATAAAAAATTATGGAAAGTTGGTAATTTTATTAAGTCAATTATAACATCTTTTTAGAAACTTGAACACTAAACAAATTGTTAGAACTAAAATCTTTCCATAAAATAAAATTTGAGTATTAATAAATACAATTGGAATATTAATAAATACAATTTGAATATTAATAAATACTATTTTATTTGATAAAATGTTAAATTTTAATTATTAATAATGTTTAATTTTATATATAATTAAAGTTAAATTTTAATTAATAATATTTGATTATATATATAAAATAAAAGTTACATGGCACTAAAAAAATATAATGTTATTTAGCTATATTTATAATGGATAGGTTTTGTTGTGAACATTATTTAGCTATATTTATAATGGATAGGATTTGTTGTGAACATTATTTATGTTTAAAGTTATTTTGGTATTGAAATAAAATTTAGAACAATTTATAATTAGATAAGAGTTCATATAACCTAGATTAAAAAAAATAGGTTAACAACCCAAAACTAGAAACATATTATATGAAGAGAAGTTTACATCATCATAAAAATAAAAATCTACAGTAGCTTATCCTTGCCGCTTAGTAAATGATAGTGAAATTATAGGAACATTATTGATATATATTAAAATAATTATTTATTATCTTTTGTAAATGCAAGTTTGTAAAATGTATCTCTGAAATCATGTTTGATAATGGAAATAAATTTTTTTATATTATATTGGTTAAAAACCAAATTCATTGTGGTCAAAATTATACAACATCTAAATTGTTTTGAATTGCAAATTCTAATTCTCCTTGCTCTTGCTTAGGTTGCAATATTTGCAAATTACACCTATACATTAAAAATCAATAAGGTGAATTTCTTTTTTCATAACAGAAATATATTGTGACTTTGTGTTCTTTTAAAAATTTATATTTAATTTTTTATGAATTAAAAAATATGAAATTGATTTTTTTTAAATTTGATGAATTAATTTTCTTTTATATATATATATATATAATTGTGGGTACATTGATAAATAAAATATCTTATATTATTAATTAATTTTATATTATTTTTTTATTTAATATAATAATTATGTTATTAAATTTTTAATATGTGAGTTCAAATACAAATAAAAAATTAACCAAAAATCTCTTATTAAAAAAGCTATTGAAAACGTACAGATACAAACTTTGTTGTTTTCCTCTCATTTTCAGGAGTTTCAAAATTAGTGTCTCATGTATTCAATCGCCACGTGTTCTCTCGCATGGAATCCTGTGAGACGTAACGTTGATCAAATAAATTTTTCCACTGGTCAAGTGAGATGGAGACTTATTATAAATATATATTTTTTTAATTTTAAAATATAATATTTTTTTGAAATTGGGTGGATAAGGGTTGTCGAATGGGTAAGATCGAAGATCCTATAAAGTTGAGAAAATTGGAAACCATAATGTTCAACCGATTCAGGAGAAAAAGAGTCTTCTACCAATACTTGTGAAATATTTTAAGGGAGGTGGGGTTGCGTAAGTGAAGTACGTTTCCATTATTTGTTATGTAAAAAGACCTAAGAAATAACATTTTTAATGCTAATGGATTTAAATATAATACTCCAAAATCTCTCACACATACTTGTAACACTCAACTTATTCCCAAGGGTATATTTACCCTAAGTAAAAAAAAAATTACATATAACTTACAGGATTTGTCGTTCCTTAATCATTTGCGAATATATATAAGTTCACTTGTAATTACATCAAAGGTGTTCTCTTTGGTGGGTTTGGCTGGGAAAAACTATTCATCTGAGCCAATCCCTGTGCTCCACATCTACTCAAGATTCGCCCTTCTGCCCTATCAGAAATTGACACTTGACCGCCATCCTATTGTGTTGCTGTCAGCTCCTTCCCTCGCTCGTGCTGCTGTCCAATCGTTCGGGATGACACCGGCACCCACGCCTTCGGTGTCCTTTTTGATATGTAATTTACACAGTATAACTTTAACTCATATGTGGTGCTCTAAAGTGGATTTGTGATAGCAGCCAGATAAGTCTGACATTGCAGTACTAATCATTAATTCGGATCAGTTAAAACGTACACCATCTAGACTCTGTCAGCGCATTTTGGAACAGCGTTATGAACCCAACTATATTCCTCTCTAGCTATCTATGGAATAAAAATATGTACATGTATTTATTGTACAAGTCTAGAGTTTCTATGAATTTATCACTAGTCTCGAGTTTCTATCCAACATTTAAGTTGAGCCCTGGATTGATGTTAAGCGAACCAGCTCTCTGAGTGTATTGTCCCGTTTACCGTCGTCGGATCAAGATCTATGGCAGTGTACTGCTAGTTCCTTTGGATACACTGCAATTTAATGTGGACTGTTGTCTCTGCTTTCTTTCCATCTGTTTTATTCTCTAATAAAAAGATGTGAATCTCAATACAATTTGCAATAAAAAGTGAAAAATATGAACTAATAAGAAACAAGAAAAATAACTTTAAATAATAAAAATAAACAAATAATAAATATGACTAAAGTTAAACTATGTAACAAGTATAATTTTTTTTAAATCATAAGTAAATTAATGTCAAGTCATTAACAAAGCTAATGCCATATAACTGCCACCGCTGGTATAATAATAGGTACAGTAAATTTTTAATCATGTTTTATAAAAATCAATTTAAATATATGATTTAAGTAAACATCTAAGTCAGTAGTTTGAATTCCATCTTTTTTTAAGTAACCAGAATATATCAACACCTTTCCGTTTAAATTATCAGATAAAAAATATTAATAAGAAAATAGATCAAAGTTGCCAATTCCAACACGGGGATGCCTATGGGCGTAATTACCTTCCAGCGGAACAGGATAGCATGCAAGCTCAATAATATGGAAGGAAATACTATTTTAGGCCACCACTGAAGGGAATGTGTCCAACCCTACAACCAATTACGTAACTCTATCGTTAAAGTGTTGATAGTAAGAAGGGCAAACAAAAATAATCATAGCTACCTCCGGATTGACAACAAAAATTATTGTTACCTTACTAATTTATAGATAGAAGGCAAGTGTGCGTAAAAGGTTTAGCAACATGGTGGAAGTTGCAGTGCCCAAACCGTTGCCATGAAAGATACAACTCGGAATAGGAAGCACTACAAAAGGGGCAGGTAGTTACCCCAAACTGCTTGAGTTACACCTCGGTCGTAGGATCAAAACCCTAATATCTCGGTCGTAGATGTATCATGTACAGTGTACAACCCACCAAAATAAAAATAAAAAATCTATACATATACACGTATATTATCGTTACCATCATATAAAAGTTCCACATATCAACACCAAAGTCACAATAATACATATCCATGTATATTATTATTACTGCCATGTTAATGTTCCTCATATGAGAACTAAAGTTATAAGAATGTTCTATATATATTAAACACACTCATACCATATGGATTAAACATATTAGTTATACTATGATACTTATTAACACAGATTTATTAAAATCTTTGTATACATTATGGTTTAGGTTAATATACGTGACAGATCATATCTATATTTATGATGAGAGTTATTTGTGGACAGACTTCAACTACTCAAACCATAGACACTCGGTACCCTAGATCCTTGTGATTATAATTGGCACATGATCGTCAACTGGTTCTCAGACTTAGGTCCTTCTTGAATCATCCGAGCCCTCCATGTTTGTTTGTTCAAACAGTGGAAAGGTGGATTGTATTTTTGGCCAGCATCTCTCGATGTTCCCGCGTTGGTCATCCAACTGTACATCTCATCGGACGATGGAGATCACACAAATGAAAAATACCCTAACTACCTCTCTGATGCTGGAGACCTAACTACAGTGCTAGGGTTTTATTTGGGGTTTTTTATGGTTATGAGGGTAGGATTCTCTTACTCTGTCGATGGATCCTTCCTGCATCACTTCGTCGTTGTTTTCTGCAATCAACTGGTTCTAGTGAATCAATTTGACCCGCATTCCTTCTCGCAGGTATCTGGTTATGCAAGTCCACTTATCGTTTTCTTTTCTTATTTGTTTCTTTAAGCGTATACCCATTTCATATTAACTTCTCTAACATTCTTTTTTCTATAACAGGTTCTTTAATAGTGGTCTTCGCAGGTTTCCACTGAAAGATGGTCAACCTCTGAACCGCTCTCAGCACAGGTAAGTACCTGAATTTTTGCTGAGTGTGTTTTATTATTTGGTTTTCAGAACATGCATATCAAGTTGTGCTTTATTTTTGTGGGTTTCTTGCTTCTATTTTCCGCCTTTCAGACAGTCTTACAATTTCCAGTTGAGTTTCTCATGGATAGAGATGTCGTCGTCCACCCCGATAGGAGATAGCATAGTTAAATCCGTTTACTACTTGTGAAGTTTTAATGGGTCTGGGGCCACCTCTTCAAGTTGTAATTTGTATGATATCTGCAGTGTGTAAAGGTTTAACCAGAGACCAGCTAGCCGTATTTGAAAGATTCTACTTGTTGGTCTTAAGGCGAATTTTTAACTGTACTATTACACTCTTTTTGGTTTACTATCTTTGTTCGTTAGCCATGTTTAAGTTGTGATATTGCTGGTTTGAAGACTGTGAGTTTAGGAAATGTTATTTCACCGATTCCAATCTTTCACGTCGGATTAATTTAAGAGAATTTCATGTTATATTGTGATTATGGAAATGTTGTTAATATTTATTTATCATTTATGCATAGAGTTACGAACAACTTTGTTTTCCTTTTTAATTTTCCATAGCAATACATTTTATGTCTTTTCAAATGAGTGAATCTATATATATATATGTGTGTGTTTCCCTACTAGGCACTCTTCTTATGCATTTACCCATTCATGGATCTTGATCATTAAATTCCAGGTTCCCGTTGGATCTTATTATTGTCACATTGTTGGTTCTATAACAAAGGATAATTGCTATGTTATTTTTTGTTTTGTAGCTGGTGTATACACAGTTTAAACACTTTTTCAATGCAGTTAGCATTTTACTGTTTGTTCCTTTTATTTTCAATATGGGGTACTACCACGATCGTAATGCACTAGTATTGTACCTCGCAGAGCGTCTAGTTTTAGGAACCCCAAGGGGGAAAAAAAAACCTTAGCCGTAGCTCACTATATGAATTCCCTTTGGAGGTTTTCTTCTGAAATCACACAGAATCAAAATTTTATTCGGCTTAAGTACAATAGCCTCAATTTCATGACTACATATGTGCTCTCTTTCCTGCTTACTCTAGGTACCATACCCCCTTAGTGGTTTTATTCACATTAACTCTTAGAGACGGGGTTCTTTTCAACGCACTGTTTTCAACATTTTAATGCAGAACTGTAATGAAATCCCAGGTCCGTCTTTTCTAGTCATATAAATATTCTACCAAAAAATTCAATCATATATTCGTACTTTTCTATTGAGCAAGATAGTTTAACAAGGAAGCAGTATTTTAAATCATAGGCCCACCTTTTCCAATCATATAATTATTCTACCATAGAATTCAATCATATATCGGTACATTTCTGATTAGTGGGACAGTTTAACAAGGAAATTGTGTTTTATAAACATGTTTATATGTTTATGTTCAATTTAGAAATCTTAAGAGAAGATTGTATTTAAAAAAATGTGAAAATACAGTCTTTAAAAACTTGTTTGTATATTTCATTCAGTTAATCAAACATTTCCATACTTACATGCTTTCACGCTAATAGCTCCTAACGAGATTAGCTAACCTCCCAACCATCAGAAGGGCGAACACACCCACTTCTCCCCACAGAGCTTTGGCTCCTAAGAAATTAATAAAATTGGTACACAATTCCACCCTCACAAGGAGACTTCAGTCCAGCCTACGATGTTAAACAAAGATTACTCCACTCGCTCACCCTGTTGAGTTGAGGAGTTCTCATAGGCAGTGTCTTGCCTCCAATGGACTTTTGTCTTGGTCGGTTCTCAGACCCTCTTTCTCTCGTGAGAGTTGAGAAATAGAGGCCAAACCTTTCCCCTCTCCATATTTCGTTTAAACATGTAGAGAGGAGGTTATAACTGTGAAACCCTCCTAATCACTCATGGCTCAACTCGATGACTAGTTAACAATTTTATTTTTATTGAAAGAAACCAAAAAATAATATTTATATTAAAAAAAAATGTATGAAATATCCTCATCTTTTGTTTATATAAAAAAAATAGTCACCATATTAGAAGTAGGCAGATTATGTATTCCCCCTCTCAGCGTAACACCATCCTCGGTGTTCATTCCATGTTATGGAATGAATCAAGGTAAGCTTGTTTCATTAGATTTTCATCTTCCCATGTGACCTCTTCTGGGCTAAAGTGCATCCATTACACCTTAACCTGGGTGACCACTTTCCTTTGCAGTGTGGCTTCTCTTCTGTTGAGAATACGCAAGGGGTTCTACCATAAATTATTTGTCTTTCTCGACCTGCCAATCAATACATATTCTTGTAATTAAACATATCTATATTTTTTAAACAAGATGGTACTTATACATATAGATCTTGCCACTTAATTATATGAGGGGATCATATATTTATTTGTTTAACAGAGAAATGTGGAGCACCTTATGGACTTTTATGTAAATAGGAAGAGTCAACTGATAGGCTACTGGATCCACCCTTTCCAACACTTGGAAGGGTCAGCAGCAGCGAGGTGACAACTTAGCACAACCATTCCACTAGAAGGTGATTTTTCTAGGTTTGATCCTTAAGTAAACACGATCTCCCACCTACAACTATTTATGAGTTTTTTCCTCTTCGCATTATTCTTCTATTTATTCTAGGTAGGTTGTAGATTCTATCGAATGATTTTAAATTCCTGCTCCATCTCTTTGAGCATATCTAGAACCAAAATAATTTTGTCCTCTGGACTGCTCCAATTGGTAGGTGTTCTAGACTTTCTACCATACAAAACTTCATAGGGACTCATTTTAAGAGACTCATGGTATCTACTGTTATAGGTAAAATCTACTAGGTGGAGACAGTCATCCCACTTAGTAGGCTGATTCATTACGTAAATGCGGAGCTTTTCCTCTAGTAACTGATTTACTCTCTCTCTCTCTCTCTTTGACAATCCGTCTGAGGATGATAAGAGATGCCAAAATGCATTTGATCCAGGTAGCTCCAAAGACACACAGAGGACAAAGAGGGTTCATGAAAGATCAAAAATAAATTTTTTTGCATTTCTCTTGAACTAGGGTCAACTTGAAGATCTCGTCGTCCTGATCACAATGGCGTGAATGGTTCATCAAATCGAGCTCATATGCAAAAGTTAGACGCAATCAAATTTTATGTGTTGACTTGATGACTTGGCAGGCTAAAGAATGCACAATTTCTACCTTTTCCGGCCACCGTATTCTGTCCATCTTTGACCATATTCCAGGAAAACTTGTGGCCTCCTTAAAATGACTCTTTCGGCCTAATAATCAAATTTTGAAAAATAGATGGTTTGTTTAAAAAAATCAAAATTTTAAATTTTAAAAAGCGGGGTGGCAGACCACCACCTTCGCCACCCCACCCACATGTTATAAAAAATTAATATAATATTTGGGTTGGTGGGCGATGATCCCTGTCAGACTCCGCGAGGTACCAACCACCGCATACACAAATGTATGAGGGGTGGTAGGCGGTCAACCCCACCACCCCAACATAACCCCTTCTCATTTATACATGACGCCAGAGATTTGGGGAGCAGGCCACCGGTTTGGCGGACCCGTCGCCCCCACGATATCACAAAAAATTGTGTTTTCAAATGGTTGGGGCGGGATTTGACCCCCCTACACCTCCTCAACCATTCACTTAATTTGCCAACATCCCAACGGGCGCATTTTGTAAACTATACTGACATTTTATATTTAAACAGAGTTTTTTCCTAGTGCACCGAAGCCAAGTGTGGGAACAATTTTCAAGGCCAAGGCAGAGATGAGTAGCATGCATTTTGAGATTTAATATTATTTTACTACAGGCAGGTCTAGAACCGTGAGCCTAGATAGCAAGCAGTGGAACCATGATTGAGCTCAACTTTCAAGAGGGATTTTTTTTTTCCAGCATCCAAATTGGACAAAATTTATGTCAATTTTACACTATTCGATGCCACAAATCTCATGGTGTATTCATATTTTCCATTTGATCATTCCATTTTCCAACCACTTTTCATAGTGGAGTTGTAGGTCTCAGCATTCAATATGTGAGCAGTCAGTTTCAAGATATTTGACACCACAATATTGATGGTACAGTCTAATCAAGCAATCTATCATCATTTTATTCAGATAACTCGACGATGTGAGGTATATGCAGTGTGATCATGTACTTTTTTTTCTTTTCTATGAGATGCATTTTGTTTTATAGATCGTTGTTTAGTTTTGATGTGGGATCTTGTTTTGTTCTGGATTTCAGATATAATTTATATCATGGATTGTTTTATGTTGTTTGAGATCCGTTTTTTCCATGTTGGTGGGATATTCATTGTCTCCATGTATGTTTTATTGAGATCCCTTTGTTTACATGGTCGGCGGGATACTCATAGTCATCATCCATGTGAAATTTTCATGCTGATAGGAGTCTTTTTTGTGAATGAGAGTTCCTATAGTAGAACATCTCGTGGAGAGGCCCAACTAATCCTGCATGAGGGAATTTTCCTTGTATGAGACAGAAAATAACATCTATGTACATAACAACTATTTCCATCACTTAATGTAGCAGCCTAGACCATCTTGACACCGAGGCATGGAGACGTAGTCTTTCCTAGATGAACACCGTTATCAATCTCTTATGTTGCTAATGCTTGTTATTTTCCTCTTCTTTACACCATGCAGATATTCCCATTTATGTTCATTAATGCTTTGATGCAATTATAATACATCGACCGAAGTAAAACGTCTTGGTTTAAAGGGTATCAGGAATTTATGCAAATCAAGTGGTATCAGAGTGGTCTTCTTGTTGATTTGGATTGTAGACCTACACCATTGGATGTTCGTTGAGTTGAGAAATCGAGGATGTCAAAAAAATATACACAACCATGCTCAGGGTGTCCGAGAATGCGGATATTTTGTACGAAGCTTATGAGAAACAACCAGTAGACAACTCTAATGTGAAAAAACTTCTACAAGAGGAGAAGGAGGACAAATATCGATTGCAATTTCAGTTGCAAGCCACGACAGAGGCATTAGAAGAATTGAAGCACAACAACAAAAGTCGTCAAGCATATCATGATGCATTAAAGACCCTTATACAGGAAGAGAAGGAGACGAAGAAGCAATTGCAGCTTCAGATAAAAGTTGTGATAGAGGCCTTGGAGAAAGAGAAGTGTAACGAAGGCTTAGAGAAGCCTTCTTCACCTATTTCGAGATCGACAGCTAAGGTATACAATGTTGATTTATCTTCAGTTTCATCTTCACATGATATCATTTCTGTTGGAAGTGTGGAGATACCCACTACAGAAACCAACATTAGACTCCCTACCAAGTTGGGATACACTCAAGGGGGATGTTCAAAGGACATCAAAGGCAAATAGACATTGTTGAACTCACTAGGGAAGAAGATTGATGGCGACACTCTAACATCATCCCATGGAAGTGCATGTTGTATTTAAAGAGCTAAGGCAAGTTCTCATCACCATGATCACACTAGAGACAACCAGGGAAGGTATAACAAGTCTCAATACTTGCAAGCTCATTTTTATTATACGCATGTTGCTAATCCTGAACACAATTCATGGCACAAGAAAAATTCTAGATTTTGTGCTTTACATAACCATGTCATTTCTGAGTGTTGGAAAAGAATGGCTTCACAAAGGAGGATGAAGCATGGAAATACTTTTCCATCGTAGAAAAAGAAACTGGTTAAGAATTTCTAGAGGAAGAAGACCTTTTGCAACCATTGCAACCAAAATGGCTATGAAAGAGCCACATTTTCAAGGATCCATCCAGAGCAATGCCTTAAGGATGAAGTGTCGCCACATGAACTAGTTGAAACGATTGTTTGACAAGAAAATGTGCCACAAGGAGATGATCCATTCACTTTCATAAGTGAGCGATTGTTTTTCTAAATGTGGTAGTGTGTCATGGCCATGTTTGTAAATCATAAGTTGCAATTTTAATTGTAAGAGTGATGATGTGTTTTCCATCAATTGTTAATAAACCATGATATTTTTTCCTTGTATTATAAATCATGTGATGCATTTCCTTCACGTAAAAGTAGTGATGTGTTTTCCATCAGTTCGAAATGCAGGAATGACATTTTTGGTCTTGTAATGATAGCTGGGGTGTGATTTCCATTTGATGTAAACTTGACCACCAAGTATGTGTTATAAGCTCATGGCAAGCATGGAAATGTTTGGGTCATAGTTCATCATATTTGAGCAGGTAATTTGCAAGAGATTTTACTACAGGTTTGTAGAGGATGAAAGTGTTGGGTCATCTCTTAAGGCTCTGAAGAACAAAGGGGAAGGAGATGGAAGGGTGACCTTTTTCGGGACACTCGTGGTGCATACACAGTACACAACAGTTGTAGAATATTGTTGATGCTTTTGGAGGATGAAAAGCTCCTCAGTAGGGATGATTGATCTAGGTGGCTACAGAGACACACACAGGATAAAGAGGGCTGATGAAAGCTAAAAAATAAAAGTTCTTTTATTTCTCTCGAACCAGGTTCAAGTTAAATATAACATCGTCCTGATCGCAACCGTGGTGCAAATGGTTTGTCGAACCGAGCTCGTATGCCAAAGTTAGAGGCATTTAAATTTTATGGGTTTACTTGGTGACTTGACAGGTTAAAGAAGGTGCAATTTTTCCCTTTTCCGGCAACTAGATTCTGGCCAGCTCTGGCCAGATTATAGGAAAAAATGTGGCTTCCTTAAAACGAGTACTTTGGCCTAAAAATCAAATTTTAAAAAATTTATAGTTTGTTTAAAATAAATTAAAAATTAAAAAAAGAGGGGTGGCAGGCCACCACCCCCACCACTCCACCCACATGTTACAAAAAAATTAATATAATATTTGGGCCAACAGACCATGAACTCCACTATAACCTGCAAGTTCGCAACCATAGCATACAAAAATGTACCAGGGGTGGTTGACTGTCATCCCCGCCACCCTAACATAACCCCTTCTCATTTATACATAGCGCCGAAGATTTGGGGAGCAGGACACTGGTCTGACGGACCCCCTGCCCCCGCTGTTTCACAACAAACTATTTTTTAAAATGGGAGGGGTGGGATTTGACCCCCCGACACCTCGTCAACCATTCACTTAATTTTCCAACAGCCCAATGTGTTTTTTTTTGTAAAATTTGTCGACATTTTATATTTAAACACAGTTTTTTCCCAGTGCGACCAAGCCAAGTGTGGGCATGATTTTTGAGGCCAAGACAGAGCAAAGCAGCATGAGTGTATAGATTTAATATTATTTTATTGCAGGCATGTGTGAAATCATGAACCCAGACAATAGGGAAAGAACCATGATCGAGCTCAACCTTCAGGAGGGTGAATTTTTTCCAGCGTCTAAATTAGACAAAATTTGTGTCGATTTTACACTATTCGACGCCAAGAATATGATGGTGTATTGATATTTTCTATTTGATCATTCCATTTTCTATCCACTTTTCAAAATGGAGTTGCAGGTGTCAACATTTAATGTGTGAGCAGTCATTTTCAGGATATTCGACACCACGAGATTGATGGTATAGCCAGATCCAACAATTTATCATCCATTTATTCATATGGCTCCATGATGTGAGGTATATGGAATGTGATAATGTACTTCTTTGTCTCTTTGCTATGAGATGCATTGTGTTGTATAGATCCTTGTTGATGTTTTATGTGGGATATTGTTTTTTTCTTAATGTGAGATGTAATTTCTATTAGGGATTGTTTATGTTGTTTGAGATTCCTTTGTTTCCATGTTGGTGGGATACTCATTGTCGCCATGTATGTTTGATTGAGATCCCTTTCTTTCTATGGTTGGTGGGATACTCATAGTCATCATCCATGTGAAATTTTCATGCTGATAGGAGTCCTTTTTGTGAATGAGAGTTCCTGCAGTGGAATATCTGGTGGAGAGGTCCAACCACTCATGTGTGAGGGAACTTTCCTTGTATGACCGAGAAAATACCACCCATGTACATCAACACTATTTCCAGCACTTAATGCAGTGGCCTACACCATCTTGACACCAAGGCATGGAGACGTATTCCCTTGTGGGTGAACTTTGATATCAATCTCTTATGTTGCTAATTATTGTTATGTTCCTTTTCTTTACATCATGCAAATATGTCCATTTATATTCATTAATTCTTTGATGGAATTATAACACATCAACCGAAGTAAAAGTTCTTGGTTTAAATGGTATCAGGAATTTACCCAAATCAATATTTGAGTGACCAATCCATTAAAGAGGGATTTCCAAAAGGCATAGATAAAGTTTACATCTCGGTCGGAGATTACTACCTTGGGTATTTCATGCAATCGCAAAATCTGCCTCGTAAAAATGTCTGATATATCGATTGTTTTGTAGGTGCATTTTACCAATATAAAGTAAGAATTTAGGCTCAGTTTATCCACCACCACCAAAATGGAGTCATGCTGCTTCTTGGTCTTTGGTAGTCCAGTTATAAATTCTACCATGATCATTTCCCATTTTCACTCTAGAATGGGAAGGGGGTCTAAAAAACCTACAGGGTGCTGGTGCTCAACCTTTATGAGATGAAATTCTAAGATTTTTGATAAATATTCTATGTTATATTTACGCATTCTCAGCCATAAATATTCCTTTTTCAAAGCCGAAAACAATCTCTAATATCCTGGATGAGCTACGTTAGGAGTATGATGATGCTCATCTAGTAACAACTGTTTAATTCAAGCTTTGTTAGGGACAGAATCCCTTCCTTTGAAGATTAATTGGCCTTGGTAATTAATTTCATACTCATGGCCTTTACCAATTTTCTGTAAATCTTGTGTGTGTTGTCATAGATTCTAGTATTCTCGTTCTTCACTAGCGGCCTTTGCAAGTGGTCCTGACACATTGAATTCAAGTTGGTGCAATTGGATTTCGTACACACAATGTATCTTTCTACGTAACGCATCGACACATGGTTTTATTTTCCCTTCAAGTGTTTTATATCGAAATAAAGCTCTCTTAAAAAGGCAGTCCATCTGTCTTGTTTATCATTTAGCGTGGTCTGACTAAATAATTTGGTTAGACTATTGTGATTCGTTAGCAGTAGAAATGTTTTCCCCAACAAATAATATCACCACATCTTTAATGCATGAACTACTAATGTGAGTTCCAAACCGTAAGCTGAGCATTTTTTTTTTCATACTTCTTCAGCTTGTTGCACTCATATGCCTACATTATACTTGCATCAGTACACACCACAAACTCCTTTTCTAGATCTGCCACCTTCAAAATTGGGGCTGAGGTTAACAATTTTTAGTTCTAAAATATTTATTGGCATTTTGTTGTCCATCTAAAGGCCCTTCCCTTATATTTTAGTGAAGCTATGGGATACATGATTTTATTGAAGTTCATGATAAAACGGTGGTAGTAACCAATCAAACTGGCGAATGATCTAATACCAACAACATTTTTAGGAACAATCCATTCTATAATTGTCCAAAACTTTTCAGGATCCACTGATATTCCTTCAGCTGATATTACATGCCCCAAATATTGAATATGGTCCTTAAAGAAGTCACACTTGCTGTATTTGGCATACAGTTAATTCTCTCTTAATTTTTGTAACACTATTTTGAGGTGTTGTTCACGTTCTCCCTGATTTTTAGAGTAAATCACAATATCATCAATAAATATGAGTACAAAATTATCTAAATAGGGTTGAAATATGCCATGCATCAGACTCGTAAAGGTGGTAAGACCATTGGTAAGGTCGAATGGCAGTACCACAAAATGATAGCGACATAACAAGTTCAGAAGGAAATATTACAAATACCCTTGTCCTTGATCAATATTTGATGATATCCTGAAAGGAGATAAAAATTTTAAAAGACACTTTCTCCACAAACTTGATAAAATAGATCACCAATTCATGGTAGCAGTTATTTGTTTTTAATTGTCAATTTATTTAGTTGGAGGGAATCGATACATAATCGCATGGTCCCATATTTCTTCCGCACAAATAATACCATAGCTCCCCAATGGGACACACTCAAAGGAATATACTAGGCTTTCTCAAGAAACTCCTACAACTGCATTTTGATCTCTATTAATTGAGGTATAATCACCCGATAGGGAGTCCTTCATACAAGGGATGCTCCTGGAATTAGTTCAATTGTAAAGTCAATATCCCTCTTGGATGGGAATCTTTGAATTGACTCTGGAAATACATCAACGTAGTCTTGGATAATTGGAAAGTTATCAAGTGCAGCTATTTTTTCCTTTGAGTTTGTATATCCGACCTGAAAAACATAAATTTATAAGCTCTTACAGATGCAAATTCCTAATTGATTGGCTATTATACATCGCAATTTTATGTCTTTATTAATACCTTGAAACTTTTGCCTCACTCCTCTAGTCGTGAGAAAGCTGACACTCTTTTCCTTGCAGTCCACCACACACCAATGGCTTTCCAACTAGTCCATTCCAATCAATACATCGAATGAACCAAAGGGATGCATGTTTAGATTCATATGAATCTACTGTCCTGACACATCAATTAAAAAATTTTATGTTTTTGCTGTTACCGTCATTTGGCACTTGTAACCAACTGGACTAGCCAAGGTTTTTGGAATTTAAGGCTGGGTACCTAACATAGTTTTATAACTTCAGGGCTGATATAACTTAAGCTAGCACCAAGGTCAATTAAATAGAAACAATATGGTTATAAATCTTACCTTTGCACTCTATCATTGAGGGTTGGTATTCTTCCTGTCGGTTTTCCAATGTTGCATTAATTTAAGGTATACTCCTTTCTACATCTCCCACGGTCGAATCATCTTGCACATTAGTTGCATGCTCAGTTCTTTCTTTATGTGGATAGTTCTAGTTTAAGGTCCCCGCAACCCCATCACTGTAAGGGAGGTTTGGGGACCTGCCCGCTTTCTATTATGTTGGTTTCTTCTGCAGTTCTGGCCCCTGACTTCCACTTCGTCTTTGACTGTGATTTCCCCACCACTCGATTTACTGAACCCTTCTGTGCATTTTTATAGATTGACTTAAAATTTCTAAATTTTTTTGAGCTCCTTAGTTCTTTCTTTCGATTCCATCTTTTTCCAGAGTCCCTTTGTTTGGTTTTTTCATAGCGCATCCGTGCCTTCTTAATTTCTTCATCCATCATTTTAGGGTTGTCAAATTCAATCTTTTCTTCGATAAAGGTGGGTAAAATACTTAAGAATCTATGCACCTTAGCCCTTTCTTCATATAAGTAGGTTACATACCTCAATAAAAAAGTAAAATTGGTAATGAATTTGTCCATGGTTATTTGTCCCAAGTGTAAATCATGGAATTACCTAGATTTCTCACCATAGAAACGCTTCATCAAAAATTTATCCTTGAAACATTTATGGAAATATTCCCAATTAATCCTTTGTTCATCAACCTTGTGCAAAATTTTTACCTCCTCCCACCACAGACTGGCCTTTCCCCGAAACTGGTAAATGTCTAATAGAGCTCTGAGGTTATTGTTATAGTCATAAATTTGAAAGTATTTATTCATTTCAATAATCAAGGCTTCGATTACCTCCTGCTTCTCTCCATCATGGGTTGGTGGCTTGATTTTCCTGAACTCCCCTTGTATTTTTGTTTTTTGTTTCTTTCTCATTACTGGACCTTGTTAATTATCTAACTCTTTCTCATATTCACTCTTATGCCTCTCCTCTTAATGATTGTGTTGAGTATAACTGTCTTTTTAGTTATTTTCAACATATTGTTTCTCCCTCTCATACTGAGTTTCATGATCAGGATTGAATTGGTATGCCATGTTATTCTGTTTATCAGAGAGAATTTTCAGAAATTTTCTTGTTCTTGGATTAACATTACATTATCATTCCTCACTTGTGCCATCTCATTCTGTAACTGTCACACTGTTTCCAACAACTATCTTGTTTGTTTTTTTTGCCCTTCCATTAATCTACTTAGATGGTACTATGAGTTTCCATCGAGCTATATCCACATTTTAGGGTTAGCCCCTCTATGTGATGCTTCGGGTATTCCTGAAGATCTGAATCCTCTTTGCATATTTTTTCTGAGTTAGCTTCCTTTTTAAGCTCTTTATTCTTCTAACTACTTTATAAATCACACTTTCACCCTCTCAGTTTCCACATAGCCATAGTTTTTGAAAGTGGCTCTCATACCACTTGCAACATCTAAACTCTACAACCAAGCAAAAAAAAAAATCTATACATATAAATGTATATTATCATTCCCATCATATAAAAGTTCCACATATCAAGACTAAAATCACAAGAATACACATCCATGTACATTATTATTACTGCCATGTAAATGTTCCTCATATCAAAAATAAAGTCCTAAGAATGTTATATATATATTAACACACTCATACCATATGTATTAGACATCTCAACTATAATCCGATACTTGTTAACACATATTTATTAAAATTTTGCTATACAATATGGTTTGGGTTAATATATGTGACATATCATATCTATTTTTATGTTAAGAGTTAATTGACATACTCCAATTGCTCAATTCATAGGCATTAAATCCCCTAGATCCTTGCAATTACACATGGCACCTAATCATCAACTGGCCCTCAAATTTAGGTCCTTCTAAATTGATCTCAACCCTCCATGCCTGTTTTATTAAACGCTGGTAAGGTGCATCATAGTTTTAGCTAGCATCTCTCGATTTTCCTGCGTTGGTCATCTGAACGTCCATCTCATCAGATGGTGGAGATCACATATATGATAGATACCCAAACTAACTTTGTGATGCTAGAGACCTACTATCATTTGCAACATTTTTCCTCATGCTCCATTGATGCTAGGGTTTTAGTTGTTCTCTGATGAGGTTAGGATGTTCTTACTCTGTTAATGGCTCTTTCCTGCATGACTTTGCTAATGTTTTCTCCAACGAGCTAGTTCTAGTTAATCAATTCAACCCTCATTCCTTTTGGCAGGTATTTGGTTATCCATGTTCACCTATTGTTTTATTTTCTTATTTGATTCTTTAAGGGTTTACCCATTTTTGTATTGATTCCTTCGATGTTTTTTTTTTCTATGTTGTGTTCTTCAATGGTGGTCTTCGCAGTTTTCCACTGACAGATGGTCAGCCTCTGCACTAGTCTCAGCACAAGTAAGCACCTGCATTTTTTCTCTACGTGTTTAAATATTTTGTTTTTCGAACCTGCATACCAATCCGTGCTTGGTTTCTGGAGGTTTCTTACTTCTATTTTCCACCCTTCCAGCAGTCCCACATTTCTCAGTTGAGTTCCTCTTCACTATAGATATTGTCCTCCAACCCAACAATAAATAACATATTTGAATTTGTTTACTACTTGTGAAGTTTTAATGGGCCTCAAGCCACCTTTTCAAGTTTAAATTTTTATAACATATGCACTATCTAAAGGTTTAACCATAGACTAACTAGCAATATTAAGGTTGTATTTGTTGGTCGTAAGGAAAATGTTTAACTCTATAGTTAGACTCTTTTTGGTTTACTAGCTTGGTTATTTCACCATGTTTAAGTTGTGTTATTGTTGGTTTTAAGACTTTGAGTTTAGGAAATTTTATTTCACCGATTCCAGTTTTTCCCTTCAGGAAAACTTAAGATAATTTCCTGTTGTATTGTGATTATGGAAATGTTGCTAATATTAATTTATCTTGTTATTAAATTTCTCATTTATGGATAGTGTTACCAACAACTTTGTTTTCCTTTTTAGTTTTCCACTGCAATACATTTTTTGTCTTTTCAAATGAGTTAATATCTATATATATATATATATATATATATATATATATATATATATATATATATATATATCTTTGTGTGTATGCTCTCACAAGGCACTCTTTCTTTCTATTTTTATCTACTCATGGATTCTCTATATTAGCTCGGTTACATTGACATACATGTTTCCAGTCTATTTTATAAAAGGATACTTTGGTGTTATTTCGTTTAGCTGTTTAGTGTTCTCTCTACAGCTTAAACCATTTAAATGTAAGTTACATTTTATCGTTTAACGTTTATTTCCTTTTCAACATTGTTACTAATGGTGCCTTTAATGTACTAGTAATTGCACTGCAGAAGTGTGGTTTTATGAACCTAAAGGGGAAAACAAGCCAGCTTAGCCCCAACTAACTATACAAATTCCCTTGGTAGGTTTTCTTCTAACATCACACATAATCAAAGTTTTTTTCTGCTCAAGTACAGTAGCCTCAACACCATGACTACATTTGTGTTCTCTTTCCTGGTTACTCTAGGTACGATACCCCAACCCCAATGGTTTTATTCACATTAATTGGTAGAGACGAGGTTCTTTCCAACGCACTACTTTCTAAATATTATTGGAGAACTGTAATGAAATTTAAGGTATGTCTTGTACATTCATATAAATATTCTACCATAGAATTGAATCATATATTGGTACTTTCTATTGAGCAAGATAGTCTAACAAGGAAATGGTACTTTAAATCATAGGTTTGTCTTTTCTAGTCATATAATTATTCTACCAAATAATTCAATCATATATTGGTATTTTTCTATTAAGAAAGACAATTTAACAATGAAACTATGTTTTATATACATGTTTATATGTTTCTCTTCAATTTAGCAATCTTAAGAAAATACTGTATTTAAACACATGTCTGTATATTTCATTCAGTTAAGAAAACATTTCCATACTTACCGTTTTTCACGCTAACAATTCCTAACAATCTTGGATAACATCCCAACCACGAGAAGGGTGAACACATCCACTTCTCCCAACCTAGCTCCTGCTTGTGAGCAATTCATAAATTTCTACACATCTCCACCCTCTCAACGAGACTTCAGTGCAACCTTCGATGTTAAAGTGAGATTACTCCACTGGCTCACCCTATCTAGCATACGAGTTCTCATGGGCCTCCAATAGACTTCTTTCTTTGTCTCTTTTCGGACCCCCTTTCTCCGAAAGACCGAGGAAGAAAAACCAACCCTTTCACCTCTCTATGTTTCCTTTAAATGTGTAGATAAGTTGTTATAACTATGCAACAATCCAAATTACTCATATTAACTTTTTTATTGAAAGAAACCAAAACATAATATTTATATTAAAAGTAAAATGTTATAAAATATTTATATATAAAAAAAAAATAGTTACCACAGTAAACTTGAGTAACCAGCAAGTTCAGATGAGGGAGGGTTATAGTAGATCTTTGACATAGCTCTTGGTGGATCACAATAACTACCAGCCATAAGATTCGAGAATTTGTGCAGACATCCTTATCGATTTCTAGGAATTTAAGGTTGTGAACACTATTATAAGTCTAGTAAGCATGTGAACAATATTAAAAGTCCAGTAATTAGTGCCCATTCTAATGCTTATATGAATAGGAATATGCCCAAAACATAAATCAAACATCTATCAACATTAGTAAATATCAGGGATACAAACTTTAAATATGGGAAGTCCAGGCGAAGCAATGTGGTAAAATCCAATAAATATATGAATAATGTTACTTACCTTCAAACTTCAAACCCCTCTCTTTATTGGTTAGCAATAACCCTTTTGCTCCGTCAAAGTGGAAGAATAATTACATAGAACTATTTATGCATGACATGGATATAAGTGACTAAGAGTAAAACTTAGTGTTAAAAAATCTCTATAGTTGTTACACATTTTTATATCTGAAAAAAGTGTGTGTATATATATATAAATATATATATATATTAAAAGGATAATGAATGTCATAAATATATTATATTGAAGTGTAAATAAATCTCATTATTTTGTATTCTTTTCATTTTTATATCATATTTATTAAATTTATATGATTAATTATTATGAAATGATTATAATAATATTAAATTTATTTTCAAAATAATATAAATATAATTTATGTTAATTTTTACAATAAATTTAATAATTTTTAATAATTTTTATTCAATTGAAGTGTAAAGTGTAATTTTTAAGTTTCATTAATTTATAATTCTTAATTCAAAAAGAAAATAGTTTATAATTTGCCTTAGTCAGCTTAAAATCTAATTTGATATCAACTAGAGAAGATCAATCAAATGTTTATGAAAATAGTTCCCTTTAAAAGAATTTTAAACTTAATTTGAAAAAAACTCCAAAAAGAATAAGGATGAAACTAGAATTTTAATATTATTAATTTATTATTTTAATAATGTCATTAATTTGTTTAATTGAACATAAAAGTTAATTTATTGAAAATTTTCCAATATATATTAAATTAGATTTTTTATTGATTTTTCCTTCATAATTTAAATATAAGTATTTGTGTATAAAATTTATAGCTGTATAATTTAAATTTAATATTAAAATTTTAATATATTTTCTAATATAATGAATTATTATTCAAATTTTAAAAATTTTAATATAATTCTGATATAACAAAATCTTATTTTCATTTATAATAGTTATAATAGATGGATGAGTTTATAATAAAATGAATTAATATTTAACATTGTTATATTTTCAATCAATAAATTAAATTTTAATATTAAAATTTTGGTAAGTGTACAATATTATCAATTAATATTTTACACTTTGTTGAATTATTTCATTTTTTTTAAAGGAATAAACTAAATGCTACCAGTTTGAACATTCGCTATTCAGTAACTATATATAAAATAAATTTATTTTATAAAATTATAATATTCTTGTTGATTAATTAAAATTGGAGTTACGAGTTGTCTATATTTATTTCATTTAGTCATATGTTACTATCAAGTTACTATATATTAGTGTGTTTTAACATGATTTTTTTTCCCAAGTAAAAATTGTAAATTTCATTAATATTGAGAAAATTACATATTGTAGATGCTTAATAGCATATGAAAAAAAATCGACTAACGTCACATATCAAAATACTGTCCAAAAAGGAGTATTGTGACGGGAAGTCTATAAATAATAGTCATGTACAAACCTGTTGATACATATACATATATGTGCACAATAATTTAAATTGATATGTGAAATCTGTAAATAGGCATATATATAATGAAAAATCAGGGACCATTAGCCCCTCCTAGCAAATGATTACTGCATGGATTGTTATAGTAGTTTTCGTGTTCCTGTCCAGTATACTATTCAATCAACCATTTACCCCTAGGCTTGTGCGCGACCTCCTTGGATAGCGAATCAGAAATCTGATTCCACACCTTGAAAATATGGTGACAAGAAATTGTACCAAAAATTGACTGTAAATTCCAAGAGTCCTCCAAGATAGTCTGGAGTGTGAGAATGTGACAAACTAAGGTCTGATAGAACCAATTGATAATAATTTTAAAATCACCCAAAATCTGTATGTGTTGGCAGCCTTGATTCAATACAAAATGAAGGAGATGTCTCATACTCATAAGTTCAGAAAAATTGTTAGTGCCTTGTCCTAGGCCCATTTTAATTTTAAAATAGAGATGTTCATTGAGTTGAAATATAACCCCCCCACCACATCGAATCTGTTGTGTGGAACCATCAAAATATGCCTAGGGGCATAGTCGATCAATAACTTTAGGAAGAATGGCTCTCAGAGGATGGGGAGGTTCATCATCGGGGAGATTGTTATAAACAGAGATAATGTGGGATGAAGCAAGGCACCAATTAGGAGTACAATATTTGAAAATGAATTTTTTTTGGAGTATTCATATGCCCCAACAGATCAGTAGAGGTATATTATGGATCTTGTGAGGGGAAGTTGAATTCCACCACGATTGCCAATTTTCAATGACATTTTGTCCATCCCATCGTTGGTTGACATGTATGAGAGAGAGAGTCTGTGTCCAGAAAGTTCAAGTGGAGGGATAATGGAGGAAGAGGTGATCAATAGATTGAGATTAATATTTAAAAAGGTTGCACCAGATGGGTCCACTAAAATATCGCTTGAGAATATTGTCACAGGTAAGCAACTTGTTGTGTATAGAACACCACATAAAAAGAGGAGGGGCTTTAAATTTCTAGAGGCTACTCCACCACTTGACAGAGTGCATATGCCTATGATCAGGAACATAAAAATGTATCCATATTTGGGAGAGTAAGTACCGTGCCCAGCATGAGAGTATATAAGTTTGTCATCTTTGGTGGTGATGTGGATGTGGGATTCCGAGAGGTAAGCAATGTAGGACTGCCAAGGAGGTCTCTAAAGATCAGGATTTCAAGTTGATCAGCTGATTTCCATCCTTCAAAGTATAGAGTGGAGGTATTCTGGTTATAAATTTTTGAAATATGTGTAATGACGATGCTATATAAATGAATAATGAGCTCTTGCGAGAGTTGGTATTCATTGCCACTACTAGGCCAAGGATCAATACCGACACTTGCCAAGTTCCCCGATCTAATTCACCAAGTTAGACGATCTATGATGAAGGGGAGAGAGTTGAAAACCGTTGTCCAAATAGAGTGTTCCAAGATGGACTTCTAATACAATCCAAGAGTTGCATAGGCTTGATATATTTTTGTGTGACCACCTGTGTCCAGAGGTTATTCCCTTGCCTCCCCCCTTCTTAGGTAAAGCAATGCGCTCCCATCGAATCTAGGGAAAGGTATCTCCTTCATTGTTACCTTTCCAGAGGAATCAACAAAAAAGTTGTTGAATCCTAGATAATATTCCTTTAGGTATCCAGGCCAGAGACATGCAGTACACCGGTGTGGCTTCGAGCACATATTTAAGACTATCAGCCCGTAAGAGTCATCGGTAATACCATACTAATATTATTTTTTCAATTTTTTCTATTATCCATGTCCAATAAGAAATATGATAAATAGATGGTTTTAATCAATAGCCAATATATTTAAGACCATATTTTAGCTCAAGTAAAGTGTAAGGAAAACAAATTAGAGCAAGGGTAGATTCTTGTTGTGAGCATACAATGGAAGTTAAGGATCATTTGTTATTATTACATTCCATACCAGTGGCCAGGAAGAATGATTTTAGGATGGAAAACAAAACAAAGGAGTCCCTAATGGATCCATTGACGAAAATAAGTACATCATCCACAAAAACTAGGTGGTATATTCTACATTGGTCGGAAATTTTAATACCCTATAGTTTTCCTTGACTATTATCCTCTAAGATAAGTCAAATAAGTGCTTCCATGATTAAGAGAAAAAGCAAGAGGAACAGTGGACAACCTTATACAAGTCCCTGCTCATATTGGAAGAGGGATGTAGGAGATCCATTTATAAGAATGCTGAAGGAAAAATTAATTATACAACACATAATCCATCTGATAAAGAGAATAGGGAATCCTAGATGAGTTAAGAGAATGTAGATGTATAACCAATTTGTATGATCGAATGCCTTTGCAAAATCTATTTTCGAGACGATTCCTTTCATTTTTTTGATCTTCATGGAATGTAGAGCCTCCTGGGAAGTGTTGATGACTTTATGAATATGATGATGATGAGAGAAGGTAAACTATTGAAGAAAAATATGATGATATAATATGGGCTTAAGTGGATTGGCAATGATCTTGGCTATGATTTTGTATATACAATTATAGAGGGAGATAGCTTTAAAATCAGAGAAATTGGAAGGGGAGTCTGATTTGGAGATGAGGGCGATGAATGTTGCATTGAAAGCATCATACATATGGCTATATACCTAAAAATATTCCACAACTTGTAGAATATCATGTCCAATAATATCAAATAAATCCAGATAAAATTCAATGGGCCACCCATCTAGACCTGGCCTCTTTTTCTTCTTGAAACATTTCAAAGTGTCCTGGAGTTCCCTCATAGATACTAGTCTAGTGAGGTCTTCTTCCTTGTGTTGTTCCACAAACCGGGGAAATAAGTCAGCAACCTTGATGATTTTAGCCAGAGAGGCAGTCTGAGGAGATTTCAATAATTGTCTGAAATGTGCGATACCGAGGTTATCAAGCTAGTGGAATGCCTGCGCCTTATGACTAGACTCATCATCCCGGTGCCAAATGGTGTTGATTGCTCACATACTATTAAAAAATTGATGCTAAAATTTGGTGTTGTTGTCCCCTGCCTTTAACCAAGTAGATCTACTTATGAGGAACCATGTTTCTTCTTTATCTTTCAAGATCCAGGTCCTTTGATATTCCAAATGTGTGAGGTGGTATTTTGATAGATCAATATAGAAACTTCCTCCATTAGCAGCTTCTAAAGAGGCTAGTTCCTGGTCATATTCCTAAAATACTTGGCCATCCATACTTTTTTCTCCTTAGCTGGGATCTTTGTTAATTTCCTCACTTCCAACATCTTATATGTAAAGTATACCGAAGGGGATTGTCGAGGAGGACAAGGGTGATAGATCCAGTAATTCGAGATCAGTTGAATACAGTCCCCATCCTTTAACCATGTTGCATTTAATTTATAAGGGGCTTTAGGATTATAGGGTTCCTCAACAAGTTCCATATGTATTAGATGGTGATCAGATAGACCACCCTATCCCACCCAGTGATGGAAGGAAGTATGATGTCCTTAAGTGTCTCATGAATCAGAAATCGACCTAATATTTTGGAAAGAGACGTCCCCTAACCCTATGATTTCTCCATGTAGGTTGAGAACGGGTAAAAATGATGTATACCAAATGATGATCATCCAACAGGGTCCCCAAAGCCACAGATAATTATTCCATCTATGAAGATTGACCCCAAGATTTGGCATGACCAATAGAAAAATTTAGATCCCCTCCGAGTATGAGGTTATTGGAATTCATAATAGAGAGGTTGAGAAGGTGATCCTAGATGTTTAATCGATCATAGAAATGACCATAAACATTCATGAGGCATATTTCTTAGAAAATTTCAGATGAAAATATATGAGCTCCAATGAATCCCTCTTCCACCCAAATATTGAGTAGATTAACCGAGCGCGGGTGAATTCTAAAGGAAATACCCTCAGATCTCCCATAGGCATCTATTGCATGGAATATCAATCAAGGTTTGAGGGATTAAAGAGCATGTGCAATCTGATGAGTAGGACCAAGAGTCTCTTCTAGGAAGATGACAACCACAATTTTATTTTCAAATAATCTCTCGAGGGCTAGTTTTTTGGCCAAACTGCCATAGTTAAATGACATAAAATTCATCTGGTAACACCATGCAGGGTGAGCTGAGCTCTAAGGACCCAATGAAGAATTATTTGTCTTCCATCAGGCACATCCAATCCCTCTTGGAGGATCCAGATGATGATTTGTATAGAGATCAGAGGAAATAGGGATGAATGCCCCTGTAATAAATACATCAGAGATGGAGCGAGGAGATGGAGGATCTGAAATATATGGGGGATTATATGAAATTGTGGGGGGAGGCGGTGATAGGGGGCACAAAATAAGTTGAATACCAAAAGGAAACGTTGAGGAACAATGAGATGTGGGACCAATATAAGATTCAAATTTAATATGAGAAGATAAAATTGGATCGGAGAGAGGATTAGCTAAAGAGAGACTAGTTACTGATCCGCGTGATCAAGTGATCCTGGGAGAAGGAGGATGCAAAAGAGTGGTGCACATGACTGCAACCAAATATTTTGTCCTAGGAGCAGTGTCATCGTCCTTGGAGGATGGAAGCACTGGAGCAATATCAGTGTTCGTTGATGAAATTGAGCCATCCTTCTCCTTGTGAGAGGAGAGTGGAGGAAATTGTTTGAAGAGGTGACTAGCCATATGAAATCTGTGACATTTTAAGGGGACCCTTTCATAATAAAGGTTTTTGAGGAAAGAGAACTATCTCCACCAGATATTGATGGATTCCTCCAATCCCTCTTTAGTATCCAAATGAGCTAAAATATGAGCCATATTAATATTGTGAGTAGCAGTGTAGGACTTATCATAATCCAAGTAGGTTCTAAGAGTGTGCCCAATATGCTATAATATGTCCTCCAAGCAGAAGTGAAGGGGTAGGCCAGGGAGGTGTACCCATATCGGTCCATCACACAGATGCTCACGTTTTAGGTGAAAAAGAGAACTCCATCTCTTCAAGAGGTTCGATGCCTGTTCGATATGACATAACCAGGAAATTATCCACTGAACATATTCAGGTTGCTCAAAAATGAGGGTGAACCATCCCCAAGGTAATATGACGACTGTCAGTAGCTCCTCCAAAACTTGTCCCCAAATTTCCAAGATCTAGATATGGAGCCTCGCAATATTGTATTTATGACCATGCACACGGAGCACCAGTACCCAATCCACCATCTTCAATACCTCCCCCATTTTTATACCATCGCCTAGGACCAGATTGAGCTTCTTGTTGCCTACCTTAGCACAGTTGTGCTTCTTAGATGTGCGAGAGGGTTTCCACAAAGAAGGGGGAGACAAGTCATCCACTAAACCCTGTTCATCAGATGCCATAGAGGCGTCACACTATTGTGAGTCTCAGAAAGGTTCATCAGAATATTCATATGTGGGTGGGAAGGAGGTCGAATGAGGCAGTCAAGGTTGTGCAGAATTCCCAGCTTGAGAGGAGGGAATGCCAGGGATCAAAGGGAATGAGGGGTCAGAACGAAGGATAAGGTCTATAATGCCATCTGGCAGAGTAGCCGAGGAAAAAAAAATCCAATAGGATGTGATGAAATGTATAGAAGCTATGGAAAATGGAGGTGCAATAAGCAGGATGACGTCAAATAAAATAGGCATAGACTTAATAAATAGGGTGGAGGGAGGGGATTCTGAAGGAATCAAGTATACCTATGATGAGGAGTCGTGGAACAAGAAAGTGATTGCCACCAAAACCCAAGGCCCACTTGTCAAGGAAGAAGGGAGCTCTAGAGACAAAGAAGAGGAGGGAGAGGGAAGGTGTAGCGGGGAGGTTGTTAAGATCGACACCTCCTTGAAAGGATCTAATTAATATTCCATGAGTTCCTCCTCCATTTCAGGGAGATGATATGGATAGTCATGAACTGGAGACAAAAATCGAATAACTATCAAAAACATTCACGACAGCTCTTGAGCATAACAGGTAATGACACGACAGTCTCGAGCAAAAAATTAGGCATCGGTTGTGGTGAAGGCTATAGCCTTCGAAACCCTAACCAATAACACAAACCCTAATTGTATGCAGTTAGGTAAGACGACCACAGACACCGCAGTGCCACGATGCCATCTCTGTTTTAAAATTAATAATTACATTCTTGGGTCCATGTAAATTGAGTATTAATAAATTGTTTTCCATTAGGTTTTTTTTATTTAAAAAAATATTTTCAGGTCCAAAAATTATTTCTATTAGATTGAATACTCATATAAATATACTGAGTATTCGATTAAATAGAAATACTATCTTAACCACACAACCAATTAGTTGAGCAAATATCTCAGCCAAACAATAAATTAGGAGTGATTCTAAATCCAACTAATTAGTAATTAACAACTAATAAATTCACATAAAAATTACATTTATGATGAGTAATATCATTCAATATATAGGTCAAGTAGGATTTAAATATAAAACACCCTCCCTTAATCACTACTTTTCTTTTATTTTCTTGTCCCACAATGTCTTGCATCTATAATAATTTTCCAATGATGTCGATTGAACTCTACCAAGCTATCTCATAACCTTGGTAAAGTTATAGTTGCAGTGTTCAATTTTCAAGTTCCACTCCTGAACTCCAAACTAGTGGATCTCCTTCAATTTGTCAAAAACATCCATAATTTGTCACATAGCCTTAGTAACAGACCACTCTCATGTATTCAATAACTAATGAGGGATCCTTCCCTAGTTCTATAACTTCCTAAATAACTTGACAAACATCCATGTTGAGATACAAGCATCCTTCCCTATATACAATCTCTTGAGACCACACTTAATTATATGTTTATAATAACAAAACTACCACTCAGTCTATGATAATATTTCCATCCACCAAGATAGATGAGTATTAATAGTTGTACTCGCTACATATGTAAGAAATTAATATAAATAGTAAATATATCTACACTAAACTATTGCAACATGACCTCTCTGAATTGATTTTAAATATTCATCATCATTTAATTTTGCAAAAGTATATTCTAATAATGATACTATTAATCATTTCCCCCAATGCCCATGACTCAATGAATATATACCTTAAAAAAAAATGCAACGATAATAGTAACACTACAATTAGGATAATTTAATCATATCATTCCTCCATATTGTTTCCTTACATGTTCGAAAGAAAAATACAAGGTCTCGAACACCTTGGTGGGGTGGGCATCCAGATTCCATATTTGTTACTAGATTGTAGAGAGGTAAGGCAATGTATGTCAGTACAGATTATGAGAATTCATGGCAACCATAGTGGCCTCGTTAGTCCCAGGTAGCTATACATATGCAGTGACGAAAATGCCACATTCACTCATAATGGAAATCTCAAGAAGTTGCAACTCATTGAATTCTCTATTTTAGAAAAAATCTTCATGGAATATCCTTCAGAAATTATCATTGAATAAGATATTATAAAGAATATCGTCATCTATGTAAAAGATACCAAATAAAAGGTTCATAGAGGGAACCTCAACCGATACTACAGAACACCAGAACATCGGTCATGACTAAGGAATTGGTGATTAATTCACCAAATAGACCAAGCCTAATAAGTAATAAGATGATGACGCACAAGGCTCAATGAAATTAAAATTCTAGAAAATAGCTGAATTGTGGAGACCGCAATGAGTTGGAATGTTATATTATCACTCACATTAATATGATGTTTTCATATTCCTTTACTTAGAAACACTGTTGGCTAGCAAGTTTCTTATTTACCCCCATCAAAAATTTCAACAATAATTTCTTTTACTTTTGGCTAAACCCTCAAAACCTAGTTACCCCATGGATAAAATCATTTGTGATTTAATCACCTTGTATCAACCATGCTTGCATGGGTCCCACATCAAACAATGACTAGTGATTTCTTCTTTTCAAGCGGGAAATGTCGATAAAATAACTCTAGAAAAGATGTCACTTTTCCTTACTCTCAGCCTTTAAGCCAATTTTCAATTCATTGAATGCTATGGTATCCTATACACCTATTAGATATTTGTCAATGCCACGTCAATAGTTTTAGAATAGTTTGTGAAGAGAGTTGGATATTGAATCTCAGAGTTCAAATCCAAAGTTACAACCAAGCTATAGTTACTCTGCTTCCTCCTAGAACAAACTAGTAGTGTTCGTGGCTTTATCTGGCAGTTCTCATTTTTACCCTATACAGACCCAAAAAAAAAAAAAAACTACTCTTACACACATATTTCTACAATAAATTAATTTCAAAATTTATGTCACATATTTTTGGGCTCTCCCCACCGAGTTAGATCGGGATACTTGCTTCTTATAGTAACTTAGAAAACTAATTGCATACTAAAAAATAAATTTCACTATACTAAAAACACATATAAATATAACAAGTATTAGATTAATATAGAAATACTATCTCAATCACACAATCAAATAGTGGATCAAATATCTCATCCTAACACTAAACAAGGAGCTATTTTAGTTGGAATAAATCTCTTAAATCTAACTAATTAACAATCAACAAACTCACATAAAAATTATATATTTATGACATCGAATATGATTCTTTATTCATAAGACAAGTAAGAGTTAAATTTACAATATTTGATTTGGTGACAATATCAGATAAGATGTCTAACACCTTGCAACTTCTAACACAACAAGTGAAAAACTAAGATCATGATTATAAAGAATGGACACATTCTACACTTAAATGTGAGAGAGATATGTTATACTTTTCTTTTTCAATATCTAATTGACATGGTTAATTTTTATAATATAAATAAAGTATTCTCCAAATAAAATAACAACCTATTATTGGAATCACAATTTCCATTAGACAAAAAATCGCAGGCGTTAGTCTCCGCTACAATCGCCAGAGTTAGGATCCACGAGAGGTGGTTAGTCCATGTCGTGAAACACACAGGGAGCATTGAACCCAATGTCCAACAATATCCCCCCTAACGCGAGTCTGGTGAGTTTCGAACTGAAGACCTATTGCTCTGATACCAATTGTTGGAATCACGATTGTTGTTAGACAGAAACCTACAGGCGTTAGTCTCCGCTACAATCGCCAGAGTTAGGATCCATGAGAGGCAGTTATTCCATGTCGCAAAACACATGGGGAGCATCGAACCCAACGTCCAATGCCTTTGTTATAATAAAAACACAAAAAATATGTGAATTCTCCAAATAGACATCTTTTGCTAATTTTAATTAAAAGGATTATAAACATTAATAATATTTCTCTTACTGTGCTCATTTAAAATTATGTGGATTCTCCAAAATACACATCTTCTATTAATTTTAGTTGAAAGGATTATAAACATTAATAATCTTTCTCTTAGTATGTTTTTTTAGTTATTTGTTGATATTACAACTCTGGTAAAGATAATTCACTGCAATCCATTCCATAAATAAGAGATTTCGATTTCCATGTGAATTAACATAATTTTGTATCAGGTTTAGAGAGATAAAGTAATTAAAAGTATACTTTTGTTTTTTATTTCCACTTTTTACTGTTAACGAGATTTATAACTCTTATACTTTTAAAATATATTTCAATATAGAACTTAGATTAACTATTTGAATATCCATGTAAATTAATTTATTTCAATATCATCTTCATAACTTCATGTATGTTTCTATTTG
This sequence comes from Pinus albicaulis, assembly GCA_034641835.2. NCBI lineage: Eukaryota > Viridiplantae > Streptophyta > Pinopsida > Pinales > Pinaceae > Pinus > Pinus albicaulis. The sequence goes on along the minus strand of CM076583.1, from coordinate 894,108,573 downwards.
TTTGTATATGTACATATAAAGACTAAAAAGGGGAAATTTATTTTAATGTTGACCATAGTAAAATATTTGTTGGAAACAAAATTAATACTAAGACGGGGTTGAATCAATAATAAGGCTAATTTGAACAACGTTTCCAATTTAGAATTTCAATTCCTTTGAAACCATTCATGTGACAAAACAACAACATACTATGTAAACAAAAAATTAAAACATTAGAGGGACATCACAACAACACCCTGAAAAACATACACACATGAACACAAAGATTTAAGGTGGGAACCCATAAAGGGAGAAAACCCCTATTCTCATTTTGTTATGGTGTGAATATAAAGTTATTATTGAGATTATATCATGTTTTTTGAGCACCCAATCACATGAGGCACTGACTCTCTTATCTTTTTTCTAGCATTGACTAGTAGTAAGTACCAACTGCTTCATTGGTAAATATCTAATCAACTTACAATAAGAATAGACTTATTTATTTACAACCACCCACTTACAGGAGGCACCAATTTCAAAACTATTCTTCAGACACCCACTTAGAAGGAGGCGTGAACTTTTTGTTATACAGACACCAACTTGTTATTGATAAGGAGCTTACTACCATCTGATTTAGCTCCCACACAGCCTAACTTTATCTCTTTCGCTACTATGATCTCTTACTATCATACACAACCTCTATTAGCATTCGACCCTTTATTACCCTCAAATATACACACAATAGAAATTGGATTTATTCTCTTGAGAAAAACATATAGGACTCAAACTACTCATTCAATTTGCATGATAACAAGACTCAACGTTCTCATCTTCATAGGATACCTTATTCTCACTCTGCAACTTTCTTTCGCAACTATCCTCAGACTCAACTTTTTTGCATCCCTAGTTTCTCTCTCCACACGATTGTTTTGTTACTCTATTACACAAGCCCCAATGAGCATCTTTAATCCAACACAAAAATGTTATAAATTAATTCCATTTACTTTTTTCATGATACGAGAAGGTACCTAGGTATGCTCACCCCTTCTCTCATATGTACCATTTCATAGTCACTACAACAAAATTAATCAGAGAATGGGCTTTGTTATGTTTTCTCGTGTTGAGAACTGAATTTGATTACAGCCTACATAGCTCGAGGAGTATCTTCATTAATTCATTGCTCAATTTTTTGTATGGGTAGCATTGAATTCCTTACAACTTGAGGAGTACTTTCTCTACCACTGCAATAGGATTACATGGTTTCACATATTGATGTGTTATCAACTCCTCTAGTATCTGCTCCTTGCCCATATTATTTTTAGATATGTTAACTAAAAAAATTCCAAGAATATACTACTCAAGGAGAGAAAACACATAAATAAGGCCATCAACACCCTTTAACTCACTCACTCCTACACTAAGAAAATTCCACCAGCCTTCACTTATCTGGATGAGAGACCTCATTTATTTTCCCATTGCTCCAGATGAATATGAAAACTTTAATAGTGCCCAAGTAAATTCTTAGATATGGCTCAACATGCTTATTACTGGATGTTGTACATACACAAGACTCAAAGAGGCTTGATTACTTAATTTCATTTCTTGAGTCATTTTCTCTTTTAATTCTTTATGGTGTAAGAGATACTGAATTATGGTCTACTATGTTTGAATACTAATAAATGCACCAAAATATACACAATTCAATAAATATAGCCGTTGTAGAAGTCATAAAATCCTCCAACTCCATTAATTTAAAATCTTCCATATTCAAAGCTATGTTTACCCCTTAAAGAATTTCTTCTTCAAGCATGTGACTAGGTTCCATGACCAGAAAAAAATGGTTGAGTTTCTTAACACAATACCCATGCTAGAATCCCATGGCCTTAACACTTCCATACTTTTACATGTGACTGTGATGGTAAACATGAAATTTCACGCAAGGTGGTTAGGATATTTTTTGGGTTCAATCCATTTCATTATTTTTCTCAAGTTTTAATCATCTAAGACCTCTAAAACACGAATTCCTGAATAGAATGGGTCTTTAGTCGATCAAAAAATATAGTGGTTTGATGGTATGTCAATTCAAGGTGATTCACATGTGTGCACATGTAGAGAGGCTCACATAGTTTTGGTCCTATGTAGACCAAATTCGGGCCTCCTATTTTTTACTTTGGGAGCACTAACATGACTTTATAAAATACAGAAAAAATTAGAAGCACATAAATATTTGCAAATCATAAACCCTTAGTGAAAACCTCAAGGAAAAGCCACCTAATTGAATTACGTCATAGTTGCATCATGTTGATGTCATATAAGCCAGGTGGCCCCTCCTAATGGTGCCATGTGTCACTAAAAAATGGGCCAATTGGACACGTGAAAATTCGAAAACTACTTGCCACGTTCCACATTCTAATTTCATGTGTTGACATCATGATCATGTCTGCTAACTAATAAATCTGATACTTATGTGCCATGTTATCTTTGTCAAAAAAATAGGGTTGCACCATTCTTCTTCCTGTTATTAGTCCTCGATGATAACCCTACTGCACATCAGGATCCTGCACAACGAAATTTTCCAATAAGAGAGTACCATGTGTATTTTTTCCAAATAATTAGTTATGGACTGTAGAGTCTAGGTTTGGGTGGCTTTTTCTATTAGTTCCTTTTTAAAAGCACTAGGGGAAAACTATGATAACCATGTTTTTGGCTTCATTTGAATCATTTAAAGGCATTTCCTTAGCATTCAACCTTGAACATCTAACATAGCACTAACACAAATAGGACTGAATAGAGTGGCACTCAAGGCAGATCATGAACATCTTCGAAAAAAAGTAAAAATTTTCTCGATCTTCTCACACTCTTTTAACTGTGGGCCAATTAAAACATTTTTCCTTTTCTCTAGGCCATGATATAAAATTCCTTAGAAAATGTTAGGAAAATTTCCTTCTTCAGGATATATTAACTACAAGACCATGCTCAACTAAACCGCATGTCATGGCTTGACCTTCCCAGGAAAGGGAGTGAATATTCATGTCTACCGAGAACCTCCTCTCCATATATTGGGCTCCATTAACCACATGGTTCCAAAACACTACTATCATAGAGGGATAATGGAGCATAATGATGTGTAATTTTTGGAACCATGATACCCATGTGGCGTGGCCAAACTTTTACTTATCATAAATTTTGATTCCTGGGGTGTTTTTTAGCCTATGATATATCATTGGAAGGGTCCTTTTGAGGCTTATCTAATTGTTTCATTTTTTGAAGAATTTTCAAAAATTCCCTAAGGAAAATTTTCCTCCCAAGCCTAGGTAATCCAACGACCATAGTTTTAATATTTTTCAACATCATCACTTAACCTCCTCCTATGATGGTTCTCCACTAATGACTATAGCTACCAGAACACTCCCCTTGATCTTGACACTATTTTACATGCTACAAATCCTTCTGATCTAAGAAAGGAAATATGCTCAACTGTAACAACCTGCATTCTTAATCAATGTCACATAGCCATGCAAAGACTCTTATTGACACATTCATATAATCCATGCACTATGGTTGATATCATTTCACTTAGGTTTACATCAGTGCTAACGCAGAAATTCCAAATTTCAATCTCATAATGCCAAAAATATTCCCCTTTGGTATTGATGATCTCTAATAAGCTTGTGGGAAATATCCCACAAGCACAACTTGTGATATCTCTCTCTCCCAAGCTATTGGAAATATCCACCTATGGTTCATGTATTTCTCTCTTCTCTTTTAAAACCAATGGAAAAGAGTTACATTCATAATTATTATGATGAAAATTCTTCTTATGAGTAATAGATATTTTCTCACTCTCTGCTTCAAAACTTAAATCTCTCCTCAAGGTATGCTTATTTTACTTGTGAGGACCAATTAATAATAAATTTTGTTTTACATCACAATTTTGTAACAATCCAAAGTATAAATGGTATATCTCCCATTGCTAATACCAATTGTTAGTGATGGAACTTTGACTTACACTTCCATTATTTTCTATATTTGAGTTACCGTGTTCAATCCTCTTGAGAATACTATCCATCTTATTCTCTCCCCTAAACATTAAGCTACTTCAACTAGGGGTTGTTGCTTAATTAACACCAATTTTACCAATGGTTTGATACCAATTGGATGAATCTCTAAGAAAACTCTCATGATTGTTCGTCATAGCAGATATGTCCAATATACAAAAAGGTTACTCCAATTGAAGAAAATATTATCAATTTACATAGATATCCCATTTGATAACCATGGAACGCGGAAAGAAAAACCAATTGTTTACATGTACTCGTGATTTCTAGGCATAATTAAATTTACTACCTAGATGAAATAAGAGTATGTCACAAAATGTATACGTACCTTTCATTTCCTATGCAATCAAATGTTCCTGAGACCAAAGGATAATGCACACATTTATTGAATATGTAGCCCTCCCCCACCACCCCGCCCCACCCCCCCCAAATTTATGCACCTTTTTTTCTATCATCTCCTTACATGATTTTGTTTGAGGGTTGGTCCTCTGGAACTAATTTTTCCTTTATGCTATTTTAGCATACCACTCTTCTTCTGCAACACAACTTCATCATGCAACATGAAATGTTGATTTGTACTCAACCCCATACCATGTTGAATTCACTATTTATTTATCCCACAATGTTGCTATATACAAATAAATGAATTCATATTCATAACAACAAATGGTCCGAATATTACCACCAACATTAAGATGCACCACTATGTGTATCTCTTCCTTTTTCCTCAATCTAACTTTGGCTTCAGTTGAAACCATTTTTTTCCTTTCAATGAAGAGAAATTGAGGATATACTCCCCCTGAGTAGAATATGTTCCTTTTCACTCCATATCATGGTAGGCTAAGTCCTTGAAGGGGCATTACCTTTTACCTTCTCTTTTAGGATCCTCTGAGTAAGTTCCTTCTTTTGTTTGGCTTGTCTTCAAAGACTAACCAACTTACTTCTACATTGTTTTTCCATATCACCCCATTATTTTCATACTTTAGGCCACTCGTCATCCTCTTCTTCACCAAATTAGTGTTATCACCAAAAAATGATCACGTATCCATTTCTAAGTAGGTGCACCAAAATACACCATGTAAGATTAATTTTACCATAGTAAAATTAGTTTCAACATGAGAAATAATTTAGTAAACCAGTTTTATTAAATTGTTTCTCATTAAAATTTAAAAACACCATGAGAATAATTGAATAAATAATTATTTGTATAATATTCTCTAAGAGTAATTATTAAATCATTATTTGGTCCACAAGGTCTTCAATAAATGGTGATTGGGTGCTCTTCTAAGACACTCCTTGATGTGAAGTCAGTGGTTCAATTCCCCTCCTTGATCATGGTGATATATTGGACGTGTAGAAGATGTAGTCCTGCCAAGCCTCCAAAAAAAAATTCATTATTTGATCATTAATCCTTGTCACATTTAACTAAATCACATAGAAATAATTAAATAAACTACTATTTATTTGTTATTCTTGAATTCTATTTTTAGAATAATTGTTAAATAATGATTTAATAATTATTTCAATTTCAAACTCGTCTTAATCCTCATTAAATAATTAATAAATCATTTTATTTGTTAATTATTTCCAAAGAAATATATTTGACTATTTTGGATACCTTTTCCTTCTCAAAAAATATAATAAAGTATTATTAAGGGTTAGATGGTGATTTGGTCAATAATATTTTATTATTTCCCTATTTCAAGACCAACCCAATACTTTTTTTAATAAATAAGAGGGCTTTACATTCATTTTTTACTATGATTATTATGATCGTGACCACTATATTGTTCTTTCGTTTGAAATCCCAGTAGATTTCTATTCATTCTTCTTCAATTTTCACATATTGAGAGAGAGAATCGATCACTTAAGCATAAATGAAATCGAAAGAACCTATCCCACAGAGGGGGGATTTGCAGACAATTTTTTGTAGATCTCCTTCACTAGATGTTATCAATACATATTTATTTAGTTTAAAATTCTTTCAATATTGGATTATTACATTGGTTATGTATTGTTATTTTATGTTTTTGGATCGCATATGTCCTTTGGTTTCATGGTTTTTCTCTCTTTATTATTGCATATATGAAATGTAAACAACCACATATTATTTCTTAAGGTCACTTGTCACTAGTGGATTAAGTCAAGAATATTTGGTACAACTTCCAAGAAATTTCATACTAACAATTAGGCTAGATTGCATTCGTAAAATCCTTGGTGGAATTTCCCTATAATAAATGTTAAAAATAATAACCATGGTTGATGGGACACTTATTCGAAGCTGAATGTTGGGAAAAACATCTTCGAGGGTGTTGATTTGGTTTATCATGGCTAAGGAAATTGGAAAAGGCATTAAAGAGGCAAAATTTATTTTTGGAGCGTTTATTTATGAAAACAATGGAAAATAGGAGGAAAGGAAGGTGAAAGGTCACAAGTTGCATGTGAGGAAGAAAATGAAGGAAAATTATGGAAAATGAAGAAATTAGAGGCATCAATGATAAAATGAATGTTGAGGATTAGTTGGCAAGTTTTTTCTCTCATTATTGTCTCTCTCTCTCTCTCATACTCTTGGATACATAGAGTATTATTGGAGAACTCTTGGTGAGTGTGGCATACTTGGAGATTCGGAGCAAGCAGGAAAAGTTAAAGCAATGAGGATCAAGAATCAAGAAGTTACAATAGGTTTCTTGGCAAGTATTTATTTGCATCTGTATTTTCCTTTCTAGATTTCGCATTGCATGTGGTTTTGTTGTCTTGGCATATGTTTTTTCAGGTGTAATAGTGTATTTATTCTAGCCTTTCCATTTCCATATAATCATGGTGTTGTGGTGTTCTCATGTTTTGGTTTAACTAGATCCCTGGATGGATTCAAAGCTGAGTTGGCTATATCTTAAAATTGATATAACACATGGCCTGTAACCCCTTAACCAGACTATGGGTTATGGTAAAATCGGATAATGTGTTGCCTTGGTGGGCCTACGAATCCTTGACTGGTGAATGGTGAGCTATATCATAAATCGTAGAGTTGTTTTGCCTCGGTTTAAGGCCTAATGATCCAATATTGGATTGTGGTAAAAATCTGAGAGCTCATGGTTTAATCTCCATTAGAGGCCTAAGAATCACGGGTTTGGGATTGTAGTAAAGGCTGGAAATTATGTCTCAGTTTAGTGCCTAGTAATCCCTGATTTGGATTGTGGGTTATGGTAAAGCCTTAGAGACTAGGAGACACAAAATTTCCTCATGGTATAGGAGGAGAGAATCCAATGATATTGATGATTGTTTTGTCCTAGTGATCACGATAGATCATAGTAAAGCTTATGCCATGTTTATTGATTATAGTGAGGTGTTTTAGCCTCGAGATGCCCTCATTGGTTATTTTAGATAAATTCCCACATTCATGCTTGGAATATCGCATTGGGGTGGTTAGCTGAAGTAGATTTGGCTCAGCCAATCTATGGTTAGATGAAATTTCAAACTCCCATATCCGGTTGGTTTTTACATTTAGTAATGACAATATCCTTTCTCTGGTATTTGATATGAAAATATACTAATTTATGTATGGATTTCATTACTATTATATCCATGGTATTTCTGTTGTTATTATGTTGATTATAAGCATGTATTTTATCAGTGATGATGTATGGCTCTATTTATGTTTTTCCAAGTAAATGAGTGAACAATGTATCTATTGTAAAATTGATTTTATGATATCTTATGATCTAGGGGAGAAATGCTTCCTAGCCATTCTTATATAAGAAAGAGACCCCTTCATGTAAATATGATGTTTATACATGTAAAGGCTATGTTTGTGACGTGTTTGACAAAATTTTGTCATGGATGGGTAGGGTTGGATGACTTTTAGTTGATGTGATTGCTAAAATATGTTTGGTTTAATGTTTTTTACCATCTCCTAAAGCTATAGGAACTTCTGGGAAGTGACCTAGGCTTAGGGGTTGAAACTGTGGCACAAATCCCGGAGTCGAGGACAAAAATATCTTGTTTGGGCGTCAGCCGATACCTTGACAAGGAAAACCCATGGATATAGGGTATATAGCCACTACCTTGCCTTTACAAGTCTGTGGCTAAGCCTCAAACGGGATAAGCATCAGTCCTCACTTTGGGAACAGGGGCCTAGAAGGCTGGGTTACCTCCTGGGGATGTTAGTCATGCAATGTAAGCTGTTTTTTTGGTTTTTTCATTTCTTCCACTTCTTTAAAGTCATCTAGGAGGTTTAATATCATATTATTAGCCTCTTGTCACATGTTTACCCTCGTTGATTGGACACTTGGGTATATGTGGGAAAAGGGTATTACAGATTGCTATCAGAGCATGGTTCAACCCTTGGACTGGATCAGTGGTGTGGGATCATGACTTTATGTTGGTTGAATATGAATTTAGTATGCTTGAGGTCTATATGTGATTTTTTTATCCATGTTGTGTTTTCCATGGTGGAAGTGGTGTCAACATGGAAGGGTTGATGGTGTCGTTTTCAGCATGTGTCATCATGTGTGTATGGTTGGTTATGTGTTGTTCATGCTTATGTATTGACCATGTATTATTTCTTACATGTCTCTACATGTCGTATATGCATTTATTTCTTATGATAGGGTTACCCATTTATCATGTTTTTGTGTTGTCTGTGTATTCTTTCTTATGTGATGTGTTATGTGGGACATGCTTTTGTCATTCATGATTGGTTATACATGTCAAGTGGGTGTGTATCATCAAGTTTGCATTGGTTTCATTGAGGTTGTTGTGATTAAGGCCATTCTATGAAATTAAGTCATCATGATTATATTGGTATGTTATGATGCTAATGTGTTGGTTGACATAGATTAGGAAACACAGATCATTAAAGTAAAGTTACAACATTGGACCTCGAGGCAAGAGAAGAACATCATAGAAGTTTATATGTTTGGCATGCAAGTATGTGATTCATGGTTATTTTAAGCATTAGAGTTAGTTATATGTTTTTCATTCTATGGTTATTATGGGTGCATATGTGATACATGCTATTTTATCAGTGTATCCATGTATATTATATTTTAACTTGTTGTTGTTACATGTTAGTGACTTGATGATTAATATTATTTCATTAACATATTGATGTTATATCCATTATGCTTATTGTAACGACCCATTCAACTGGTTAGGCTTATGAAATTCAAGTACGATTTGAGCAAATTATGATAATGTGTTTCATTAATCTAGACTAATTGTGCATATGTGATTGCTATCCATGAATGACATTTGTTTATGAGTTTATGATGTGAACTTGTTAGCTAGTTACTATTATGGATATCATGACCTTATTTAGGTTGAGTTGATGTGTCGTGAAGCTATATTGTGCTAATATAGATTGGTTGTGCAGATAAGAAAACCTCCTCTAAGATACATCAAGGTATGAGTTTTCTTATGTCGTGTACTTGATGCTTAATTGTTTGATTATGTCATCTATTTGGTGTCTATTACATCATCTAGTTTCTTTAATCAGCATGGTATGTTTGCAAGTTTTATGAATGTTTGATTAATTGCATGACATGAGTATAGGTTCCTGTAAGATTGTGCGATTAAATGGTATTGTTTTAAGATGCTTGTACTAACACACACGACTTGGGATCGATGATATGTACGTGAGTGTAAGTAGGTGATAGTTGTAGAATTTGCATTATGATTGATGAATGTGAGTTGACCGATGGATTATGACATGGTTGTTAGTCTTGGTAAAAGTTGATTTCGAATTTATCGGTATATTTTCTTGATGTTGATACATATGGATCACATGTGTGTTCAGTTACAAGCCAGTGTGCAAGGCACAACAAGGTAAGATAAAAATTATATTGCTATATTTATTTAAGCGTTGAAAGTTGTGTGGTTATGGAAGTATGATGCAAGGGATTGCATGACAAGAGACTATCATGAAATATTGAAGAAGGCTCTGCTTAAGCTTTCCTTGGAATTATTGGGGACCATGGAGATTGAGTCATGGTGTTTTTTGCTAAGTCTTGTGCCTTTGGTCTTTTATTATTTGTTTCCATTTTATTTACAACTTTCTTTATGTCTGCTAAAAGGCCTTGCCACTTTGTTTAAGGTGTCTTATTTATTTGGTTTTCATTGTTTTCTTCTTATGTTTCTTATGCTTTCTTTTTCTTTGAGATTATTTTTAATTGGTTGGGAAAGAAGAAATTTGATGAAACTCTCGGAGAGATGAATGGAACCTAAGACCTAAATGAAACTCGGTGCATGAGTAAGTGCATCGTAAGGTAAGAGAATGACAGTTGGTTGGACTGGTTGGGTCCATTGTGGTAAATGGATGGTGTCAGTAAAGAAATGAGAAAGGTAACCAAAAAGGTAAATAAAGTGGATATGAGGTGTTACATTCCTTTTCTCTGTTGGGAACAGTTATTCTCAACCTTTTACATGTTGTGCACAAATAACGGAAGTTCCCTTAACCTAGACCTTATGATATCTAGCGATTTAATTTTGATAATGATCTTTTTGATATTTACATATGCATACATGTATGTATTTATGCATATCGTTGATTGCAGGGGTTGCTGATCAAGAGGTCATAAATTTTTCTCAAAATTCAAAGTTACAGGATAGTGCTGAAACTGAGATGGTTGCATAGATCTCATATTCTTGATTCCGACACCGTGAATGGTTCAAAAAACCGATGTCGTATGAGGCAGATATCGCGTTCTGATCAAAATTCTGAATAGGTAAATTTTGCGACAACTTGACCATGTTTGACTGGGATGCATAGTCAGCAAAATGAATATTATGAGGAATATTCCTTTCCTTAGAACCAATTGGTGTTTGAAAAGTTTTTCTTCTTTATTTTTCAATTGGTTGTATGGGGTTCTGGAGGAGCCAATCACATGGTGACACGTGGCCAGGCCTGAGGCCACCACGTGTCCCTACATCAGCATAATAAAATTTTGGGTGAGGTCCACAGGGCTCGACTCCATGACCTCCCGCGGGCATGCACAGGTCTCCACTACCCGAGGTACACATGAATATTTACCTATATATTCTTCGCATTCTATTTAAAGGTGGTTGAAACAATGTATGGGGAATTGGAGACCGCCGGCGGTCCCAACCTGCTAACGGTCCTTGGAGTTGTGATCACATGCAAACCTTAAAATGTAACCACCACAGTAAGTGTAACCTCCGCATACTCCAAAAAAGTTATGTTAAACTCATCACATGGCAACATTTGTTGCAATTCTTTGCATGGTTATCACTTAACCCACAATGTTCAATGAGATTTCAAACTTAACCATGGTTTATTGTTGGGGTTCCTCTATTAGTTCTAACAACAACAATAGTTTCATATATATGTCACATTGCAATATTTTTAAAACATTAAACTCCGCGGTTAAGGCGTAAAATCCGACGGTTATGAAACCTACGAGTTTGGGGTTAGCATGTAGCCACCCCAACTGCAAGCATTAAATGCCATAGTTTGAAACAATAGAAGTTTTGGACAGTGCACCTAAAAAAGGAGGAATTGCCTAATTTAACTCCAGATAAGTGGAGTCCTCCACTTTTAGTGGAACTTTTCTAGGTGTAACTAGGAAAAAGAATAGAAGACACAGTTTTCGCCCATTTTGAGTGAATGAAGAGTCATTTTTGACTAACTAGAGAATTATGGAGCCATTGGTGCAGAGAAAACAACCATTGGAGCACTGTAACTACACATATTTTGCAAAATTTTGAGCATAATGATATGGACATGTCATTAGGAGCTGGACCAACAGATGTAGCCGAGGAGGGGTGAACTTCATCATGCTTGTTGCGTAAATTATATGTGGTGACTTATTTATCTGTTTTACATTTCTGTTCAATGTTATTTAAGCTTGTTTTATGCTTCAAATACACAAAAAATAATCTCTACTTCATGGACAAACACCTCAATCCTTAAGCAAACTAATGATACAAGTATGCACATGTTTTATAACATAAAAGACACTTGGCACAACAAAACTAATACAATCAATTCATACCAGATTGGTATCGGAGCTAGAGTTTATTCTTCAGTGTTGTTTAGTGCAAATATTTGTTTAACTATTTGCAAGTTTTTAGATGCTTACTAGGCTCAAGCTCAAAAGAGTATAAGGAAAATTGGTGGGAGAAGAAGGGTCTCAAGAAGAACCAAAGCAAAAGAGATCAAGATGCCACAATATACACCACCTAGTTCACCTCTTAAGTAAGCATAAGCTAATTTAAGTACGCCTAATGAGGAAGGACAAATCCATGAATAAGTTGATCCCAAAGAGAAAGAAATATTGTTCAGAAAAGAATTTCTTGACATGACTAATATGGTTTGAATCCTTTATCAAGAAAGGAATGAGAGACTAGAAGGAGAAGGATCCAAACTTCACAAGGAAGGAAAATGATCTTTAGGAGGCAAAAATGATGAAGATAATTCAAAGAAGGGAAACTGAGGAATTAGAGGTAATGGAGAGACATCATCCTCACCCTCGTCATCATCATCCTCTACTTATACTTCAGTACATCAGCCACACAAGTCAAAGAACACTGGTAAAAGTCACTTTTTAAAACTTGATGTTAAGTTTGAATTGCCAATGTTTAATGGTAAAGTCAATGCATAAAATATTGATAATTGGATTAGGAAATTTGAGGTCTATTTGAGAATCCAGAACCTTCAATATGATGATACCAAAATCCAATTAGCTTCATTGAGACTAGAAGGTGCAGGACTTGTTTTGTTGGAAGCCAAGACAAAGGAGGACATCAAGAAACATGGTAAGATTATCTATCATGGTCAGATTTCATTACTGCTATAAAACAATATTTTTATCCATTAGCTCATATGCAGAAATCCATAATGAACTGGAAAACATTAGAAAATTGAAGGGACAAAATGTGCACGAATACACCCAAGGATTTAGGAGAAGAGCTCTCTTATTAGGGGTATATTTCCAGAGCCAAGATACTTTTCTCAAGTACATAGGAGCCTTACATAGCTACCTAAAACATACTATTCCGATGTTTAACCCCACTAGACTAGATAAAGTATGTGTTCAGGCCACATGTCTAGAAGCTAGAGGGAAGAACATTTCTAAAGAGGATGGAAAGAAAGCTTTTAAGGGTCAATCCAAAGAAAATACCTCAAAAGGTAAAATAAAAAGGAATACCTCTAAACCCATAATAGTGTGCGGCCTAGAAAATGGACTTCGATGAAGTGTGGGTTTTTGGATGACCCAAAACCATGAAAAATGAAGATCCGAGGATATAGATACCCTGTAATGCTTGTGACCAATTATGTTACTAACAGTGTGCACCCTAGCAAATGGACTTCGATAAGAAGGATTTTGTGCGGTTGACCCATAACCATGATGCTTATTGTTGATGAAGTAGCATGTGCCTACATAGCTTTGGGTCAGAGGAAACATCTCCAAATAACCAAAGCCAAATGCTGCTATGCTAAAATTGATGAATGTGAAGCAGGTGCTTACTAAATTGTGGTGGGAGGGCACGTCTCCAAAGGGAACCCACTCCGAATGGTGCTCCAGATTTAAAATGAGCATAACTCGGTCAATATAACTTAGAATATTCATTATAACCTATTTTTAGAAATTGAATGACCATTTAACATCTTCCCATGTTTTTGAAATCTCTATCTGGAGACGCTAGACTCTCATATTCGCGCTGGAACTGTCCCGTTGTCACAAAATTTCTAAAACATTGGCTGATTTTAAATCAACGATAAATCCCTCGTCCAGAATCTGATTCGATTGATTTTTTTTTTAAATCGGGAAATTTTTCAAGGGGAGGTCATATCTATAACAATTTATTTGAAATTTCCCACTAAAATCTGCAAGAAATGACAGCAGAGACATTGTCCATGAATTGTCGTCAGAAAAATTGCTACAACATTGTTGATTTTGAATCAGCGATATCTCCCTCATCCGAACTCTAATTTGGATGATTTTTTATTTTTAATTAGAGTATTGTTTCATGAGGAATCCAAATCTGGTATTTTTTTTTGTAAATTTTTCACCAAAAGTTTTAGATCTGATCGGAAAACTCGTCATCCAAAAAAAATCATGGAGTTTGCTGAAGATTGCTGCAAAACATTGAAACTAAAAATATGTTTAAAACCCTCATTCCCATGGAGGCATAACCTGAATATGATACCACTGATATGGATCTTGGGTGGAGTCCCCCAAGATCTAAAAAATTGAAATGGATCTGACAAGATCTACAAAATTAGAATTCCAGAAAAACGATATAACACACTAAAATAAAACCACAAAGAAACTTGTTTTATTAAAATAGAGAATAATTGTAGAAGCTACATTGTGGTGGAAAATTGGTCCTTTTACAAAGTGAGGCTTGTTATTTATAGCATTTTTTCGAGTTACAATACCATAGGTGGATACCATGGGTAGATACCACTTACAATACCATGGGTAAATTCCATGTGTGGATGAATACCATGGGTGGATACATACCATGGGTTAATGAATATCATGGATATATGTCACTTACAATACCATGGGCGAATAAATATCATGGGTGGATGAATACCATGGGTCGATGCCATTTACAATACCATGGGTAAATTCCATGGGTGGATGGATAACATGGGTGGATGAATACCATGGGTGGATGCTATTTTCGATTCGGATCAAGACCATACCACATCCAAAACCATATCCATTGGGTTCGATTTGTAAGGATGAAAATTTACAGGTTTCAATGAAATGCATATTGCGGTTTGCAATCACTACAAATTTTGTTGACAGAGTTGAATTAGATGTGGTTCGGCTTGACATAACAGGTATTGTGTTGGGGATTTCTTACTTATAGAATAGGAAAGTGATATTCCATCGCCATGAGAACAAATATCATTTATTCAAATATGGCAAGGATTCCATTGTTAGATCACATCGCAAGAAGACAAACATTGGTACGGTAGATGCTAGACAGGTAGAGAGGCTTGTAAATTCAAGTAAGAATTTTTTTCTTTTTATGGTTAATCCTAAAGCTGATGTTAATAATGAAAAATTTGAGTGATGTTATCCTAAGTTGGAATCAGATTTATATGATGCAGTTAATGCACATCATGAGATGTTTCACGAGGCAACATGATTGCCTCTAGAAAGAGAGATTCAAGGTGAGATTCAGTTGCAGCAAGATTTTCCTCTTCCAAACATTGGTATGTATCGCATGTTGATAATGAAGAATGTTGAAATAAAGAGGAAAACAAAAGAGATGTTGGACAAAGGAATCATAAGGCCAAGCACCTCGCCATGTGTTTCACCCATAGTCTTGATAGCAAAGAAAGATGGGACTTCGTGCATGTGTGTATATTTTCAAGCTTTGAACAAGATTACGGTAAAGAATCGTTACCCACTCCCAAGAATAGATGATTTTCTTGATCAGCTAAAAGAAGCAATTTTTTTCACTAAATTAGATTTATGAAGTGGATATCATCAAGTAAGAATTTCATAAAGTGATATATGGAAAACTGCATTCGAAACCAAACAAGGACTCTTTGAGTGGTTAGTTATGCCATTTGGTTAGTGTAATGCACCAGAAACATTCATGTGTGTTATGGATAGTGTTTTGTGTCTATTCCTTGATGAATTTTTAATTGTGTACTTATATGACATATTGACTTTCATCAAAATAAGAGAATATCATATCTTGCATGTGAATAGAGTGCTTGATACTTTGAAGAAAGAGAAACTGTTTCTTAAGATCTCAAAGTGTGAGTTTGGAAAGACTTCTTTGGTCTATTTGGGACATATTGTAGGAGGAGGATAGTCGATAATTGATCCATCTAAAGTGGAAGCAATTTTGGATTAGCCCACACCCAAAAAAATGTCTAAGGTAAGAAGTTTCTTAGGTGTTGTTAGGGTCCTATAATAATAGGGTTCATAAAATTTTGAATTGACTTTGATACGTCTTGTAAATATATACATACCTTGCTTTCTGAAAGTTGTTTTCCAATATTTTGAAAAGTGAAAAATAATAAAAAACCAAAAAGAGGGTAAAAAGTCCTAAAAGAAAGATCAAAGGACTTAGAAAAATATAGACCCCAAAAGAAAAAGAAATGAAAATAAGACTTGAAAGTGAGCAAGTCCAAATGTCACTACTTTTACTTTTACTACAAGAATAATGATTATGTGCAAAGTGTCAACAAATGCCATAATCCATGATCAGTTAAACAGATTGATCTTAACTTTTCATGCTTTCAATTTCATGTTTTAGATAGAAAATAACGATTTGTCAAAAATTTTAAACTTGAAAAATCAGTAGATAGGTAGAGAATAATGAGGAGCTCAACAGTTTAATCTGAATCCTCAGATGAAATAAGGTAGATTTAGATAGTTTTATGCTTTTTAAAGAAAATGTTTTAAGGTTTCATGCCTAAATGCACCTACAAAATGAAGAAAAAATGTTATAAATACAAGATCGGGTAGGTAGAAAGTAGTGGAGCAATCATGTAAATAATACATCATCGGGGAAAATCACTAATTTCCCCTCCCTTTATGAGTATTCAATATTCTAGGCTATCAGTCAAACAGGCTCAGAGCATTTCTCTGACTTTTGTTGGGACCAGACCCAAGGCTCTAGGACTGGTTAGTTAAAAATATTGAGTTCTTATGCTAAAATCTCATTTACCCTTCATTCCAGTATTAAAGCCCCTTTATCCTAAGTAAGCACACATTCTTGCTTAGTAAAAATGTAACCCTAGGATAATTAATTTCATCTCTTCATAAGCATTCATAAAAACCCACAAAATGACATTTATGCTAACTATTAGCAAAAGAAATATCAAGATAAGCAAATGCTTGATTATTATGTTATACTAGGAGATCATGTGTATTTTGTTTTACATTTCACTCCCCTATCATATTAAATTTTGACATATTTTATTAAATCCCTAAGAAATACCCTTTCCTAGATATTAAATCCCCTATATTTTAATTAACCCCCAAAAACCCATTATTTACGTTTAGACCAAAGTTTGTTATCCCCACATGCGCATAATAAAACCCCGCCCTAGCAAATCCCTTGGTCTAAACCTATGTCTATTGAAATACCCCACCCCTATAGTTTGAAAACTATTCAAGAGTTGAAAACTATATAATATAATTAAACGCGCCCTCATATTTAAAACATTTTTCAAATGTTTTAAAATAAAACAGTCCTAACCCACCCTATATATATACACCATGTCTAAAGCCCACACCTTTGTACATTGATTAAAACATTATCATAATGTTTTAAACCATAATTAATCCCGCCGCTATATGTAAATAAAACATTGCATATATATTTTTAAACCTATACTCTTCGATTTTATTATTAAGGTTTAAATACATATTAAACCATTCCGCTTGCATAACCAACCCGGTCCCACCTTTTCGCTCCATGCAACTCTTGGAACAATCCTAGCCCTTCACATTCATTTCTCAGATTCGATGGTCGACGATTGATACCATGTAAACAATATGCATGAGCGTCCCAAGCTAAAAGCCATGTGAAATGGCCTGTTTTTTGCTGATGCCTTCCTCCACGTGGCCTCTTCTAATTCGATCGCATGGGGTTTGACTAAAACCATTTACCACTTAAACTCCACGTGATAAACCTCCTGTTTTCAATGCCTTTGGAACGCGAAACCCACTTTCCCGCCCGATGTCATCATCATTCATTACTTGTAAACTAAACCTAATTTTCCCATTAAACCTTTGGAATCCACTGTTTATCCCTCTTTCTGTGCCTATTCATTATATGTTATTTCCCGACTTAGAAAAAAAAAATCATTGTTTTATTGCTAAGAACCTGTAGAAATCTCGCCATTTACCATTGAAGATTGCTGGATGTCCTTAATTACTTCTAGAAGACATCGGAAAACTATCAAACACCTCAGAGCCATTTTCAAATACCCATACTTCCGTAAAATAGGTATTTTTCAAGAAATTAAGCCTGTTATAAATTTGAAAAGAACCAATTTTCTGAGAAATTGAGCCTTGTAAATGCTATTTTTCCCACAAAAGACTTATATTTTCCCCCAAAAGAATAGTTTCAATACTAAACCCTAATAAAATTACAATTTTCATACTGCAATCTATATTTAAATCAAAATTGAAGAAATTTAGCCTTTTCCACACCTTTAGAAACCCTTTGAAAGATTCAAACTCTTTTACCAATGTTCAGAATCCCTAACTGTTACACTCCATTACTCAGAGCCAACAGAGTTAAACCTCCAGAGTCAAAATCCATTCCACAGGTTTTCCCAATTCACCGAAGCCATAATCCCTCCTTGCAGACCTAGATTTCATTAACGAATTTTTTATTTTTGTAGGTTATTAGCAAAAGAAAAATTTGGATAAAACAATATAAATACTTTTTAAAGATCAGTTTTACACCAAGAATTCACAAGGAAATGAGTTTGAATATGTTTTCCTAGAACAAGAAGATTTCACACAATAAACAGAGCAGTAACAGTTTGCAGTGAAAACAGAGAAAGTTAAAATTTATCAGATGAAAGTTAGAATAAAGGTTAAAACAAAGTTATTGAGCAGTCAAGGTAAAACAGTAAAAGTAAAAAAATAGGTGGAAAATGGTAAATAAATATGAAAATACTTTCAACAACAATGAATTTTATCCAAAGTGAAAGTAAAAACAGTTAAAGGAACAATAAGGTTAAAAGATGAAAACAGAGCAAGAAGGGACATTTTTGTTTAGGTCATTGTTTTGTAGAAACTATTGTGACAAATCCAAGATGAATTTTGCAAAATGGAAGGAAATTATGTTCCTAATATCTCCATCTACAAAAACCTCTCTCACTTTTCTAACAACCATTATGGATTTGGAAATATTAAACAGTATCTGAAAGCACGTTTTGCAGAAAATTCTTGTTAAGCCATCAGTTTGTAGAGGAGATTGTGGCCAACAAGAAATACATATTACAAAAATGAAAGAGGTTTTTGTTCCTAAGAGACCTATTTACAGAAACCTATCTCACTGTTTGCACATGTATTACATAATGAGCGATAAATGCACATATTTATAGCCTATGTTTCAGACTGTGGAAAACTTTGTTTTACACATCATTTTGCAGAGCCTATTGTGAACAACTGGAGAAGAATTTTAGGGAACGGAGAGAGGTTTATCTCAAAAACATATTTATCTAAAATAAGCTATTTCATTTTTTACATATCTATCTTGGATTTAGAAATACAAAGGTATCATTGGGCCCAAATTTTGAATAATTGCTGGAGCAGAATGCAGAAAGAAAGGAGACAGTTAGTGACTTGGATGCCTCATCATCAACTAAGAGTTGAGATCAAATTAAAATTCTCCTCTTTGTAATCACCTATCCATAAAAATATAGTGCCAAATAGATGTATTAGTTTTGGGTGTCCTTTACTTAAATTCTCTTTATGTAAAACAATTGGAGATATTTGTAAACCAATCTTGATATTTTTTCAAGATATTCTAGTTTAGAATTTATATAAATACTTCACTCTTTGAAGTATTTTGGTGGAATAAAATTTTTGGAGATTACTATAGATATTTTGTTGACTTGAAGGCTTTGTGTTTTGATTTTGAGTAGCAGACTGGATCAACTATTTGGCATCATACTTCAGGATCCCTATGAAAAGTTATCTGGAGTGAAGTACTCTCTAAAACTTGTCATTTTGATTATTCTTTGTTACATGCATACATCTATGTTTTAATTCTAAATTTGAATGTTTAACTAGGAGTATTACAACAAGACATGTTAATAGCACCTTGTTTTTAACTAGTTATCATTTCTTTGTTTCCTTCTGATTTCTGGTGTAGGGAACCCTTAATTGCTCCCTCTCTCGTTTGACCTCTATCTACTACTTCCATTTTCCGGATCAAAGGATCCTTAAGTGCCCTTTATCCCGATCATAGCACCTCACAAAACCAATTTTCCAAGATCTCCAAGGGTTATCTATCTTGCCCTGAATACATTTTACCTTTTAGGCCTTGATCCCAGTTCTGTTAGCTTGACTTAGAATCCATACCCCAATGGACAAGTAGATTTCCCTCTATCTATCCCTCCAAATGAAATTTTCCCACCAAATCCAACAAAACCAAACCAAAATTGCACTTTCATACCTAGCCTAATATTCACAAATTAAAACAAATTTAAAATTTAAAGAGAGAGACCTCTTTGAACCCTTGTAAGGCTAGATCCTATAGTTTGAAGTAGGTTTGTGGTTACATCAGTGAGTTCTCTCTTGAACCTAGAGAAATTACTGAGTGATAACATAATGGCAACCATACTGGGGAAGACTAACATTTTCTTCAGAAATATTTTACAGGTTCAGATCTGATCTATGATGGTGGACAGTGATCAGACACACAAAGGTTAAAATCATCCACCTGGTGACTCCAAATCAATTTCACAATCAAGACTCCACTGGAGGAATGAACCTGAAAGAACAATATGGAAATATTAGGATTTTAACTTGGATCTTAATACAAGACATTATGTTGTTTCTCATTAAGAAAGTTTTTCAATGTATATTGTATTTTATAGAAGGATCTAACTTGGTTGTATAGATATAGTGGCCCTTATTTAGGAGTAATTTACAAGATGACCTAAGAATAAACCACAGGTATGCTCCCATGAGAAGAGATCACATACCTGGATTTCCACACAAACTACCAAAGGTAAATTGAGATAAAAATCTTTCTATATTTCAAAATGAGAATATTGATGATCCTTTGTTACATCTCATTAAATTTCATATAAACTCATGGAGATTGAAGGGTGATTGGCATGAGGATTGCCTCATGAAGCTATTCATGGAAACCTTAGAAGGACAATCAAGGGAATGGTATGAATCTCTCAAACCTGCTAGTTTATTTTCTTTAAAGGATTTTCATAAGTTATTTTATGAGCATTACAAAGAATATTTTCTATCTTTATCATTGGCTGAAAATTGTTGTGATCAAGCTGAAGATATCATACATTTTCTTAAAAATATTGATGAAGATTTAGGAAATTCACATCCTGAAGATTTATTACAAGCATTCCATCACTTTCATTCTCAGGTTAAGTGTCATGATAATCAACAGGAGTTAGTAAAATATGAGATAGATCAGGAGATGAATCAAGATCCACAAAGCCCCTCTATAGTAACAAATGATGTTTCATATAATTTTTTGAATGAAGTTAAAGAAAATATTCAACCTCATCATCAATTTTTACATAAGAGAAAAAAACAACAAATTTAATTTGCACGTGGTTTTTTTCATTTTTTTTTGTTTTTTAATGATAATTTTTTTTATTATAATTCTTTTATTTTAATTTTCTTTTTCAATTTTAAATTTTGTTTTTTTTTAAATTCGTTTTTTCTGTTAATTTTAAAATTTGTATTTTTGTTTTCTTATTATTATTATTTTTTTAATTTAAATTTTTAAATTTAATTTTTTCTTTTTTGTATTTTATTTTTTTTATCTAAATTTTAATTTTGTAATTTAAATTATTTTTAAATTTTCTTTTTAATTTTTTTTTTATTTATATGAATTTTTTTAATAACTTAGAAAAAAATGTTTTTGATGTTTTTTTTTTTAAATTTTTTTTTGTTAATTTTTGTTTTTTTCCTTTAAATTATGTGTTTTTTTTTCAAATTTTGTCATTTCTTTTGATATAATTTTCGAATATTTTTGTTTTTTTTTGTTTTATTTATTTATTTTTGTTTAAATTTTTTATTTTTACGAGTTAATTTTGTTTTTTTTTACATTTTTATTGGTTTTTTATATTGTTTTTATATATATATTTTTATCTAAGTTTTGTGTTTTATTACCAACATGAAAATCACCACTCTAAAAAAAAAAGGTTGATGTTGCATCAATACGTTTCAAAATTAGCATGAAAATCACCGCTCTAAAAAAAAAAAAAAAATTGATGCTGCATCAATACGTTTCAAAATTAGCATGAAAATCACTAACATTTTAAAACAAATATTCATACTTCATAAATAAAAATATTAGAGTGTCAAAAATGTGCTAAAAAAAAAGAGGTGATTCTGCATCACCACTTTTTAAAATCGGGTGCTTTTTATGCTACCAAAAAAAAGTAGGTAATAGTGTGGTTACCTATTTCATCGGTAACATTGTTAATGAAGAAAAAATGTTATAAATACAAGATTGGGTAGGTAGAAAGTAGTGGAGAAGTCATGTAAATAATACATCATTCGACAAAATCACTAATTTCACCTCCCCTTATGAGTATTCAATATTCTAAGATATCATTCAAACGGGCTTAGAGCATTTCTCTGACTTTTGTTAGGACCGAACCCAAGGCTCTATGACTGGTTAGTTAAAAATGTTGAGTTCTTGTGCAAAAATCTCATTTACGCTTCATTCAAGTATTAAAGCCCCTTTTTCCTAAGTAAGCACACATTCTTGCTTAGTAAAAATGTAACCCTAGAATAATTAATTTCATCTCTTCATAAGCATTCATAAAAACCCACAAAATCACATTTATCCTAAGTATTATCGAAAGAAATATAAATATCAGCAAATGCTTGATTATTATGTTATACTAGGAGATAATGTGTATTTTTTTTTACATTTCACTCCCCTCTCATATTAAATTTTGACATATTTTATCAAATCCCTAAGAAATACCCTTTCCTAGTTATTAAATCCCTTATATTTTAATTAACCCCCCAAAACCCATTATTTACGTTTAGACCAAAGTTTAATCCGCACATGCACATAATAAAAACCTCGCCCTAACAAATCCCTTGGTCTAAACCTATCTCTATTGAAATACCCCACCCCTATAGTTTGAAAACTATTCAACAATTGAAAACTATATAATATAATTAAACATGCCCTCATATTTTAAACATTTTTCAAATGTTTTAAAATAAAACAGTCCTAACCAGCCATATATATATATATATATATATATATATATATATATATATATATATATACACCATGTCTAAAGCCCTTGCACATTGATTAAAACATTATCATAATGTTTTGAAACCATAATTAATCCCTCCACTATATTTAAATAAAACATTTCATATATTTTTTAAACCTATACTCTTCGATTTTATTATTATGGTTTATATACGTATTAAACCATTCCGCTTGCATAACCAACCCGGTCCCACCTTTTCGCTCCGTGCAACTCTTGGAACAATCCTAGCCCTTCACATTCATTTCTTAGATCTGACGATCGACGATTGATATCGCATAAGCAATATGCACGACCATCCCAAGACGAAAGCCATGCGAAATGGTTGGTTTTTTGCTGACCCCTTCCTCCACATGGCCTCTTCTAATTTGATCATGTGGGGTTTGACTAAAACCATTTACCACTTAAACTCCACGCGATAAATCGCCTATTTTCAATGCCTTTGGAACGTGAAACCCACTTTCTTGCCCCATGTGATCATCATTCATTACTTGTAAAATAAACCTAATTTTCCCATTAAACCTTTGGAATCCACTGTTTATCCCTCTTTCTGTGCCTATTCATGATATGTTCTTTCCTGACTCAAAAAAAAAGAAAATTTTAACTGTTTTATCGCTAAGAACCTGCAAAAATCCATCCATTTACCATTGAAGATTGTTGGAAGTCCTAAATTACTTCCAGAAGACATTAGAAACCTATCAAATGCCTCAAAGCCATTTTCAAATACCCATACCTATGTAAAACAGGTATTTTTCAAGAAATCAAGCCTGATATCAATTTGAAAAGAACCAATTTTCTGAGAAATTGAGCCTTGTAAAGCCTATTTTTCTCACAAAAGACCTGCATCCACCCCCAAAAGAACAGATTCACTTCTAAACCCTGATAAAATTACAATTTTGATACTGCAATCTGTATTTAAATCAAAATTGAAGAAATTTAGCCTTTTCCACACCTTTAGAAACCCTTTGAAAGATTCAAACCCTTTTACCAATGTTTAGAATCCCTAACTGTTACACCCAATTACTCAGTGCTAACAGAGTTAAACCTCCAGAGTCAAAATTATTTCCACAGGTTTTCCCAAATCATCAAAGCCATAATCCCTCCTTGCAGACTTGGATTTCATTAATGAATTTTTTATTTTTGCAGGTTATTAGCAAAATAAAAATTTGGATAAAACAATCTAAATACTAGTTAAAGGTCATTTTACTCCAATAATTCACAAGGAAATGAGTTTGAATAGGTTTTCCTATAACAAGAAGATTTCACACAGTAAACAGAGCAGTAACAGTTTGCAGTGAAAATAGAGAAAGTTAAAGTGTATCAGATGAAAGTCAGAATAAAGGTTAAAACAAAGTTATAGAGCAGTCAAGGTAAAACAGTAAAAGTAAAAACATAGGCATTAAATGGTAAATAAAGATGAAAATACTTTCAACAACAATGAATTTTATCCAAAGTGAAAGTAAACAGTTAAAAAAATAGTAAGGTTAAAAGATGAAAACGGAGCAAGAAGGGACATTTTTGCAGAAATTTCATGTTTAAGTCATTGTTTTGCAGAAACATTTGTGACCAATTCAAGATGAATTTTGTTGACTTGAAGGCTTTGGGTTTCAATTTTGAGTAGTGGATTGGATCAACTATATGGCATCATACTTCAAGAACCCTGTGATAAGCTATCTGGAGTGAAGTAATCTCTAAAAATTGTCATTGTTATTATTCTTTGTTACATGCATACATCTATGTTTTAATTCTAAATCTGAATGTATAACTAGGAGTATTACTACTGGACATGTTAATAGCACCATGTTTTTAACTAGCTATCATTTCTTTTTTTTCTTCTGATTTCCGGTGTAGGGAACCCTTAATTTCTCCCTCTCCTGTTTGACCTCTATCTACTACTTCCCTTTTCCAGATCAAAGGATCCTTAAGTGCCCTTTATCCCGATCATACCACCTCACAAAACCAATTTTCCAAGATCTCCAAGGGTTATCTATCTTGCCCTGAAGACATTTGACCTCTTAGGCCTTGATCCTAGTTCTGTTAGCTTGAATTAGAATCCATAGCCCAATGGACAAGTAGATTTCCCTCCATCTATCCCTCCAAGTGAAATTTTCCTACCAAATCCAACAAAACCAAACCAAAATTTCACTTTCATAACTAACCTAATATTCACAAATTAAAACAAAGTTAAACTTTAAAGAGAGAGCCCTCTCTAAACCCTAGGAATGCTAGATCCTAGAGCTTGAAGTAGTTTTGTGGTTACCTCGGTGAGTTATCTCTTGAAACTAGAGAAATTATTGAGTGATAACAAGTGCAACTCAGTATTGGAGAAAGTTTATAGCTAAATTTTCTTCCATCACAACTCCTATGCATGTAGTGACAAGTGTGAAGAAAGGCTTCCAATGGGGAGGAAAACAACAACAAGATTTCGAAGCTTTAAAAAACAAGATCAGTTCAACTTGAGTCCTTACATTACTAAATTTGAGACAACCATTCAAGATGTAGACCGATGCTACTGATTATGTCATTGGTGCAATTCTTTTGCAGCATGGTAAGCCTGTCGCATTTCATTCTGAAATATTTAATGGTTTCATGATAAATTAACCTACATATGACAAAGAACTATATGCATTAGTAAAAAGTGTCAAGAAGTGGAAACACTACTTGATGGGTAAAGAGACTATTGTACATACCGATTGCCAACCATTATAGTACTTGTAGTCACAAACAAAATTGCAGCAATCAATACATCTTAGGTGGATGGGATTTCTTCATCAGTTTCACTTGGTTATAAGGTACGAGAAATGTATTTTAAATAAATTTGTTGATATTATTTCAAGACCAATCATCAGTGCATCTAATTAACACAAAAATGATTCTATTGTACATGAGAGTTACATTGAACAATATGCACATGACATTGATTTTCAAGATGTGTATGCTAGTTTGAGTGAAGGGAATCAAGTTGAAGAAAAATATTATCACATGCATAACAATTTGGTTTTTCATTTGGGTAAACTATGTATACCACAAGGAGAGAGACTAAGTGTCATGAGAGAATCTCATTCATCTCTTATTTCTAGACACTTTGGGGTAAGAAAAAGAGTGGCACATCTACAGGAGTATTTCTATTGGCCTCGTATGATAGATAGTGTGTCACGTTTTATAAGAGGTTGTTCTATGTGTGTAACAAGTAAGCCTAGTAATAAGAAGCTTGGGTTTTACATGCCACTACCGGTACCATCAAGGCCATGGGAGAGTGTCTCCATGGACTTTGTTGGAGGCCTACCTATGTCAAGAAAACAACATGATTATATTTATGTAGTTGTGGATAGATTTAATAAAATGTGTATATTTATGCCATGTAAGAAAACCATTAATGCTGAACAAACTGCTGAAATTTATTTTCAACATGTTTGGGTTCATTTTGGATTGCCAACTTCTATTGTTAGTGACAGGGATTCCAGGTTCGTTAGGAATTTTTGGTCAAATGTATGGAGAATGATGGACACAAAGTTGAAAAAGAGTACTGCTTTTCATCCAAAAACAGATGGAAAAACCGAGGTGGTGAACATAACCGTTCTACATATATTGAGAGGAAATTGCAACAAAAATTCTAAGTTGTGGGATGAACAACTGCATTTCATTCAACACGCTTACAATCGAGCAAAGAACTCTTCAAATCAAACATCACCTTTTGAAGTATGCTTTGGGTATTTTCCAAAATCACCATTATACTTCATCTTTGGGAAGCATGTTGCAATTGATGGCCATAGATATTGACAAGACTTGAAAGTTCATTGAGAAAATTCATATTATACATCAACAAGTTCAAGAACAACTTGAGAAAAGTCAAAGGAAATACAAAGAGATAGATGACAAACATAGAGTTGATCACAAGTTTCAAGAGGGAGATGAGTTATGGTTGCCAGTTAGAAAAGAAAGGATGCAAGGGAAAGGTAAAATGCTCAAACCCATTCTATATGGTCCATTCAAGATCATAAAGCAAGTTGGTAATAATTCATTTCAACCTGACTTGCCTTCTTATATGCAAATGTATTCAGTTGTTAATGTTGAAAACTTACGTTTATATGAGCCACCATTGATTGATGATCAAGGAAGTGATGTTCAGCTACCTTCTATTGAAGATTTCTTGAGATAATTTCTGGATGAGCTCAAAGAAGATACAATTCTTGATAGGAGGACAAGAGCATCCAAGAGGGGAAGTGTTGACTACCTTCTTGTTGTGCTAAAAGGCACAAAGCCAAGAAAGGAAAAATAGATGGAGGTTGGAAGGGTGAGGGCATTCTACACTCATCTACTGAAAAGGTAATCAAGTCTTTTGGGGTCCAAAAGCTGTCTAATGGGGAGGAGTGATCATGAATTCATAAATTTTTCTCAAAATTAAAAGTTACAAGATTGGGTTTAAACAAGGATGGTTGCATAGATCTCATATTCATGACTCCGACATCGTGTTTGGTTCAAAAGACCAATGTCGTATGAGAGAGATATCGTGTTCTGATCGAAATGCCAAATAGGTAAATTTTGCGATAGTTTGACCAAGTTCAATTGGGATGCACAGTCAGCAAAAGGAATATTTTGAGGAATATTCCTTTCCTCAGAACCAATTGGTGTTTAACAAGTGTCCCTTATTTATTGGTAAATTTTTTGTATAGGGTTCTGGAGGAGCTGATCATAGGTTGACACATAGCCAACCCTAAGGCCACCATGTGTCCCTGCAACAACATATTAAAAATTTGGGTGAGGTACTCAGGGCTCGACTCCATGACCTTCTACGGGCATGCACTGGTCTCCACCGCCTGAGCTACACATGAATCTTAACCTCTATAGTCTCCGCATTCTATTTAAATTTGGTTGAAATGTTGTATGGGCAGTTCGGGACAGTTAACGGTCCCAACTAGCCAACAGTCTGTAGAGTTATGATACCATGGAAACCTTAAAATGTAACCACCGCAGTAAGTTTAACCTTCGCAAACTTCGCAACAGCTGTGTTAAACTCATCACATGGAAACGTTTGTTGCAATTATCCGCACAGTTATCACTTAACCCACAACGTTAAATTGGAGTTGGACCTTCACCATGGTTTATTGCTAGGGTTCCACTATTAGTTCCACCAACAGAAACGGTTTCATATATATGTCACATGGAAATGTTTTTAAAACATTAAACTCTACGGTTAAGGCATAAACTCTGACGGTTATGAAACCAGCGGACTTGGGGTTAGCATGTGGCAACCCCGACTACAAACATTAAATGACACAATTTAAAATGGTAGAAGGTTTGACCAGTGCACCCAAAAAGGCGTAATTGCCTAATTTAGCTCCAGATAAGTGGAGTCCTCCACTTTTGGTGGAGTTTTCTAGGTGTAACTAGGAAAAAGAGTAGAAGACTCAATTTTCGCCCATTCTGAGTGAATGAAGAGTCATTTTTGACTAATTGGATCATTATGGAGCCATTAGTGCAGAGAAAAAAGCCATTAGAGCAATATAAATACATGTATTTTTCAAAATTTTGAGCATAATGAAAGATGGACATGCCATTGGGAGCTGGTCCAATAGATGTAGTCCGGGAGGGGTGAACTGTTTCATCATGTCTGCTATTGGGTACCTAATTTGTATACTTTTCTCTCTCATTTTCACCCACCTTTCTATCTTTTTGCATCATTAATTATTCTAAAATACATGAGGTAAACCCCTTTCCACTATCTTACATGGAATATTTTATTAATGAAGTAATAGTCATGGAGGTTTTACCTTTGCAAGAATTAACTCCGATATTTTTACATATTTTGTAAAAGAAAGGAGATTACAGTTGTGAGCCACGGAACATCTCGTAATTTCCAACGCTATATTTACCCGCTGCTACAGTGCAACAGACTCTGTTTTACCGCAGCAATATTTGAGGCTTTTTCATGGTTTCCTTTCGACAACTAGGTTACTGTTGTAATGAACTATATAATTGTATATATCTAGTTGTTAAAGGAAATCTAAAAGTTCCTAAAAAGTTGTATAAATGGGGCCTTCAGGCTGTGAATTAGTGTTAAGCAAGAATACACAGATTTTGTAACAAAAGCATTTTCCAATTAATTGAATGCACAATATTCTATTGTTTCACCTGTAAATTGTGAGTTGTCGCAGCCCTGATCAGAGAGTTGGGCCCACTCTTCTGATTAGGTGCTGCGTTACCTTTCTTTTGTTTATTTTATACTTTGATTTGTTATTATTACTGTTGTTTGAGTATAATTCTGCAATTCCTGTGAATTCCTTTTTAATTCTAAAATCCATTTTAATTATCATTATAGTAGTTTTCTTGTTCATAAATTAAGGGCTGCGATTCAATAGCAAGTTATGTGATTGCTATTTCATATACTGTGCATTAGTCTTGAAATAAATAATGCCCCAGGTTGATAATTTATGTGGAAAAAGGATTTGAATATTTTGCTCACATCTCGACACCAACATTTTGGCACCGTTGTCAGGGAAGGCTAACAAGGTGCAATAAAACGATCTACAATTGATCTAAGGGTCGATCTCTCGTCTTGGGTAGGGAATTTATTTCCCTAGTTCAAGTCCTAAGCGTAGTGTTCTGTGTTTTTCTACTTTTTATTGTTTTCTTTAGAAATGATCTCTCATCTTGGGGAGGGCATCCATTACCCTGCTTTAAGTCCTAAGCATAGTGTGTTGTTTTTCCTTGCTTTTCTTTTTCATTAAGTACGATCTCTCATCTTAGGGAGGATATTTTCTACCCTTCTCTAAGTCCTAAGCACAATTTTCAGTTTTTTGATTATTTTTCTGAAAAGGGCCAACTTCTTGTCCTTGGGAGGGTATTTGATTAGCCTACTTCAGGTCTTGAACTTCCATTTTCTCTTTAGTTTATTTGATTTTCTGTTTGAACCTACTCTCTTGTCCCTGGGAGGAAGCTATTTGTCTTCCTCCGAGTCCTGAGCGCTTTTGCTATTTTGATGAATTCTTCTCACCAATTATTTGAACAAATATATGAATAAGAGGGGTAGAGGAAGACCCCCAAAGAAAGGAAAGGATTTGGGGAGGAATATGTATATCCAGGAGATCATCAAAAAGGCTAAATCTGAAGCATCCTCTCACGCTGTTGTTAGGATAAGTGTCTAGATGAAGTCTGAAGGGCAGTTGGTTGAATAGCCAACCATCCATGGTACCTGAGGAAGTCCATTTGATGGATGAATAAGCAACAAATAAGGTATCAATGGAGGAGACATCCTTTCTTCCAGCAGAAGGGGAAGAAATAATAGGTGGAGGGTTAGAAGAACTGAGCAATTGAAATTGGGAAGAAAAACCTCTGAAAGGTTTTTCATCACCAGGAGACCAAGGGAGTGTTGTAAATCCTCTTGCAGTTGAACTAAGCAATTCCAATTTGGAAAACGATGTCCTGAGGGATTTTTCGTCACCAAGGGACCAATGAAGTGCGGTGAAACCTCCTACAGTCGAATCACCCCAAGTACCAAACACAGAACCATTTGAAATCCCAGGTGAGTATTGGAGAATATTTATGGCACCTACAAGTTCTTCTATTGATTTTCCAATTGGAAACATTATAGGTGATGCACCTATGAAGCCCATTCCTTTGACGACTCTGCCTAATTTTCTTGGGATTTCTTCTAAAGACCCTGATACATTCCTCTTCGAATTTGACATTGTCTATTGAGGGTATGATGATATCTCCGATGCTCAGAAACTAAAAATATTTCCTACTACCCTAAAAAGGACAACCCTGCTATGGTTCATGGGTTTAGGAGGAAAGACTATTTCTTCATGGGATGCGATGAAAGAAGCCTTTTTGGAAAAATACGAGGACTACTGTAGATCCCCTGATATCAGGGAGGATATTTTTAGGGTTACACAGAAGGAGGAAGAAAAAATGGAAGATTGTGTGGAACGATTCAAATATATACTGCAGAGATCAAGCCATAATGACTTGCATAAAGATATTCTGAAAATCATCCTTTTGTGGGCACTGAGGGAAGATTCCTTACAAATTCTAAACATAGTAGGAAAGGGGGATGTTTCAAAAGAAGAATTTGACACCATCTGTGACTTAAGCATTCAGTGTTCATGAGGGGCTGCAAGTAGTGGACAAGGAATTTGGTCATTAAAGACTTTTAGTAGAGGGGTTACAAAGGCATAAATTGGAAACCTACTGGATAACTTAAGGAATGATATCCTAAGAACATTATCCACCCAGATGGATGCTCTGCAAGCAAAATAGAAATAGATAGAGTTGGAGAAGACTATAGATATATTCTGCCCATAATGCGAAAAGAAGCATCCTTTGAAAGAACTAAAAGCAGTTTTTCAAGGGGCAAGTGAAGAAAATCCAGTGGATCAGTTTCACTTCATGGGGCTGAAAAATCCATGGAAACCTCAACCACCAGCTATGAATCCAGGTATGCCTCAGGACCCATCTCACTATTTTAACAATTTAATATGGGCCCCCAGTCTGTACCTTTCTCACCTATGTGGTCTCAATATCAATACCCCCCTGGCAATAATGGGTTCCCAAAACCAGTTCCAATCCTTCATAGAATCAGAACTTGCGTCGAGCCTCTCCTACTGTGAAATATCCCTAATCTATGCCTCAACAACAACTTCGGTTAACCTCCAATGTACCTCTAGGAAACTGAGCCCTTCGACCCCAGCTTACTATCTAGCCCAATCCAAATCCTAATAATAAATGGGTCCAACAAATAGACACTCTTAACCTTCCATATTATATCATTTCTACCGCAGGACATAAAGAAATAAACTTACGATCTGCACGAGTAGTAAATGTTCCCACTTCACCTATTATCATAGAATAGATTGACGATGAAGTTATAGAACCATAGCAGAGGACATTTGGGGATAAACCATACCAAAACATAACCAATGAGACCCCTCCCCAACTTGTTATTAACTAGCTCCAATCACCCCACCATATCCTGAAATATTAACCCTAAACAAACAAAACCCTCAAGTAGAGTTTGATTTCCTGGGGGAGTTGCAATTTTTTTTGTCAAAATATCCCTGCTATAGGCTATGAGGGATGTAGCTATATATGAAAAAACTCTCAAATATTAATGCTCTAAGAAACTTGGGAAGAAACCAAGGAATCCATTAACCAGTCATGTGATGGCTAGACTGTCCAACATCATGCTAGGAAATACCATGCCTATAAAATATGGAGACCCAGGAAACTGAATTCTAACAATAAAAATCAATGGGTTTGAAATCCCAAATGTACCAGTGGATTTTGGTGCTGCCATCAATATAATTACCTCCAAAACAATGACTACATTAGGTCTCGGAAATGTTAAGCCAAACACTACTATCTTGGAACTAGCAGATAGGTCTACAATTAAACTAGTAGGAAAATTGGAAGATGTTACTATCTAGGTGGGTTCATGGCACTAACCTGTGGACCTCCTCATATTACAAACATGATCCTCAATTGGTGGTCAACCATTGATTTTGGGAAGACCTTGGCTCGCAACCGCAGATGCTTACATAGGGTGCCAATCTGGGCATATGATTATATCAAATGGGATGGTTACAAAGAATATTACTCTCTACCCTCCTGCAAAACCCAACCCATCTGAAAAATTATTTACCAGTCATAAACCTCTACCAATAGAAGAGCCTAAAACTAAAAATCAAGAAGTGAGACCAATCCTCACTATTGGGCAAGCCCTGCAATTCAAAATCAAAACCGAGGATGATACTATTAACACTTTTATTAATGATCCTAGTTATCTTTCTAGTTCTACTCGCCATATTTTAGAATCTTCTATGAGCTCTAAGACACAACAAAAAAATGAACTAGAATATGAAATTAACGACATTCCTGTAACTTCATCCCATGATAGTATTCCAATTGAAATTAAACCAGGAAAAACACTCAGTATCAACCCCAATCTGTCTGAATCCCAGACGAAACAACTTTTAAAAGTCCTTCAAGAACATCAGGAATCTTTTGCTTGGGAATATACCGACATGAAGGGAATCCTTGCTAACTTATCTACTCATCATATTTATATTAAGAAATATTTCCACCCTGTGAGATAGCCCCAACGAAGAATGAATCCTGCTCTAAAGAACATTGTCAAAGAAGAATTATGAAAATTATTTGATGTAGGTTTCATTTACCCCATCTCGGATAGCCAATGGGTATCTCCTCTAGTTATTGTTCCTAAAACCAATGGTAAATGGCGGATCTGTGTATATTACAGGGAGATAAACAAGAAAACTCAAAAAAACCATTTCCCTTTGCCATTCATTGAACAAGTCCTGGACACCTTGGCTGGGAGGAAGTTATTTTCCTTCTTAGATGGATTCAGTAGATATAACTATATCTAGATATCCTCTAAAGACCAAGATAAAAAAACTTTCACATTCCCATGGGGGACCTTTGCATACAGGGTCTTCCCATTTTGCCTGTGTAATGCTCCTGCAACCTTCTAGAGGGAAATTATGGGAATTTTTTCTAATATAGTTGATGATAGCGTTGAAATCTATATGGATGATTTTACTCCATATGGAAACTCATTTGAAGAGGGATTGGAAAATCGAGAGAAATTACTCAAAATATCTAAGTAGACCCATGTATCTCTGAGTACAGTCAAACACCATATGATGAGGGAAGAATGAATAGTATTGGAAAATTTTCTCTCAACTATTGGAATTCGAGTTGACCCAACCAAAGTAGAGGTAATATTGCACTTTTCGGTACCAAAGACACCCACAAAAGTACGTAGCTTTATTGGTTGTGTTGGTTATTACATACACTTTGTAGATAATTTTGCTAAAATAGCACATCCACTTTTTCAATTTCTAACAAAAGATGTAGAATTCTTGTGGACTGAAGACTGTGAAGAAACTTTCACGAAAATTAAGGGATTGATTTGCAAGGATCCAATCTTTCGAGGACCTGATTGGGCATTACCATTTCACATACATGCTTATGCTTCTTAGAAAGCAGTAGGAGCTACTTTAGGACAACAGGTAGACAAAACAACATATGCAATTTACTATATTAACCAGAATTTAGTTCCTGTTGAATTGAATTACATGG
The DNA here is from genome assembly GCA_034641835.2 of Pinus albicaulis. Taxonomy (NCBI): domain Eukaryota; kingdom Viridiplantae; phylum Streptophyta; class Pinopsida; order Pinales; family Pinaceae; genus Pinus; species Pinus albicaulis. The sequence goes on along the minus strand of CM076583.1, from coordinate 894,074,472 downwards.
TAATGAAGAAAGAATTCATGGCTGTCATTTATGGTATCAACAATTTTTGGCACTACATCATTGGGTATCCTAATTTTGTACATATTGATCATGCAGCAATAAGGTATTTGATGAATAAACCTATCACTCCTAGCCGTATTACAAGATGGTTTCTATTGCTTCAAGAATTTGATATTACAATAATAGACAAACTAGGAAAAGATAATGTAGTTGTTAATTTCCCATCTAGAATAGATAACAATGATGAATGCACACCTATAGAAGATAGTTTTCCTAATGAGAATATTTTTTCAATTTCTACTAAACCTCCGTGGTATGCAGATATTCCTAACTATCTTGCTACAGGGAAGGTGCATCATTATTTTTCATATAGGGAATAGTGAACAATAATTCATCACAGTGCTCGATATTCTTGGATGGAAGGGTACCTCTTTCATACAGGAGCCGATAAATAGATTCAGCACTGTGTATCTAAGGATGATATTCATGAAGTATTGAAAGCTGCCCATGATGGCCCTTTTGGAGGGCATTTTGCAGACAAAAGAACATGCCATAATGTGATACAAATGGGATATTATTGGCCTTCTATCTTTTGAGATGCACATAATTATGTTAGGAGGTGTGACAGTTGCCAGCATATGGGGCAACCCGGTCGAGCTGATGAAATGCCTTTGTAGGCACAGGTAGTCCTCGAACCTTTTGAGAAATGGGCTATTGACTTCGTTGGCCCCTTCAACCCACCTTGTCATCAAAAGGTTTACATTTTGGTCTGTAAAAATTACGTGACTAGGTGGGTAGAATCCAAAGCTGTTGCGAAAGAAACAGAGCAGGTGGTTTCAAATTTTCTATTTGAATAAATTTTTCTTTGTTACGGTACTCCAAGGGAGATTTTTTTAGATGGAGGAGCACAATTTACATCACACATGATATCAAAACTTATGCCAAAATATGGGGTCAAACACAGGGTGACATCTCCATACCATCCCCAAGCAAATAGACAAGTGGAAAGCAGAAACAAGACATTGGACAATATCTTGACAAAAACTATGGCATACCATCACCGGGATTGGGCTTAGAAGCTACCTGAAGCTCTCTAGGTGTATAGAACAACATGGCGAAACAGAACTGGATTTTCACCATTTGAGTTGGTTTATGGGAAATCCCCATTGTTTCCAATATAATTTGAAATCAATACACTGAGAACAACCCTTGAAGTTGGTTTGGATCTGTCAAACGCCCAAAAACACCAACTTGCCGAACTCAATGAACTAGATGAAATCCGTTCAATGGCTGTCCAGAGGAATACTACTATTCAGTAGCGGAGAATGAAATGGAATGACAAGTTTATCAAAAACAATGTGTTTCATAGGGGAGACTGGGCATTACTTTATGACTCCCACTTCAAGGATTTTAAAGGAAATATTTTCACTCGCTGGATGGGACCTTACGAGGTGGATGTTGTATTTGAGAATGAAATAGTCAGGCTAGTCACAATTGATGATACACGTTCTTAATTCATAGCAAATGGACATCATCTGAGATTATACCACTGCTCGGCCTCTAAGGATTCTTTCATCAAACATCTCTCTGAGAAATATGGTTTGAAGGTTATAAGCGCAGAGAATTCTTCCTCTACATCATTGCTCTAAAATAAAATAAAATAAAATAAAAATAAATAAATAAATAGATGAATAAATGAATAAATACTGTTACTATTTATTTTGTTCTCTTTTTGTAGGAGTTACTACTAAGGAGTAATGTTTTAAAGATTAAAAATTTCTTCCAAGTATCGATGATGTTACTCCTTGGATGCGGCTACTCATAATGTTGTTACTCGGTTGCTGCTACTCATGATATTCTTACTCTGTTGCTGCTACTCATGATGATGATTACTCGGTTGCTGCTATGTATGATGTTGTTACTTGGTTGCTGATACTCATGATGTTGTTACTCGGTTGCTGCTACTCATGATGTTGTTACTTGGTTGCTGATACTCATGATGTTGTAACTCAGTTGTTGCTATTCATGATGTTGTTAATCGATTGCTGCTACTCGATGTTGTTACTCGCACTATTGTTACTCCAGATGCTGTTACTCCAGATGCTGCTACTCGATGTTGTTACTCCTTGGTTGCTACTAGCCGAATGTTGTTACTAGCACTGCTGTTACTCGAGATGTTTTTACTCCAGATGTTCTTACTCACACTGTTATTACTCCAAATGTCATTAATCTGGATGTTGCTACTCACATTGCTATTACTCTAGATGTTGTTACTTGCACTCTTGTTACTCCAGATGTTGTTACTCACCCTGCTGTCATTCCAGATGTCGTTACTCCGGATGCTGCTACTCTCATTGCTATTACTCCAAATTTTGTTACTCCAGATGGTGTTACTCGCAATGTTGTTACTCCAGATGTTATTACTCTGGCTGCTGTTACTCGGACTGCTGTTACTCCAAATGTTGCTACTCATACTGTTGTTACTCCATATGCTACTACTCGTACTACTGTTACTCCATCTGCATCATTATTGTGCCGTCATTATACCAACCATCACTTCTTCAAGGTAGGTTGCAGGTACCTCTCCACTAGAATTTTATGGATTTAATTAAATATTCCATGTCAATACATTAATGCCACGGATGGAAACTTTTAAGTTGGGGGGGTGCCGTCATAACTTAATGACGGTGTAATGATGATTTCACATGTCATTATTACAATTCTGTGTGTGGTACACCCTACGATATTTATCATACTCCGTATAATCATTAAATATGTATTGGGTTCCGCTACATGTCCTTTCCACCTCATATGAAATAATTACTATTCCATTCATTGCACTTACCATACTTTTTCATGATTTTCCTCTTTTCTCGAGAATTACCATCTATATTTACCATTACTCCCCCTCATTTTTCACCATGTTATTTTTCTGAATTTGTTACCCACCGCTCTGTCCAATGGTCTACTGTTCCAAAGTACTGTTATAGTCTCCACAATATGGGCAGATTGGATTGGCAGCATGAACCTGAAAATACAACCTCGGTCCATAGAAATCCATAGGTATGGTAAGTTTTTGTCGATGCAAGGTGGGATATCTACTTTGATAGATTGCAGGGGTTTGATAAAATAATTACGATGGATTTTGCGCTTAATTTGTATGAAAATTGCTCGTGATTTAGAGGATTGGAAATTCTTGTCATAGAAGAAATAATTGTAGAAGTTAGCGGGCTGAGACGGCAAGGTCAACAGTGGTTTGCTCAGAGAGTTCTCTACCGTAGTTTCCCAAACTATTCTTATAGGCAGGAGAAAGTGTCATTCCATATGGGAGAGGGTATGAGCACAATTCTATACCATATCCATGGAATGAAGTAGCAGGATTTGTAATGAAGTACATAACCTGCGAAGGATGAGCCACAACTCTGTTCAAATACCACTTCAAAATTTTCACTCACCTTCGATTCTCATAGGCTCAAGTGCATTCCTTAAACATGAATTTATTTTTATTAAAACAATTGCAGCATATGGCACAGTCTTCTCAGTGTTCACGCCAGATGATAGTAGTGCTCTCCAATCACGGATTGATGCATTTACTGGTCATGCATGCGATAGTCATATTTCGAGTCCCTTGGGTAGAAATATTCAAATCATCGGAAGAAGAGATAGCAGTTGTCATTACTGCTAGAGAAGAAGAACCAGTCTCTCTGGCTATTTTAGCAGAGGAAGAACATTCAGAGGACATGGAAATAGACCAGGAAGAACTGGAAGAAATGGAGATGGAGGTTGATGAGGAAGAACCAAAAGAAATGGGAATGGAGGAGACAATTGGCGACACAGTCGAGGCTGTCACACAAGAACCAACTTCACTTGAAGAACCCACAGATGAAGGAATTATGGATATAGTGGATGAAGTTGAGACTTTCATATAGTCATCAACTTTCGTTAATGAAGAACAGGAAGGTGGAACATCAGACAGAGGGATGGAAAGTGATGTTGTTTTGCAAGAAACAACATCACTTGCCCAAGTAGATATGAATATTGAAATAATTAGGGGTGCTACATAAGAAACACCCATGATTCAACAGGAATAGGGAAATAGGGAAGAGTCAACCTACGAAGTCGGCATTGTTCCACAAGAACCAGTGTCGACCGCAAAAGTGGATGGAATCCATGAAGAACAGGAAGACAGAGGAGAAATAACCCGCGAGGTCGATACTGTCCCACAAGAACTAGTATCAACCGCAGAGGAGTAAATAATGCACAAAGGGCAGGAGGATAGAAAGGAAACAATCCTCAGAATCGAAGATGTTCCAAGGGAACCAGTTCTGACCCTGATTGAAGTAGCAATGCATGAAATTCAAGCCCAAGCTGGAAATGAGGATGATGACACCATTCACCATTCTCTGTTCCAGTTTATGATGGCTAGAGGGGCGAGGGGATCCCGCTCATCCCAATGATTAATGGAGGAAATAGCTATTCCACTAGTGCTTAATTTATTTAACCCAGGGAAATACATAGCCAATATCGTCCCAGTAATTGATGAATCTCAACTAGAGCACCCAGAGGCTAGCAAGGGAGATGAAATTCCTCTGGAAACACTGAAACACAGGATGGTAGATGGAAATGTTGACCAAATGACATAATTCCCTCAGGTAAATATGGATGAGGATGCCCTTGAAGAGAGGGAGCCCAGCTAGAAAGACCTAACAGAAGAACCAATTGATAATACCGAAAAAATTCCACCGCATCTTGAGCCTGTTACAGGCCCGGAAAATGAATTCATTTTCAAATAGGAATGGATTGAACAATGTGAGAAAAGAATATTAACTCTCAAGAAAAGGTATCAACTCTATTTCAATGAAACCATGAGATTGAAGAAGGAAGTTTAGGAGTTGAAGAGGCAAGTTTCCTAGCTGAATAATAACGTAAAGGTCTACAAGTGGAAGGAATTAAAGACAAAAATTGAGGTCTCCTCCATAGCTACACAGACTGGTCTGATCGAATAGATGTTTGAAGGCCCAAAATTATTCCTGGCTGCTGAAATCCAGAGATGGAAGTCTGTTGCGAATGGACATAAGAAGGAGACAATGCGGGTCCGAGAGGATACTGACAGGATCATTACATGATACATAGACAAGTTGTATAAGGTGCAGCAGAGGAAATAAAAACAAAAGGCCGAGATAGAAGAGTTGGAAGAACAAGTGCAGCTACTCCAATCCAATAAGGAGAAGATGTTTTGCCTCATGCGACAGGTAATGACTGTAGACCTGATGCACATATCTATGCCTTGTTCCTTCATGAACAATTTCTTTTCTTTTTTCTTTAGAATATATATAAATAAATTTGGCACGAGATTGAGGATCCCATCAAGTTTCTCCATATCTTGAAAATTCATGATATCATAGGACAACACTTAATGTGTGAGCTCTATATGCATGGTTACTTCTTGAGGCATGATCAGGCTTTTAACCTTGTTCCATTCATGGGGGATATTCATTTAAGAGCTTTTGCCTCCTACACCATCAATCAAATTAAATGGAGAAAAACCTAAGATATGTTTGAGGAAAACCATGTCACAAGGCTGCTAATGATGAGGAATGAGCTAGAAAATATTTATAACAAGCATTTTACCTTTCTACATATTGAGGGGCACAGAGGACACATGTTGACAACCCAAAAATAGTGCGCTGACCTCTGTGTGAGGCAGATTACAACTTTATGTAAGGAAGCACTAGATAGTTTACAGAGGAGGTGGATGTTGTTGTCTTTAGTCGTCAAAGGTCGAGAACCATTTGGAGCACCTAACTTTTCATAGGCACTAGAAAGGATGCCATGTTTTGTGGCATGCATTCAAACCTGTGTGGTCAGGTGGATGGGGCTGAGGTTTCAGTTTCCCCTTATTTGGTTGCCATCCAATCAATATACTCCTGCATATTACGTTGACCCAGACTGCTGGAAGGATATTGTTCTGAATGAAGGTTATAAACACCCTGGGATAGAAATGGTTGAAGAATAGGATCTCACACAGCTTCATGGTAGTCACAGTCAATCCAACCTAGATCTGAGGAGACGACGACTTGCATGAGGACATGCAGATAGGCCAGTTGGGGGGAGATATTGGGTACCAAATTTGTATACTTTTGTCTCCCATTTTCGCCCACCTTTCTATCTCTTTGCATCATTAATTATTCTAAAATACATGAGGTAAACACCTTTCCACTATCTTACATGGAATATTTCATTAATTAATTAATAATCATGGAGGTTTTACCTTTGCAAGTGTTAACTCTGATATTTTTACAGATTTGGTAAAAGCAAGGAGATTACAGTTGTGAGCCATGGTGTAGCTCCTAATTTCTAGCACTATCTTTACCCGCTGCTACAACACAAGAGAATCTATTTTAATCCAGCAATATTTCAGGTTTTTTCATGGTTTCCTTTAGGCAACTAGGTTTTTGTTGTAACGAATTGTATAATTTTATATATTTAGTTGTTAAAGGAAATATACGATTTCCTGAAAAATTGTATAAAGAGGGCTTTCAGGCTTTGAGTTGGGGTTAAGAAAGAATATACATATTTTCTAACAGACACATTTTCCAATTAATTGAATACATAGTATTCTATTGTTTCACCTGTAAATTGTGAGTTTCCACAGCTCTGAACAGAGAGTTGTGCCAAATATTCTAATCAGGTGTTGTGTTACCTTTCTTTTGTTGATTTTATATTTTGATGTGTTATAATTACTGTTGTTCCAGTATAATTCTGCCATTTATGTCAATTCCTTTTTAATTCTGCAATCCATTTTAATTGTTTTCACAATAGTTTTCTTGTTCATTAATTAAGACCTGTGATTCAATAGCCGGTTATGTGATTGCTCTTGCATATACTATGTGTGCTAGTCTTCAAGTAACTAATTCCCAAGTTGATAATTTATGTGGAAAATGGGTTTGAATATTTTTTTCACATCCAGACACCAACACCTGTTATGTAAATTATATGTCGTGACTTATTTCTCTATTTTACACTATTTTTTAGTTTTATTTAATCTTTTTTTATGCTTCTAATTCACTAAAAAACATCTATAATTCATTGAAAAACACCTAAATCCTTAAGAAAACTAATGAGGCAAGTATGCATATGTTTTATAACTGAAAAGACACTTAGCACATCAAAAATAATGCAGTCAATTTATATTAGTCGTCATGGATATTGTTGGTTTGATGTTGATGGTTTTTATGTATATATGTATTTATGTATGACGTTGTCTGATAGGATCTTGATTCTTTTATGGTAACGTGTATATATATATGTAGGTATATATGTATCTATGTTATTGTATGATAGAGCTTTAAGGATCATTCTTGTGGAGGAATGATTGCTTATGCAGGTGAATGACATGATTCTTCCATCTTGTTCAACCTACATCCATAATCATTATGGTCATTATTTTTCCATCAATTAAGAACAAACTCCATCAACTATTCTTTATATATCCAACAAGGTTCATCAACATTCGTCATAACCCAACCAAGGGTCAATTACCCGTGTTAAATAAGTGTTAGAGACATAATTCTAAACTACATTACTTACCCAATTCTGATGTTAATAGATGAAGAGCCCACCATGTAGTTCCACTATAAGTTTCAAATCACATAAATAATATGTCTATAAAACATTTATAGTTCTTGTCTTTTATAAGAGAATGGATCTAGTGTATTTTGTACTAAATAGCACTACTATACTTTTTTCTTAGTTAAAATGTTACATATATATTAGCCATGCATAAGTATTGTTTAAGATAACTCCATTTTTCCTATCATATTCTAGATGGCCATATTGTTGTCTATTTTTCTTAAGTAAACTTACTTATGGTCATAATGGGTTGTTTTTGAAATTTTATTTAGTGCCAAATCAAGGTCTACTTTGTATTATATTCAATTTTAATCCTTTTGGCATCATATATTACAAGTTAATGACTTAAATCATACACAATATTTCTTCCATGTATAGTCATGGGGTTTCTCCCCCTTGTGATCATAAGCATATTGATTGTTCATACTCGCCATGTTACTGTAATTTTTTATTTTATTTTTAATCGGAACATGACGTGTTATCCACTTCATTAAAAAAAAAATTATATAATACATTTGACATGTAAGGTCTACTGGAATACTAATAGAAAATATTTCTATTCGAACCTGAGATTAATTGGTAATATTATTATACCCTCACTTAGTACCCATACTTATTATCGTCTCCAGAAAGGGTTTCTTACCTTGTTCCCATGATGGCTTGTAATTAACGTTTCATTCCTTAGGAACCACCATACTTCCATGATATCACACATGCTACAACAAAGCATTACCACATTCCAAAACAATCACTTCAACTTACAACTTTCATGTAGATATTATCTTGTCTCTTATGCAAATGGACCTAATCATGTCCATGCTATTTATTTGCGGGTTGTTTCATACAAAAAAAATAAGGGTTTTCACCCCATCATGGGGATTAGCTAATTATCTTACCAACTGCCCCCACTCTCATCATATTTATTATCATAATTTTATTTAGGTTCAAGGAATATTTCTTATTTAATTTCTTTCCTTCTTTTCTTTTTATAAACCTTCCAATAGACCATCAAAGCTTAAAGAAAAAGGTGATACTTAAATAAACTACTATGGCTATTAAAGGCACAACCTAGAGTATTACTTGCATGCTTTCCATCGTTACAAATAAAAAATTACATTATCAAATTTACCATTGTAATATTATTCCACCCTTACCTTTGGGTTTTCAAAACCCTCAACTTGGGTGTAAATCCCCTTGTAGTACTGCAATCTACCGATTAAGGTTTCTGGGGTCACATGTGCCACGACTAAGGGGCCTCTCCCTTGACATCACCCATGCCTTCCAACTGCCTCCATACATCATATTAATGTTGTGGTATTGACATATTTATTTTGTAAATATATACGCTCATTCTAAACAATCACTCGACCAACTCAACTTATTTCCATATCAGCACCTCACTTGAAAACAATCATAGTTAGAGCTTGTCCCAATGTGCTAGCAACATCCTCATTACATCAACTTAATTTTTGTTTTTTTATGTGCCACACTTCTTATTATTTTTTACCTTACTCGGTTTCCTGCCAATTATAGACCATACTCTACCTGTACCTACTTTCCACTCTTCAAATCACCTTAAGTCAACTGACTCTTATAAGTATTTAATATACTTTTTCATTGTCGTGTGTTTTTTTATTTTTTCTTTTTAAGACACTAGGCAAACAAAGATTTTGTTAAGAGTTTTCCCATTACAATTTACAAATTTATCATTTGGTTTTATTATATATGTATATACATAATTATTTTGTGTAGTTCTACTAATTTGTCTGTGGAATTTAACACACATATATTCATGTTCTTCCTATTGTATCCACTTATCTCGTATCTTTAGATGATGGATTCACAATTAAAAGTTGTTTCAATCATTCACAAATATTTTTTCATCTATTTTGATCCTATTTGACTTTCCATTTGTGAGGCGATTAGCGAATTATTTTGTAACTCACAAATTATTAAGCCCTCTATGTCCACAAGGCATAGGAATTTCAAAAAAATATATCTAGATCTATATTTTAAGGTCATTGCACCCCTCTAGAAGATTCCATATTTTGAAAATGATTTTAATCTTGTTAATTTTATATATACTATTTTTTATGTCAAGTGAATATCCTTATGGATACCAACAACACCCTTCTAGTGTGTTTTCATATATATTTGTTATCTTGGATTAAATCGTGTTACTTTCAACTTAAAAACCTCAAATATGATCCTTACTTCACTATGTCTGAGATAATATTCTTTCATCACAAGTTATCATGAATTTTTTATAAAAAATTACCTCCTTTCACTAGTTTTTAGACAAGAATTTTACCAAGTAATTCTTCCATGGTTCATCACAAGTTATCATGAATGTTTTATAAAAAATTACCTCCTTTCACTAGTTTTTAGACAATAATTTTACCAAATAATTCTTCCATGGTTCTCTATTGCTTGACATATTTTATGTGTTTATATTGTTTTGATTGTTTGAATAAAATTTATTGACCTTGTTTAGGGTCACGGTTCTTAATCCTCTCCAATTCGATCTTTATGATTTTTTATTTATTTTTAAACTCAAAGAGGTCATAAAGGTTTCTATTTGAAAATGTAACCACTGTAATATACGATAATACCTTACTTACACAAGAGAATTTGAAACATTATCAATGATATAAATTTATGTTTAATTCACCATGCTAATGGTGTGTGCCAATAATTCTACTATTGTAATTAGTATTTTAGTGGATCCCTCAATTAAAACGCTTCTTTGTGTGAAAGCTCATTAATTCCCATATATTTGTTGATGTGTTTATGCTTCATTAAGCTTGTTTCATGTTGTTTGTTTTTGTTAGTATGAACCTTAATCGCAAGTGTACGAAAAAGGCTTACTTTAGTCATGCATAATAAAAAGCTGTAACAACAAATATGGCTACCAATTTCTTTAGATCTGAAATTATTTGACCAAGATAAACGCTGCAAAATCTAGATCTATGCAAAAAAATAGATTAAGCTGTAAATAAAAACAAGAGTTGCTCCATGCATCCAATAGACAATACAAGAATATTTTAAAGAATTTTTGTATTTTTTGACACCTGGGAAGGGAACATAGAAAGATGTTACCAATCCCCCTCAATGGGATGGGTTGTTGTAAGTCCCCAACACTTCAGATCTGAAATATCTCTCTCTTTATGGTGTAGAAAACCCAAACAAAAATTGAACTCAAAGGGAGCTCATAAGAAAAATCGTAGCAAAATATGACAATGATGGAGGATCAAAGCCATACCAAAGGTATAGATCCAGAGTGATGTTTAGGCAAAAAAATGTAGTGAATGAATGGGAAACCTCTTTTATTTATAACAAAATATTGAGTTAGTCTAGTGTTACACAGTAATTTGTCACCGTCCCTGCAATCCCCATCTCGCCCATTGGAGGGTCATTTCTATGACCAATAAGCAGTGTCATGCCTTGCAAATACCATCATTGCATCCCTTTCCATGAGGACAACATTCCTTCTATTGATCATTTCCTGAGAAGAACCCTAAAAACACCTATTTTTGCCTTGGCGCTGGTAGCCCGTTATGTACTCGTGCCAATGAGGAAAATTAACAATGAGCCTGCACCAATTGGCGCTCTGTCCCAGTTAAGCACCCGTGCCAATCTGCTTTTGGACATTTTTTTAAAAAAAGAGGCGAAGTTTCGATTACAACAACTTCGTGGATGAGTCATCAGGAGTGGTTTCGACTGAATAACTAGGGCCTTCCTCCTTTGCCCTCTTGTTTCCACCTTATGGGAAACCTCCCAAGGGATAAGGCCTCCCTTCCACTATTGTAGGGATCCCAACCTCCTCCTCTCCTCTATAAATATAGCCTTCATCCATTGATGAAGGGGCTGAAGGGCTGAATGGCTAAATAGCGAGTCTCCAAGTTCCCAAGAGCCATTAGAGCCTTATGCTACAAGAGCCTTGATTCATTCCCTTAAGGCCAAATCCAAGCAAGGAGATCATTGTCGAGACATCCGAAGAGAGAGGCTTGTCCCATCCCCGACAGGCTTTTTCGAGACATGTTTCGCTGGCGACCCTTCGAAGGAGAATTCAACGTCACGACTATGGTTGTATTCTTCTTTGATTGATTAATGATAAGCGACTATTGGTTATGGTTCCACTCTTGTCTTTGATTATGATGATGAGTTATGTCTTCTTTGACTGACATATAGTTTCATATACTGGATTTTATGCTTGCGTTTGTTTTGTTTCTTGCGTGTGCAGGTGTCTGATCACGGAGATCGTGAGGATTGTGATCTGCTGGAGCTAAGGAATGGGAGCGCTACTTTCTCTACAAGCGATAGCATTGGATTCTAGGTAAGCCTTCGTTGCTAGTTGTTTTATTTGCAACAAGGAACTTGCACTATAGTGTGAACGATTGTTGCTAGACCCAGTCTGGGCTAGTAGGGATCGCCTCTGTCCATAGAGGGGATTTACCTCCACAACAAATTGGCAACTCCGCTGGGGATCATCTAGCTTGTTGTTGTTCTGCTTTGTAAGCTACAGACAAAGCCTGAAGTTAGCCAGATAGCCTTCGAAACGTTATTGCTCTGCATTAGCGAAGTAGATCAAAGCTGCTTCAGTCAATCTCCGGTTTAGTTTATGAACTGAATTCTTGGAGTATTGTCTTGTCTTTTTGGTTGTTTCTCGATTCTGATTGCTTGATCGGCTCTTTTGGCTGTCTCTTTTTGTGTTTGGCTTTTGGTTCAGCCCTAGAGGATCAAATCTGACCTCTGTTTTTCTAAGTTTTCATCCTTTCATGGTTGGCTTGATTGGCGTGGTTTCCACCCTGACAGTCGCGCTAATTGGCGCAGGTTGCCAGTTCATCACTCGCGCCATCCCCTGTCTGGCGTGGATTACAGCCAGACAGTCGCGCCATCTCTTGTAGGTGCTAGGGTTTACCCTTGTTCGGAAGTTTATTTTGGTCAGTACTTTGCTTCTGGGTTTGTTTTAGATTCTGCTTGAAGTGGTGAGTCTAGTCTTGGTTGGGAGAAATTCTTTGTTTTTTCATTTTGGAAATGTTGGCACTAGTTTTCAGTGAGCAAGTCGTGCCAGTTGGCGCTAGTTGTCAATGACAAAGTCGGGCCAATTTCAGGGTGTGTGAAAATTGAGTCTTTTTCCCTGAATCCTTGACCAGTGTGTCTTTCCCTTTCGGTCTTTTCTCTATATGAGCATAGATTACATTGCTCATTGTTTGAATGTCTTCTCTCCATGATTGCTTGATGTAAAAGGGAATGAATGCCTTGTTATGATCTCTTGCTTTGGAAGTCCTCTTTGTGTTTGACCTCATATGTATTGTCTCCTTTTGAGGGATTTCGTGACAAATCATTTGAAACAACGATTGCATTCTTAGTGTTTGTTTACATCTCTTTTGCATTCATCCTTCATTAAGAAGATTTGCATTTATTTATTTTTCTTCTCATAGTTTTCTTTTCGTTAAAATGCATTAGATCACATTGCATTGAAAAGTTTTTTTTTTGAGATCCATCATTGAACCTAGATTACATTGTTTAATGATTGAAAACTAGAAATCACTTTGATTGCATTCTCTTTTATGAAAATCATGCATTAAGTAGATTCTCATTTCATCGAAAAATGCATTGAGTGCATTCTTCTCATTTGAAAAGGAAAAGGAAATTGTGCATAGATTACAATTGCATAGTTTTCGAAAAAGAGGATTTTGCATAGATCACATTGCATTGTTTTCATCATTGAATGTTTGAAATTACTTTCGGATAGTGAAAGTCATCTAGTTTGGGAAAAATTTCGTTTACAGTGTTTTTGTTTGTTGCATAATTTTTTGAAGCTCTTCCCTTAACTAGATAGCATTCATCGAATTGAAAGATTTCTTTTATCATATAGCTGCGTACAGGAGATTGTCAGATGACACTCGTTAGGGCCTGAAAATCGAGACATAATTGAAGATCAACTATAAAATTTATTCAATCAACCTAAGGAAGCATTGAAAAATTGACGAAGTATTTAGAGGTCTAGGCTAGAGACATGTTCCGGCGTCTTTAAACCTAGTAGTTGTCATTCACCTCTCGGCTTTAGATAGCACTAGTATGGACTTGTGCTCCCCACACCGTCACGTATATAAAGGGAGACCCCATTAGGTTTCTATACTTTATCCATAGGAAGTTGAGTCTGTCACCCTATACCCATGATACACTGGACACAGCATTCGGGGAGATTGCCTGCATGTATGTTAAGTCCTTGGTTGATTTCTCTTTCATTTTGAAACCAAAGTGTATATTGCAGTTCACGGTTATTTGGTACACCCTTTGCCTAGCATTCTAGAGTAGTCATTTTGATCTTTTTTGACTCTTTAAATTTGAAAAGGTCATCAAGGGCTTGTCCTTTCACGCTTGTTTCAAAACTGAAAGAGATAGAGTCACATTTTTCCTGTTTCTTGACTTTTAAAAGATGAAACAATAGAGTTTTGTTTCAATGTTTTAAAAATTAACTGCCAACGAAATATTCCTAGTTAAAGTTAGTTTCCTTAGAGTGTTGTTCTGAAGATATTTTCTGATGGCAACTTTTCTAGAGTTCACCAACCAAGGAATCCCCTCCGATGGGAATCCTGGTCATTTTCCTCCTTTTGGGAATGTTGGTGCTCCTTATATGGCAACGTTGTCCCTTCCTGGGTTAATTGTTGGGTTGCCTCTTTGGTTGTTTTCAACCTCTGTGGTCTCGAATGTCTCGGCTTCTGTTTAATCAGTTCCTCCACATGAACAATGTATGTTGATTCCAAGGTGGACCTCTCCCCTTCCTCGCCCGTTTCTGCATCCTCCTCTTCTACTTCGCCTAGTGAAAGTCTGGATAAAGGAGAGGCTAACTCTGCGGCTATTGCGCCTAAGAAGTCTCCTCTTGATAAACCTTCCAACCCTCCATGGAAAGTCAATTTCCCTTGCATGTTGTGCATGGGAGACCATCTTCTTCGAGATTGCCCTGGCATTCCCAAGGTGCTTGAAGTATGGTCCAATGGTCGTCCACCATTGCCTTTGGCTTCCATGAGTCAGGTTGGGGGAAAATCTTCAACTGGTGCTGGTAAGGCTCCTAAGAAGCAGGGTAAGATCACCAATCCCTATAAGTTGTGTGAAGGGCACCATTCCATTCACCTTTGTCCGTACATGGATGAAGCCAAGCGAGTTTTGGACAACTCAGTTGTTTCTACACCATGCCTCTTGGTTGGTTATAAGCAGCTTTCTTTGATTCCTCCACCAGCTGATCCTACCATTGGTCAAGAGTCATCCTTGGTCGATCCTGCTCCCCCAGAAATTCAAATTTAGGAATCCATCCCTGACCAACCATTGGTCGTGGGATCAGTTGAGCTGGCCCCTTCTACGGTGCACTAGGTCTTTTCCATTGAGAGTGGACCTCACACCCCTCATGTTTTTTTGGTTTCTTCAGATTCTTTAGACTTGGAGAAAGATTCTCCTGTCCCTGTACCTCAAGAAGCGGCTTCTCTGCCTCCCATGATGGAGGTCCCAGAGGATACTCCTCCCGCCTTCAAGATGGAGGTCGTGGAGGATACTCCTTCTTCTTATGTAACACCAGGGGAAGACCATATTGGTTTGATGGTAGCCCCTCCAAGTAGTTTGGTCACTTCCTTTGATTGGAGTCGATTTTCAAGATACCGCCTTCCGTCTTATGTGCCTTTCGAGATCACAGTATAGGCTTTTGTTCTGTCGTACCCAGCACCATTATAGACTAAGGTGCGTCTGTTAGTATTTTATCCTCAACTACTTGGCTAGCTTTCGGTTCGCCGCCACTTGCGCTTGTTACGGAGAATCTGTTGGCATTTAACAGAAGAAATAGTCAACCCTTAGGGATCCTTCCAAGGTTACCTATTACTTTGGGAGGTAAAACCATCCATATGGACGTGATGGTTATCCCAGGCCCCTTGGATTTCAATATTCTCTTGGGGCATGATTACACCTATGCCATGGGAGCGCTTGTCTCCTCCCTTTTTCGTGTGGTCTGTTTTCCACATGAAGGATGGATCATGACCATTTACCAGCTTTCATTCTTTGGTCCTGATGTGGCAGCTAGCCATCCATCATCCCTTCCTATTTTTTATCCACCCATTGTATCTGCCCCACCGCATGTCAACTATGTGGCTACATACCCCATGGCTATACCCAGTGATAGTGCCGTTGTGCATCAGGTGCTGGGGGCGTTGGGTCCTGACTTCCAGGATGTTTTCCTTCCATCAGGAGTGGAACTCTTGGAAGCGATGAATTCTGTCGAAGCATGGTTCTTTTCCTCTTTCAAGCTCCTTAAAAAATGAAACAAGGTTGTTGGAGCATAGTTCATTTTCTTGTGTCAAGCTCCTTCAAAAATGAAACAAGCTGGTCAGAGCAGAGTTCGTTGTCTTTTGTCAAGCTCCTTAAAAAATGAAACAAGGTCGTCGGAGCATGGTTCCTTGTCTTGTGTCAAGCTCTTTAAAAATATGAAACAAGGTTGTCATAGCAGAGTTCCTTGTCTTGTGTCAAGCTCCTTAAACCATGAAACAAGGTGTCCCGAGGATAGTTCTTTTAATGTGTCAACCTCGTTAAAACAATGAAAAACATTCCTGTTCAATTCAAGTCTTTTTTAAGTTCTCATAAAATCTCAGTCGAGTCTTTCTCTTGATCTCGTAACTTGAACCTTCACTCCATCTGCCTTTCATATGGACTGAAGCTTGGGGGCATGTACCTTGAATTGAGTCACCATGCTGGGGGCATGCTTACTTTTTCAAGCATAGTTTGTTTCCATTTCAAGCTTGTGTAAAAATGAAACCGGTTTCAAGCATAGTTTATCTTTGTTTCAAGCTTGTGTAAAAATGAAACCATTCCCATTTTACCTCTTGTGATCACCATTTTATCAGCCTTTTTTCTCCAGATGAGCCTTGGTTTTCTCATTCCATCGTCACTATCTGCTTGGCTGATCATATGCCTTCACTTGGTTGTTTTATCCGTTCCTGAGGAACCGCTGCGATGAGTGCTCTTGTTAGCCAGCCTCTTAACCTTTATTTGTTCTGAGCAGTTCCACCATTACCGGAACCAGTTACTACCATTTATACCACTAGTTCCTCTGGAGGAGTCATCTTTTAGCTCTTTTCTGACTCTCTAAACATGAAAATATTGTCGAGTCACTTTTCGTTTTGATCTCATTAAAGTGGCTGCGAAACGACATCTACCCAGTATACGTTTACCCCTTTTTTGGGCTGGGATAGATTATTTACGAAAAAGGAATACCCTAGCCTATCGTGACTATGAGGTTTTCTCAGACATAGTTTTCTACCTTTTCGGGTCTGAGGAACTATTTACGAAAAGGGACCATTGGAGTTTAATTTTCTGCTATCTTTTCAAACTCTCTAAACATGAAAAGATGCCGAGTTCTTCCTTTTTCAGACTCGTTAAACCTTGATGACATTGGATTCAGTCGTAATGACAATATTCAAGTTTCTCCTTCCTAGGGCCCGTTAAATGTACTAGGATGGATTAGTCCGAAGGACGAACTTATATGACAAGCATATGGTATCCTCTTCAAGCTTGTGTAAAAATAAAGAGGTACTCACCAGTAAT
Source organism: Pinus albicaulis (assembly GCA_034641835.2). NCBI lineage: Eukaryota > Viridiplantae > Streptophyta > Pinopsida > Pinales > Pinaceae > Pinus > Pinus albicaulis. Next base: position 894,057,249 of record CM076583.1, on the reverse strand, counting down.
GGTGGGGAAAAATGGAACCAGTATCATTGTCATGTCGGCAGTATGTCGCTCTTGAACATGGCACTTGTTTGCATTCATGTCGGGTTGGGGACATCTCATCTCGTTTTCCACTTACCTCCATGGTTTTCGGTGATCCTTTTTGACCTCTCATCTTCTCTTTGCCTCGTCGCCATGACCTCTGATCCATTGATGTCAAATACTTCCAAACTCACTGTCATGTCGTTTATATGTTCAAGAGAAGTTGACCTCTGCAAGTCTCAACCTTCCTTTGATTCTCATCTGATCATGATTCACAAAGACATTATGTTCCTCTGTCTCGTGTCGATGATGTGGGAAACACTATGGCCCACCTTCGATCAAGGTCACTTCCTGTCGACTTCAGCTCATTATCCAGGAAGCTGATCTAGAGATTCCCTTTTGGTACCTTGGAGCCTGCATGCCTCAATGGCAGGTTCTTTGCATTCGACGTGAGGTTTTCATCATTGGCCTCCGATCGAGTGATTCTGTGGGTGTTTGACGTCAGCTCATTGTTCACATGCCGTAGATTGTACCTGTAGTACCTTGAGGACCATTGGCATTAATGGTGGTACCTCTCGCGTCTATTAGCAGCTTTCATCATTGGTTGGTAATTAGACGATGTTCTTGCATGCTCAAATTTGGCTCACATATTCGCATGCTTGAACTTGTACTTTGTTTGGGTGGAGATGGAGCGCAAGACCCTGAATTCTGCTTGTTATAATCCAACCTGCGATTTTGTGGATTATTATGACTAGTTACATGACTCACTGATTGGATGGCTACGACCATACCTGATTCTATTTATTGATCCTCACTGGATGGCTGCATCCATGCCTTGGATATGGGTTATTGTATACTCTGTTATGGATGGCTGCACCCATACCACACATATATCATGCATCTGAGATATCAGTTGTACTTCTCTATGCAGGTTTTCCGACGACGGTGTTTTCAGTTGGACACTTTCTCGTAAATAATTTCACCCCTCTCTCTCTTTCAGGGCTCATGCTTTAAGGGGCATCTGTTACACAGTAATTTGTCACCGTCCCTGCAATCCCCATCTCTCCCATTGGAGGGTCGTTTCTGTGACCAATAAGAAGTGTCATGCCTTGCAAATACCATCATTGCATCCCTTTCCATGAGGACAACATTCCTTCTATTGATCATTTCCTGAGCAGACCCCTAAAAACACCTATTTTTGCCTTGGTGCGCGTAGCCCGTTATGTACTCGTGCCAATGAGGAAAATTAACACTAAGCCCGCGCCAATTGGCACTCTGTCCCAGTTAAGCACCCGCGCCAATCTTCTTTTGGAAATTTTTTTAAAAAAAGAGGCAAAGTTTCGATTACAACAACTTCGTGGATGAGTCATCAGGAGTGGTTTCGACTGAATAACCACGGCCTTCCTCCTTTGGCCTCTTGTTTCCACCTTATAGGGAACCTCCCAAGGGATAAGGCCTCCCTTCCACTATTGTAGGGATCCCAACCTCCTCCTCTCCTCCATAAATATAGCCTTCATCCATTGATGAAGGGGTTGAAGGGTTGAATGGCTGAATAGCGAGTCTCCAAGTTCCCAAGAGCCATTAGAGCCTTATGCTACAAGAGCCTTGATTCATTCCGTTAATGCCAAATCCAAGTAAGGAGATCATTGTGGAGACATCCGAAGAGAGGCTTGTCCCATCCCCGACAGGCTTTTTCGGGACGTGTTCCACTGGTGACCCTCAGAAGGAGAATTCAGCGTTAGGGCTATGGTTGTATTCTTCTTTGATTGATTAATGATAAGCGACTATTGGTTATGGTTCCACTCTTATCATTGATTATGATGATGAGTTATGTCTTCTCTGACTAAAATATAGTTGCATATACTGGATTTTATGCTTGCATTTGTTTTGTTTCTTGCGTGTGCAGGTGTCTGATCACGGAGATCGTGAGGATTGTGATCTGCCAGAGCTAAGGAATGGGAGCGCTAATTTCTCTACAAGAGACAGCATTGGATTCCAGGTAAGCCTTCATTTCTAGTTGGTTTATTTGCAACTAGGAACCTGCACTATAGCATGAACGATTGTTGCTAGACCCGGTCTGGGCTAGTAGGGATCGCCTCTGTCCGCAGAGGGGATTTACCTCCACAACATCTAGATATTGGTGCATAGTTAGAATATTATTAACCAAATCAAGATCCAACTTTTATGGAATATTTTATTAGATTTGTTGGAGGGAAAAGGAATTTGAATTTGGTCAAATCCCTTTATTTGTAAATAATAAATATATAAATGATTTATTTATTATTTTAAGGATGTGGTTGAGTAATAATCAAATAAATAATGATTTATTCAATTATTTATAAATGATTTAGCCAAATTTAACAAGGAATATTATTTAAATAAGGTTTAAATAATTATTCCTAGAAAATAATAAGATAAATAATGATTTATCTAATTAATTTTCCTGCTTTGGGTTAAATAGGACCAGGAATATTAATTAGAATGTTGTTTAACTAATTATTCCTTGAGGAAAATCAAACAAATGTGGATTTATTCAATATTTCCTCATGGGGTTTCCTGTTTAGACCATAAATAACATAATAAATAAGGATTACTAAGTTATTGTTCATAGTGAAAGAAATTTTACTTAGGTTAAAATCGGTCTTAAATGGTGTACTTTGGTCCATCTAATAGTAATAGGTTATATGAACAAAAATTGGTGCAAAAAATCTCCCCCCAGCGTGCAAGTGTTATGAGCTAATCGTATGATCGAAGTACATTGTAAGAACTCAATCACTAGACGCCGAAGGAGAAGTCAGAGAGGGAGAAATATAAGGTAGACCAAAGCATTAGAGGAATAGACCCTAAGGAAGCGAGACTTACAGGTGTGACAAAATTATATTTTATGGGTGAGTACCTGTGTTATAGGTGGCAGGGGAGGCATACCTATGCCCGTCGAGACAAAGTACAAAGAATAATGTGCCAATTAAAAAATGGACTCAAATATATAGTACATGCTGACATAAACATGAGCCAGATAAAAAACATGATAATGGATCCCACATACATACTGTGCCTAGGATAACAGCCAGGACTTATACAATAATATCTAAGTACATCAGACATGAGTACAACCAAAGTGCCCCTGTAAACAAGAGAGGGCTCTAAAAATTTTAATGATAGATGCAAACTAAAAGACACTGCAAGCGGCTGAGGCCGACACCATCAAATATATGGAGCTGCATCAAAGGGTGTAATGAAGATGTCATTCGGGCATGTAGGGGGATACCTGAAGCCCCACCCCCTCATGCGGTTTGAAACATCTCACACATACCCAGGAATCACTGGTACAATATGTTGCATCACTGAACCATCAAGTATACGAATCTTAATCATGCCGTAATGATCTAGAACTACGAAAAAATAAATGTAAAGCAAAATAAGGAGGCCCTTTGCCTGATCCGAGGCATCAAACAAGAGTGGAAGCTGGAACCAAGGTACACAGCCCTCTAGACCTGTCTTCTGAAATGAATTATCTGATGTGGAAAAAAGGAGGTCCTCCATAGGTGAGGCAATAAGGGATCCTCAACTAGGGCACAAGATAAAATAGTAGAGTGACTGACACATTGACACCAGGGATGATGATGAAATGGGGGGTACTGAGTAGCGGACAAATGACTTCCCTTGTTAGAGCATAAAAGGCATGGATGACTTGGCAGCAACTGACACAATATCAAAGGGGACAGTAGGACTGAAAGTCATAATGTGTGACACGAGAAAGGAACCAAGCAATGAAGGATGGAGGAATATAGGGGAGAGAACGGGACTCAATATAAACTCCACGAATGCGATCATGACTCAACTTGGATGCTCTAAACAATGGTGACTCGATGATGATTCCACATAGAAAAAGGTGTAATGGGGACCATAAAGACATGAGAACGAGATGGTTACTCATGATGAAAATCGACACGAGCATGGAAAAGTATGGAGGAAAAGTGGCGCCCCAAATACAAGTGTTGCAAGTGAAGAAATTCGATTTTAAGGAGTGGTGAAGTGACCCTTCTTGGACAAAATGTGTCCTGGTGAAGTATCAAATCACAAAATACTAACAAATACCCATTTGAGAGCTCGGTGAGAGATTTCCAACAGTATAGACGGCTTGTCAAACTGAACTACATTTTGGCCGCAGTAGGGGAAGCAAAAATCTTGGGTTTCTCTTTTAATACGGCATTTTTCCTCCAAATTCACTAATTTTCAAGTGTAGCTATGGTGAATCTAGAGAGGAGGGAATGCCATAAATCTTGCGATGATCATAGTGGACAAACGGACTGTTGGAATCGAGCTCCGTCAGTTGCAGGTAAGAGGCCTAAACCTACTATTTCAATTAAGGGGATCAAAATTTTAGTTTAGGTACCCAGAGCTCATTAACAGGCCAGGTCACACTTTGTCGGGTCTATTCTGTGATCTGGGTAGCAGGTACTGGGCAGAAAACTGTGACCTGTCCTAGGAAATGACCTGAAAAGTGCGACCTGTCAAAGAAAGGGGGTTTCAGTGCTATATTTGGCTGAGAACTAGGATTCTTATGGTTGAGGGGCCTAGGTGCCCCCAAGCATGTTGTGGTCATGCCAAAATGTATTTAGAAAAAGGGGAATCTAAACACATTTTTATGATGTGGTGCGCCATTTGTTTTCTTTATGGTTATGTAATTCGAGAAAGGGAATGGAGAATTACCAATCTCTTTTGGTACTGCATATATGAAGCTAATGGACTAGGTTTTTGGGTTGGCATATGTTAGGGTCCTATAATAATAGGATTCATAATTTTGAATTGACTTTTGATAGTCTTGTAAAATATGTACATACCTTGCTTTCTGCAAGTTGTTTTCCCATATTTTGAAAAAATTGGAAAAAAATAATAAAAAAGAAAATAAAATCAAGAAGGGGGTAAAAGGTCCTAAGAAAAATATTAAAGGACTTAGAAAATATAGACCCCAAAAGAAAAAAATGAGAATAAAACCTAAAAGTGAGCAAGTCCAAATGCCACTACCTTTTACTTTTCGCAAAATAAATAATTATGGCAGAGTGTCAATGAATGCCATAATACATGATGAGTTAAACTGTTTAATCTTGACTTGTCATGTTTTCAATTTCATCTTTTAGATAGAGAATAAAGATTTGTCAAACAATTTAATCCTAAGAAATCAGTAGATAGGTATCGAATAATGAGGAGCTCAACATTTTAATCTTAACCCTTGGATGAAATAAGGTAGATTTAGATAGTTTATTCTTTAAAAAAATAAATTTTTCAAGGTTGCAAGCCTAAATTTACCTGTAAAATGAAGAAAAAATGTTAGAATAAGGCTAGGTAGGTAGAGAGAAATACAGAAAGCATGTAATAATGAATCATCAGGAAAAATCACTGATTTCCCATCCGCTATAAGTATTCAGTATTCTAAGCTATTAGTCAAACAGGCTTAGAGCATTTCTCTGACTTTTGTTGGGACCGAACCCAAGGCTCGATGACTGACTAGTCGAAAATATTGAGTTCTTATGTTAAATCCCCATTTATCATCATTCATCCTTCATTCATACATTTTAACCTCTTTTCCTAAGTAAAGATATATTCTTACTTAGCGAAGATTAAAATCCCATATAATTAACTTCATCCCTTTAGAAGCATTCATAAAACCCTCAAAATTACATTTATCCTAAGTATTGGTGAAATAATATAAAGATGAGAAATGCTTTTCTTTTGACACATTACTTAGAGATTTTATGTATTTTTTTTTACATTACACTACCCTTTCATATTAACTTTTAACATATTTTATTAAATCCCTAATAAATACCCTATCCTACTTATTAATTCCCTATATTTAAAAAAAACCCAAAAAACCCCACTATTACAATGATTTAGACCAAAGTTTATTATCCATGTGCTCAATTAAAAACCTAAATTATACACCCTTTGGTCTAAACTATCCTTAAATAAATATCTCGCCCCTATGGTCTTTAAATTGTTCCAAAAAAAGTTTTAAATACTATATAATAAAATAAATCACACCCATTATGTTTTTATTAAGATATCTTACAAATGTTTTGAATAAAACATATTAACCCCCGCTTATAACCATTATTCCAATTTTTGAATCGAATAAAACATTTATAAAGTTCAAAAGCTTTAGTCTCTTATAGATAAAACACCCCCCGCCCGCATACTTTATAACCCAAGTCTTTTCAATAAACCAATGTTTTCATAAAGACTAAACCCTCGCCTTGTCTGAATAAAACCTCGCCTCTTTATACAATCAAACCTTTACTCGCATATATTTCATAAAGGTTTAAACGTATGTTTTACCTATACATGTGCATATGTGAAAGCCCTGGTCCCACACCTTCCCATTCAGTGCAAATCCCAGAGAAATCTCAGTCCTTCGCTTTTATCCTTCCCATCTGACAGTTGAAGCGCAATCTCGCGTTGAAAACATGCCCGACCACCCGAGGTCCAAAATGCACGTGGAATAGGTGGTTTCGCGAAAACTCCTTTCCTCCACGTGGCCTCCATTTATTGGATCGCATGGGTTTTGCTCAAATCCGCTTACCACCATAACCCCGCGCGATAACCACTACCCGGTTTTTCCATTTGAATTCTGAAACTACCCTCCCGCCTGATGCGACCTGCATTCAATGCCAAGGGTTAATACAACTGAAATTTTTATTAAACCTTTGTATATGATTTTTTCATTCTTCTACCTTCTTTCATTGAAAACCTATGCCTTCTGCATTACCTCTCCAAACTGTATAAACTCTGTTAAAACCCCTGGTTTCCATTTTTATGCCCGAAACCTCCGAAATTTACCAAAGGACACCCATGAAGACTAATGGAGGAGCTGCGTCTTGCATCAAAAAAGATATTGCAGAACCTATCAAATGCCTCAAAGCCATTTTTAAATGATTTTGAAGATTGGAATTGAAGGATGAATTGAAGGATAGAACCATATTATGCCTATTTTATCCAAGAACCCCTGTCTAAGCCAAAAATACTTGTATAAACAGTCTAAGCTTATAGAAGTGTACAAAAAACCTAAAAATAGAGTTCCTAAGACCTAAAGGTTAAAATTGTGAGAAAAACCCTGCTATGGCTAGAACTCCTTTCACTATATTCCTTATTCCCTAAGAATCATTACTGGATTCCCTTGCAGACCTAGATTTCATTAACAAATTGTTTTATTTGTGCAGGTTATTATCATAATATGGAATTGGGCCAACAGTTTCAATACTAGTTGACAAATGTTTTTGCTCCAAATTCTCATATTTTAATTCAAAATCTTCATTCAAAAAATAATTTGTATACAAAGAAAGAATAAAATCAAGTCAGAGAGAGATCAGAACGATGAAATGTGCACAGTGAATGGTAAAATTGAAATCAAAATTCATAATGACAGTGAAAACAGAACAGTCAAAGAGCATCAGAGCTAAAGTGTATCAGGTAAAAGTCAAAGTGAAAGTTAAACAAAGTTACAGAGTAGTCAAGGTAAAACAGTAAAAGTAAAAAAAGAGGCAGTAATGGTTAAATAGAGATGAAAATACTTTCACCAACAAAGAAATTTATCCAAAGTGAAAGTAAAAACAGTTAAAAGAACAAAAAGTTTAAAAGATGAAAACAGAGCAAGAAGGAACATTTTTGCAGAAATTTCCTGTTTAAGTCATTTCTTTGCAGAAACTATTGTCACCAATACAAGATGAATTTTACAAAACTGAAGGAGTTTTATGTTCTTATGATGTCCATCTACAAAAAATTCTCTCACTTTTTTAACATCCATTATGGGTTGGGAACTATTAAACGATATTGGAAAGAACTTTTTGCGGAAGATTCCTGTTAAGTCATCATTTTGCAGAGAAAATTGTGGCCAATCAGAAATTTCCTGTTTAAGTCATTTCTTTGCAAAAACTATTGTGACCAATACAAGATTAATTTTACAAAACTGAAGGATTTTTATGTTCTTATGATGTCCATCTACAAAACCATCTCTCACTTTTCTAACATCCATTATGGGTTGGGAACTATTAAACGATATTGGAAAGAACTTTTTGCAGAAGATTCCAGTGAAGTCATCATTTTGCAGAGAAAATTGTGGTCAATCAGAAATACATCTTACAAAAATTAACGAGGATTTGGTTCCTAAGAGACCCATCTACACAAACCTATCTCACTTTACACAAAGGTATTACATAATGAGAGATACATGCACATCTTTACAGCCTATGTTTCAGAATGTGAAAGTATGTTTTACACATACTTTTGCAGAGCCTATTGTGAACCGTTGGAGCATAATTTTAGGGCACTGAGAGATTTTTATCTCACCAACATACTAATATACAATAACCTCTTTCACTTTTTACATATCTATTTTGGATTGAGAAATACAAAGGTATCATTGGACCCCAATTTTGCAGAATTTCTGGAGCATAATGCACAAAGAAAGGAGACAGTTAATGACTTGGATGCCTCATCATCAACTAAGATTTGAGATCAAATTTGAATTCTCCTCTTTGTCATCACCTATCCATAAAAAATAGTGCCAAATATATGCATTATTTTTTAGTGTCCTTTACTTAAGCTCTATTTATGTAAAATAGTTGGAGATATTTGTAAACCAATCTTGATATTTTTTCATGATCTTCTAGTTTAGAATTTGTATAAATACTTCACTCTTTGAAGTATTTTTGGTGGAATAAAATTTCTAGAACTAATATAGACATTTTTTTGGACATTTGAGCCTCTTGTGTGTTTGAATTGAAATTAGGATACTGGACATGCTGACTGGCATCATAATTCAGGATCCTTGTGATAAACTGATGAGTGAAGTACATCCTACTTGTCACTGTTTCCTTTTCTAAGTTTCATGCATTAATTTTATGTTTGTTCTGTCTGAATGTGTAACTAGGAGTATTACTACAGGCTTAGTCAAGTGCTCCTTATTTTTAACTAGTTTCCATTTTAATTTTTTCTTCTGATTTTCTGTGTAATAAACCCTTAATTGCTCCTTCTCCCATTTGACCTCTGCCTTCTACTTCCATTTTATGGATCAAAGGATCCTTAAGTGCCCTTTATCCTGATCACACCACCTCACAAAAACCCACTTTCCCAAATCTCTGAGGGTTATCTATCTTGCCCTGAAAATATTTTTACCTTTTTGGCCTTGATTTCAAGTGCTGCTAGCTTGATTTAGACCCCATAGCCCAATGGACAAGTAGATTTATCTCTATATTACCTCCAAGTTATTTTTTCCCACCAAACCCTTTAAACCAAAACCAAATTGTACTTTCATAACTAGCCTATTATTATAAATCAAAACAAAGTGAAAATTTAAAGAGAGAGCCCTCGCTGAAACCTGGGAAGGCTAGATCCTAGAGTTTGAAGTAGGTTTGTGGTTACCTCGGTGAGTTCTCTCTTGAACCTGGAGAAATTTCTGAGTGATAATAGCATAAATGGTGTCACTATCCCAAAGAGTGGATTTAGAGATAATTAGCTGGTGCTTTCCTAGAAAACCCACAAGTTCGTCAACAACAACGTCTAGGGGACTGGGTTGCTGATTTAAGATGAAGGAATGATGAGGCGTATCATCCCTACAGTGATCTGAAGTGATATGGGACTCTATAGGTTCTTATAAATGGGGAAGAATAAGGTACTAGAGTCGACACGACTAGATAGACTAGGAGAGTTGTGGGGAATTTCTTCTCCTGGTCTCTCAAATATGGGTGCCCCCTTACCCAAAAATTAGGTGTAAATGTAATGGCCACAAGGTGTATGTGGCTTGAATGCATGGGTTCGCTGTAAGGGAAGATAGATAAAGTTAGGGTGGTGATTACTTCCATAATGTCGTCATCATAATAGAAGATGGGTTGGCTGGTGGAAGAAAGACCACCTGACATGGCAAAGCTACCTGACTCATCATCATGAGAAGGGAGGTTCACATGCGCATCGTCACAAGGGGTGACAGAAAAAAAAGAAGATGAAGGATCCAACGATGTTGAGCCCAAGGTGATCGCTGAAGGGAGGTCAGGAAAAATAGAAAGGGAAGTCCCAAGGGGGTCTTCCATTGTGAATCTCATAGATGATGATAGGTAGTGGATAGTGGCCGAAGACTCTGTCATTTCAACATTTGGAAGGGGGATGTCTATGCCAGTGGATGTTTCCTCTAGTTCTGCTTAAGCAAAATGTGAAAATAAGGGATCAGTGGACTTGTTTTACTTGGCCTCGAATTGGTGAACTACCATTAGAGAGGTGCAGAAGTCCTTGAGTTGGGGACCAAGTTGGGTATAATGGCCATGGAGATCACACAAAGAACAGGGGTGGTTGGTGTGAATAGTATTGGGGTTCTTGGATGGATTCAAGGAAGAAACAGAGGCTTCAGGGACTGTAGACTCATGGAGCGCAACATTAACCATGGGCTTGATACAAGGCAAATCGGGAAAATGATGAATGGCATGACTAACAACATCACACAAAGCGCAATGATTTGGAGGCTGAGGAGGAGCGGGGTCAGTCGGGGAATAATTGTCTCTTGGTGCCTTCTTGCGAGCTTTTTTCCCTTTACCCGAAGCTATCGCATCAAGAGACGGTTCCTGTTGAGGTGGCTGAGGCACGGTATCAACGGGAGGGGTCATGGGGACTGGTTGAACCAGGTTCAAAGCAAGATAAGGTTTGGGTTGACTAGGCAGGGTAGCATTTTGGGGATCAATGTACCAGAAGGGGATCCTCGGGGTTAGGATAGGAGGGGAGAAGGTAGCCATAACAAGTACCAAGAACGCCCCAGGAGAGGGAGCTAGGAACGGTATCTGACCGGAGGGGTAATGGCCAGGCGGGATAGCTCCGATATGGTTAAGGCCAGGAGGAACCGTGCCAAGAGGATAGAGAGGCTCATGGATTCCAGCTACAGGTGAAGGGCCAAGAGGAGGCGCTCAAAAAGGTTGAGTCGAAGTGTTAGGAGTAGGTTGCAGAGGGCGGGGCTACTGAATAGCCAAAGCAAGCCACTTGAGGGAAACCCGAGACGATTTCATCATGCAAACATTCGATGAGATGGAATCAGAGAAAAGAGGAGGAAGACCAGGGAATGGACCAAGCAAAGAGGAGTCCTTTTAGACTCCGGGTGAGACAATAGTCAAGGGTTCGGTGGTTTGCTTATTGGCCACTGAAGATATGATGGACTCAGGGGAGGTCTAAGGCTTCGGTTCATAATATGTCAACTGGTCAATGGTAACTATCTTTCCATTATTGGCAAAAGACATCTTGCAGGGAACCAAAGATGGTACAGTAGACATAGCATAGGAGTAGCTATGACCCAATAGAATTTTGTAATCTAATGAGGCATCAATGACTTCTACATCAATGCAAACAGTCTTGCTCACAAGAGTCATAGGACAGTTGCGGAACATGCCAATGGTCTTGGAGGAGTGGTCATCCCAAGCTCCGAGGGTGATAGTGGAAGGGTCCAACTCAGGTGATCTGAGTTGTTTCCAAACCAAAGTGGACGTCACACAGGTTAATTCCCTCTCATCAATGATACAACGGGAAATGTTGGCGTTCTAGATCTTGACGGGGATTTGGAAGGCGACGGAAGTAGGAAGAGGAGGATGTTCCAACTGGTCAACATCGAAGACAATAAATCGATCATCTAAAATATCTATAACGCCCATGGAAAATAATAGATATTTTTGCTGTGAAGGGCATGACTAGAGGAGTTCTAGCATTGAGATGGTAGCAAGAGATTGCACCAAATCATCTATTATACTATGTGAATGGGAAGCTTTGCCAGAAGTAGAATTTCGGTGTAATGGTCCCTTAGGGATCTCGGTATGAACCTTGGCCTTAGGTTGAGGGATCTGCAAAGGACCATTGGTTGTCAAAAGAAGCTCTGTAGAACCTGAAGAAGGGGGATCAGGGGCAGATGTAGCGGGAGGCTTGTTGTACTGATGGGACCGAGTCTGAAGGTTGAGGTGAATGGTAATGGGTTGGTCAGAGTTCATCATGAGAATTTTGTAATCAGAGGTACCATATGGAGGAGGTTGAGTGGATGCCTCTCCTTTAGGTGGTTGGGTAGCCACGAATCCTTGTTGAGGGAAGGGATTGGTAAGCACAGCCGAATGACTAGGTGCAACATTGGGAGGGACAGAAGGGGGGGCTTGCTGTCCTCGTGATGTTTCTTGTGTCTCCCACATCTCCCACATCTATGGTAAAAAAGGACAATCATGAGTGTAATGACCATAAAAACCACAAAAATAACAAGGCTTATTCATGTGAACATGCCTTTCCTGCTTGGGCTGAGTGCCCTGTTACTGGTTAGCAGAGTTAGGTGCATTACCTTGGGGATTAGGTCTAGGATTACCGGGGGCATATTGATTTTGGGTGCCTTTCCTCTTATTTTTGGAAGTAGGAGGATTAGTCACGCCCTGTTGTGCATACACATGCCCCTGAGGGGGTACTGGCTATTATTGCGGGGTTGAGAAGGCAAGGGAGGCGGGGGTGCTAATGCTTGAGGAGTTGGAGCACCAGGATGCAGATATGGATAATAAGGAGGTTGGATAACATTGTGGTAAACAGGTTGGGAAAAAGGAGGCATGCCATATCCTGGATACATGCTACCGGGAGGGGGAATTATGCTGGAGGTGTTGGCCCCTACCTGAGGGAAATCATAGCCCATGGGAGGCTGAGCGTATGGATGAGAAAGAGCTCTAGGTGGCATGGGATTTCCCCAGTGCGTTGGCACTACTAGGTCTAGGGAGATCAGGTAAGACGATATAAACACAACCCGACTGAGTGTAGATCATGTCATATTTTAACGTAATGTGGAGAGAAGCTTCTTCGGTTTGAGGGAAATGCGATGCAACATATTTTCCTATAGCAGGAAAAAGGGATCTAAGGAACTAGTCCATGTAGACACGGTCTTCAAAGGTAGGGCTCGACATTGGCTCTTTCTTCTCAACCATTCTTGAACATGATCAGATAGGCGGGTCACAAACGATTGACGAAAAGAAGTCAAAAATTCGATACCAGTGTCATAACAAAGAGGAAGCTAGAAGTAAGACAAAAAGGCCCAGGCAAGAGTTGCAAAGGTGGTATGAGAGGAGGAGGACTGATCAAAATACCACTTAGAAGCTTCGCTAGTAAGCGTACATTGGAAGAATCGAAGATGGATAGAGTCATCGATAATGGAGTTAGACGAACAACATGTGTGGAAAGATCGAACATGGTTTGTACAGTTTTCTACAATGAGAACTTCAAACTTGCGGATGTCAGAAGGGAGCTTGGTTGGCATAGCAGGCCAACCAGCATAATGGCGTATAGGGTCATTGATCAACTGGTTAATATCAAGAAGACTGAGGCCTACCATATAGGGGAGCAAGGGAGCATCTGCGATAGTTCTTGTTGTGGTAACACTAGTAGTATTCCCAGCATTAAGGGCGGGGCTACCACCAGCGTTAGGTCCTGAACTAGACATGGTGAAGGTGACAGGGGGAGAACCGGGGGAAGAACCAAAAGGGAACCCAGTGAACCAGAAGAGGAGTCGGAGTGCGGACTGGGTGGAGGAATAAATCGAATCGTATGCAGAGGAGTAAGTCTTCCTACCAGAAACTAAGGATGAGGCCAAGAAGTCTCTGGGATAAACACCTTCAGGGTGCAATGATTAAAGCACAAACACGACACAAAGGGAAGAGAGACCAATAAGGGCAAGGAGGTGCACGATGAAATGATGACAACGTTAAGTCTTTTCCTGGCGGTGTCAACCAGGCTCTTCTTCACTTAGGGTGTGTGTTAAGTGTGTAAATTTTAATTTTTAAACCAAGATGTTTGTAGGGAAAAAGAAAAAGTGTGTTGTATAACTATAAATAAACCTGCAGATAACAGTATAGGAAACTGAAATAACAGAAAAGAAATAGGTAATTATGCATTAATCTAAACCCAAGGAGGAAGGCCTCTCAACAACTAGTTTATGGGCGGGCAAAAATCTAGTCAAAACACACCAAAATAGCCAACAGATCTGAATCTGAGAGGGACAATGATCTAAAGGTCAGATCTGCTAGAAATAGGTGCAGAAAAAAAGCAAACAAACACAAGGAAAATTGTTGTAAATGAGGTGGATAAAGGCTACAACCTGGAGAGAAGCGGAGGGGACCCTAGAGGAAGACCCAAACAAAACTAAAAGGAGTTGTTTTGGATGGATGAATAACTAATCTGAAGTGGATCTGGAGGAAAGGGATCAAATCTAAAAAATGGTTGAACACACTAAAATTTTAGACGACCTACACCAGCTAAAACTCTTCCACGAAAGGTGGAGGGTATTGAAGCCCTAGGGGGCTAGGTTCCCACTTTGATGAGTAAAATAGAGCAATTACAGTTCCAAAACGGGTGGATATGGAGGTTAGACAAACCTAAACAGTGGCCCAAACAAATCGTGAAAAATCTCAAAAAAAAATCCCGCAAAAAGTTTAGGTCGCAGCTTTTGACCTATTTTCTACAGAGGTCGCAGGTTTTGGTCTGTTTTCTGCACCCTGGAGGTTCCAGTCGCATGTTTTGGCCGAAAAAGTGTGACCTGCACTTCTGGCACTCTCGGGAGCAGGTTTAAGAAAAAAATTTCGTCTTAGCTATGGTTGATGCTTGTCACCTGCGCAATAGGTCCAAAAACACACAAAAGTTAGAATTTTTAATGTCTTAGGGTTTTATAGGTTACCAAACAATATCAAGAAAATAAAAACAAGAAGCTGGAGAGAAATCCTAGGGTTTAAATTAGCTGGATATGCAAGGATCTGAAAAATGATAGAGGAATCATAAACCCTTGTGGAGTTGCCAGTTGTTAGCATGAATCTTAATCGCAAGCATACGAAAAAGGCTCACTTTAGCCATGCATAAGAAACAACCCTAACAACAAATATGGCTACCAATTTCTTTAGATGTGAAATTAGTTGACCAAGATAAATGCTGCAAAATCTAGATCTATGCAGAAAAAGACATTAAGCAATAAATAAAAGCAAGAGTTGCTCCATGCATCCAATAGACAAGACACAAATATTTTAAATAATTTTTGTCTTTTTTAACACCTAGGAAGGGAATATAGAAATATCTTACCAGTCCCCCTCAATGGGATGGGTTCTTGTAAGTCCTCAACAATTCAAATCTAAAATCTCTCTCTTGATGGTGTATAAAACCTAGACAAAAATGGAACTCAAGGGGCGCTCATAAGAAAAATGCTAGCAAAATATGACAATGATGGAGGATCAAAGTCAGACCAAAAGTATAGATCGAGAGTGATGTTTAGGCAACAAAAGGTAGTGAATGAATGGGAAAACCCTTCTATTTATAATAAAATATTGAGTTAGTCTAGATATTGGTGCATAATTAAAATATTGTTAACGAAATCAAGATCCAAATTTTATGGAATATTTTATTATATTTGTGTGAGGGAAAAGGAATTTGAATTTGGTCAGAACCTTTTATTTGTAAATAATAAATAAATAAATGATTTATTTACTATTTTAAGGATGTGGTTGAGTAATAATCAAATAAATAATGATTTATTCAATTATTTAGAAATTATTTAGTCAAATTTAACAAGAAATATTATTTAAATAAGGTTTAAGTAATTATTCCTAGAAAATAATAAGATAAATAATGATTTATCTAATTAATTTTCCTGTTTTGGGTTAAATACAACCAGGAATATTAATTAAACTATTGTTTAACTAATTATTCCTTGACGAAAAGAAAACAAATTTTGATTTATTCAATATTTCTTCATGGGGTTTCCTATTTAGACAATAAATAACTTAATAAATAAGGATTACTAAGTTATTTTTCATAGTGAAAGAAATTTTACTTAGGGTGAAATTGGTCTTACATGGTGTACTTTGGTCCATCTAATAGTAACAAGTTAGATGAACAAAAATTGGTGTAACAGTTTTAGTTGTTTAATATTTCTCATGCAGTTTTCTTATCATATTCTATGCTTTATTCAATATTATTGAAGAACTAACATCATCCAATTGTTTTTGTATTCCTATAGGTTGAAACCAGGTACAAGGAAAGGTGCTTTCGGGACTGTTGGTTAAAAAAATACCAAATACAAAATGGAGTCTCCACTTTGTGGATTTAATTTAATTTTTTTATCTGGTTTTGTTGCATGTCCTCTCTCTCTACATTTTCATTTTTTTTTGCATCGATAATTTTTATGCAACCTTGTAGGTCGCACTTAGACCTATTAGTGGCCCAGAAAGTACCTTAGTTCATGTTTTTGAGTTGTTTGTGTGTATTTTCTCATAAAATGACGTGTGTTATGAAACCAACTTACAAAATAGAATAAAAGATAGATCAACGACTTAAAAATTAGTCTCTTTGAGGGGGGAACCTCCTTCGCATTACATATATGAAAAATTCTTGGATGATATTAATGACAAGACCTCCTTTGTATATATATATATATATATAGGAGTCTAAGGGGTCATAATATAATCAGATCCTACATAAAAATAATAATGCAATGGCACAACAGTAACAAGAGTGTCCTTTTGTCGGCCACAACACCAAAAATTTGGGGGAACAACAATAACAATAAGGGGGCTACATTAACAATAAAAATAAGCGGTCTACACTAGTATTATAGGGACCTAACATGGTGCTATCCATAAAAAAAGAGTTGTCCTCAATGCTTGAGTACTTTTGGATGCTTTTGTATAAAATTATCATCCTCCCAGATGGAAGCTTCAGCAGGTAAGTTCTTCCACTTAAGGATATACTCTGAAATTGATCCATTATATAGTCACTACGTTCTTTTTTTTGTGACTGCTTTAGGATAAAATATGATTTTGAATTCTTTGTTAAGTTATGGAAACACTATTTGAACTGAAATCTTATCACCAATAATTGTTTTTAGGCATGAAACATGGAAAAATAGGTGTGCTCGAGAATATGCCGGTAGTTCCAATTTGTATGCCATAGTTAGAATATTTTGCAACAACTTGTAAGGACCATAGTACTTGGGTGTTAATTTATTATCCTTCTTAGCTTTTTAAAGAGAAATTTGTTTGTATGGTGATAGCATTAAAAATAACCATCCATCTACAACAAAACTTTTTTCATTGCGATGTTGATATTCATGTTGTTTAATTTGATTCTAAGCCAAAATGAGGTTATCCTTGAAGAGTTGGATAAATTGTTGTTGATTCTCCATGTGATATTCCATTTCTTGAAACTTAGAGTTTTCCCTCAAATATGATGTGATGTATGGTGGATGATATCCATAAAGATCCATGAATGGGATCATTTTTTATGTAGTGTGGAAGTAAGTGTTATACCACCATTCAGCTATAGGTAGCCACTTGGTCCATTGTGTCTGTTTACCATATACAAATAAATGAGGATATCCTTCCAAAGTTTTGTCCACTATCTAAGGTTTCCCATTATATTGAGGATGATAATATGAACTATGAACTAATTGAGTTCCGCAACAACAAAATAATTTCCTCCACAAATTTCGAGTGAAAATGGGATCTATCTCACCTACTATAATCTTTGGGTTTCCATGAATCTTTTGAATTGTTTACACAAATGTATTAGCAATTGTAGTATATTAAAAGGATTAGATAATGCACAAACGTTTTCATACATGATAAGTATATCAACTACCACCATGATGACTCTTTCCTTCAAACTTGGGTAAAATTGTGATAAAATCCATTGACACATTTTCCAAATGTTGACTTGGAATGGCTAAAGGTTGTAACGAACCTGGGGTATTAATAGTGTCAACTTTATTTTGTTGGAAAACCAAAAATATTACCAGAAACTTTTGAATGTCATATCTAATGACATCCCAAAAAAAATACTTCTTAAACTCTGGTAAGTTTTTAAAAATCATGAGCGCCCTCTTAAGGGAGAGGTGCATAATTCCAACAATTCCAAAATAACATTTTGTTTGAGTTTGGAATTCTTACAAAGATATATGTGACCTTTGTACCATAATGATCATTTTTCCAGCTAAATGTATCATATGTACTAGGATATTGCTACAACATTTGAATGAGTGTCCACACCTCTTCATCATTGTTCCATCCATGCCTTGCTTCATTGATCAACTGGGGTTGGATAATATAAATGGAAGAAAGTAATACTTCTACATCCTCATCCTTTCTTGAGATAGCATCAAAAACAATATTTTTCTTCCCTTATTTGTACGTGATTTCAAATTCATAACCCAACATCTTTGTGACTCATTTTTATTTCTCTTCTGAAGATAATATTTATTCCAAAAAGTATTTAAGACTGTCATGATCCATTTTCACCTTGAAGCATCCTTCCTTTAGGTAAGGTTACCATTCCTTTAGTTCATGTAGTATTTCCAACATTTCCTTCTCATAAATAAGTTTGTGTCAATAATTTCCTTTGATTGGATGAGTGTCAAGAGAAATTGGTCTTTCTTCTTGCATTAAAAGCAGAAAAATTCGATTTCTTGAGGCATCACATTCAATAGTAAAGGTTTTAGTGAAGTATACCATAGCTAAGAATGGTGATTGGCACATTTCCTCTTTAAGATGTTCAAAGGCCTTTGATTCTTCTGGATTCCAAGAAAGTGCATCTTTCTTTAGTAATTATGTTAGAGGTGTCGCTATTCTCCCATAATCCTTAACAAACTTGCGATAGTACCCTGTCAACCTGAAAAATCCCCGAATATGCTTTATGGTTGTGCAGACTTTCCATTCCTTAATTGCTTTAACTTTTTTAGGGTCTACCTTAACACCCTCATGAGATACAATATGACCCAGCAATTCCACCTCATGTACTCCAAAGAAACATTTGGAGGTTTTTGCATATAATTGTTTATCATCCAATAGTTTGAGCACCTTGTTAACATGTTCAACATGGTCCTTAAATGAATTTTTGTACATTAGTATATCATAAGAAAAATGACACAAATTTTCGAAGGAAGGGTTTGATGGTGGAATTCATCAACCCTTGAAACCTGGAAGCTGCATTAGCAAGTCCAAAAGGCATGATAAAAAATTCGTAATGATCCTCATGAGTTATGATTTTTTTTTTCATAATGTCTTCATTCTTCATTATAATTTGATGATATCTTGAATGAAGACCCATCTTGGTGAAGTAAATTTCTCCATGTAATTAATCCAAGAATTCATCAATTATAGGAATGGGAAATCTATCTTTAATAGTGAGCTTGTTGAGCTCCCTATAATTAAGAAACATATTTCATGATCCATCATTATTGTGCACCAATACTACTAGAGCAAAGAAATAACTTTGACTATGTTTAATTGTACGAACCTCTATCATTTCTACAACCATATGTGTAATCTCACTCTTTTGGGAATAATTATATCTATAAGCCCTAATGGTTTGAGGGAAAATTCCTGGAATCAAATGAATATCATGATCATGATAAAAAATAGGTGGGAGGCCTTTGTGAGTGTTAACACCTTGGAATGATTGTCCAAAGCATTTTGGAGATCTAGAGAAATAGATGATTTCGATGTTTGAACCTCTAGAGGGCATAATTGTGAAATTATGCCTCATTATTATGTATTCAGAATATTTTTCATGACATTAGAGCTCATTATATATCCTAGTTCCCCTTTGATACCCCTTAATTCAACTTCCTTCCCTTCGCATAAAAAATTGAAGAATGTTTTTTTAAAATTAAAAGTTATCATCTCCAAATATTGTAACCATTGGACTCCTAATACAATGTCAACACTGCCCATTGTAATGAAAAGCATTGGAATATTCAGTATATATTCCCCCATTGTTAGATTGATATTATGGAACTTTCCAAAAAAAAAAATTATAATTCCTCCATTTCTAGCCATCACTTGTCACTTTGGTGCTGGATATAGGAAGAAATTAAATTCCTTTGATATGTTAAAATGAATAAAATTATGGTTACTACCTCAGTAAATCAACACAATTTCATTTTTATTCTTCATATATTCGTCTCTATTGAGAGTTTGAGGAGTGGTAATTCCTATCAATGCATTACATGATATGGTAGGATTAATTTCTTCTTTCTCTGGGGTTGGTTCCTGGTTTATATCCTCCTCTTTTCATGTTTCCTTTTACTTTTCTTCCTCCACTTCACAATATATGTAGAATAATTTCTTCTCAGTTCACTTATGACCTTACAACTATTACAAAGCCATTTTTCTCCTTTTTCCTATAATTTTGTGGTGCCAACCTAGTAGGTTGTATAAGGCTAGGACAATCAACACTTCCATATTTATAGTTGTGAGTGGTAGAATTCCTTGTTTCCATAATTTTTCTTTCAAATTTTCTTGCCACCCTGAATTCCTTATCCAATGAATCAAGTTACGAAAGGTGAACCTCATGTTCGATGTTATTATTTAAATTCCCTATGAAGAAAATAATCCTATGATCCTCTAGAATATCAGTTACCCTGATACTCAATTTTAGGAAGTCCTTAATGTGCTCTGCCATTGAACCCTTTTGTTTGAGATTTATCAATTGGATAAAGAAATTGTTACTCTTTGTATCTTCCTAATGTTCTATCATTTCCTATGTAAATTTAACAAAATAACAAGAGGTTTACAAGAGAAATTCCATAGATAGCATACAAACTTATTGGGTTCTAAATATAAAGTTTCAATGTGTACCTCTTGTGAGTGTTGCACATCATGGAGATCAAAATATTGCTCCATATTTAGTATACACGCTACCAGATCCTTTCCATAAAAATTCCTCGTATTGATATTTGGAATGTGTTATTTATTAAACCCATCATGGGAGTCTCTAAAATCGTAATTTATATTTCTTTTTTCCTCATCATGATTTTCATGGATTACATTGTCACCACTAGGAATCCTTTCTTCTAGAAACTTTACAACCTTTCCTGCTATTAGGGTCCCGGATTTTCCATATTTGTAGACCGAATGCATAAGGTAACATGAAAGTAGTCTTTGGAGTCCTAGGACCTAGAATTCCTGGACTCAGAGAGGGCTCTCTCTATTTTTTGCAAAGGATGTGAACTTGTTTTCTTTAGATGGTTGATTTTACGTTAGTTGTTAAGTGTAGGGTTTGTTGTTTGTTTTAGTTGGGTAAGATGAATAGGTAGAATAGGTGGATTAAGAGGTCTTTAAATAATTGGGATATGGATTCAATGAAATTCATGGATATCTCAATAATGAAGTGCATTACAAGGCCAATCTAGCAAGGTTAATGGATCGTTAAGGTTATGTGTGAAGTGGGATGGAAATCAAGTTGGTGAATAAGGTAGGGCAAAGGGAAATCAAGAATCATTTGTCAAATACCTATAAAAAGGAGGTCTTAAACACTGATAAGAAAAAGATATAACTGATGAGGTATGGAAAACCATTAAGCTCCATGAAAATACTTAAACCAATAACCATTCAAGACAAACAATTTCAATGAAATATAGAAGGCGAGAAACTCATTTAACTTCTAGTGATTTCACCTTCAAGCTTTAGAAAACATTTAAGATCAAAAATAACTTTAATCCATGAAGAGAAAACTCCTAAACATAAAAAATCAAGCTATAAAGAACTTTGAGGAAAATTGGTAGACATGGACAAAGGGCAAGATCAAAACAAGACCTCTTTGACTTAACCTAGCAAGTAGTACTTCAAATATAGGTTTCAAGATAGAGTTTAGATAGCATCAAATAAACGGGGCTTACCATGAAACATATTTTTAAATAGCATACTAATACATTAATGAAACAAACAAGTTTAGGTGGGCCTAAGGAGCAGTTAATAATTCCTTAAGCTGACCCAACAGAGGAAAAAATCAAGGCAATAGAAGGCAGGAGGACTAAGGTGCTTGAAAGAGCATTTCTCAACCTATACTTTTCTGTTCTACTGCAACAAAGAAGGACGGAACTTAATGATAACAAGAAAACATGAAAAAATTTAGAATACATCACCATAAACCAAGCTCAGGGATCCTGTAAACAAGCTTTTCCATCATCAATCAAAGCAAGCCATTCATAAACTCCACAACACCAATTTCTTCTCCAAGCTCATAAAAACCATGTATTTCCCTCAAAGCTCATCAAATGCCAACATTTAAAATGAAGCCCTCATGCTCTATTTAACTCAAAAAGGGAGGGAAAAAGCCCTAGATAGGGTTGGAAAATGTCAAAATCGCTCATAAATGGCATTTATGCCTAAGAGACCATGCAAGGCCCAAGGCACAAAATATCTCATGAAATAAATGCTAAAATAACTTCTTCCATCTAATTATAGAGTGATTTGTCTCAAAAAACACTAAAATATGATTTTGCAATAAACAACACCAATTATAAACAACACTAATTATAGAGTGATTTTTTTTTGTTGACTTTTGGACCAAAACACAGTAAACAATCCATTTGCACAACACCACTTTTAGCAGAAAATAGGCTCGTTTTGGACCCTTTCCCGATGTTGGATGTGGCTCCGTGATAGCTCATTGGAAAGCCTGATGAGTCTAGTTTCAAAAACTACTTGTAGTTTCCTGATCCAGCTCTTGTAGCGTAGTAAAAATGTCAAAATACCAAGACTGGCATTCACCCAACGCCAGTTTTGAATTAGTGCCAGAATGGTGAAAAAAGTGGGGTATTTTGACCTTTTGAGGGGTCAAACCTGCTCCAAATCATCTGAAACGTGATAAAATTGTGCTAGGTGTGAGAAATTCAAAAATTTTGAGTTCTCCTCCTGGATGCTCCATGTATTAGTGTAGCACCAATGGCACTGTGTTAATGAGCCTTTAAAATCACAAAAAACAATTTTTTTTCCAAATTTGCTCAAAATTGGTGGAGACCTCCCTCAAGGGGTCTTGGAAAACTATTGAGAAGCCTTAGCCACAACTCCAAGGCTATCATGCTCTTTTTCCTCATTTATGATTTGGACTTCAAGGAGGGCTTCCTTCAGTTTGGCACAAACAAGCTTATGCTTCTTTGCATAATGCTTGGTCATCTTTCTTTGAAGCTCTAAGCCTTCATTTTCCTTTTTCAGCTTGGACTCTAGGTGTATGTTTGCCCTCTCATGCCACGATTCTTGATCATGTTCAATTTCCATGGCAAGGAGCTCACTGAGGGAAAGTTGCTCTGCTAGGGATGATTCCTCTTCCTTCTATTTTGTCAATGATTTCCTTAACCCTATGGTTTTTTTCCTCTTCCTAGGCTATTCCTCTTCACCTTCACTTTCTTCATATGGGCCTATGTATTCTTCTAGTTTCACTTGTGCTCTTTGGGTTTCTTTCTAAGCTTTGAGTTCTCTAGCCTCATATTTGGTTTTCTAGGCACTCACTTTCTTGTTTTCCATTTGATAGAAGTGGATGGCATCCTTTGCACTCTCCAACTCAGCTTCTAGGTCTTTTATTTGTGCATTCTTGTCTTGGAGGAGGGAGTTTGAAATTCTTGTCTCATTTTCTTCATCACTCTCTATATGGATAAGTTCAAACTCCCTTTCTATTTCAGGGTCCTCCTTTTCTACCATTACCTGTTGTTTACCTTTGTCAATTTGTTGAGTTGAGGTGGATGGCATGGTTCCTTGCCTTTTGGAGGAAGTAAAGACATGCCTTGGCCCTCTTTTGTAGGTGTATGCAAGAGGAGTGATGGTGGGTTTGACAATTTCTTCATTATGGTTGTGACTCTTGGTGTTGTAATCAACTTTTTCACCTTTACTATGATCCTTTTTAGTGATCGCATGCTCTATTTGATCACTGCCTTCTCGACCTTCAACACCATCATCATCATTACCTTCTTTACTGCCTTCTGCACTATAGCTTTGGTATTCATTTCGACTATCAGCCCTTGCACTTGCTACATCTTGGTATTGTTCATCACTAGGGTCTTTTTCTTCATCATCTCCTATATCGTTATCATTTTCATTATCACTAGGAGGTTGATTGGTGTCATGACTGTCATGACTGTTGTCATGACAATCATGACTATATCTTTAGTTGTCTTCTTTCTCACTACCTGTTCCATCAATGTCATATTCTTTGTCAATGTCCTCTTCTTCAAATTTGTTTCTGCCTCATCATTTTCCTTTTCATGTCCTTTTATTTATTCTTCATCATCTGTTGCCTCTTCATATTCATCAGTTTCTTCCATATTGTCATTGACTTCACCATGACTTTTCTCACTGTCATGATTACTTCTCCTATTTTCATCATTTCCATGTTCAATTCCATCTTCTTCATTATGGACTGATTTATCATCACCTTCATCCTAATGTTCATGTGATTATTCATTGCCACTTCCTGCTTCCCTTGATGTATAAAGAGAAGGAGGGGAAGGGAGGTTTGCTTGTGGTGAGGGTACTTGTGCAGATGAGGAGGGCAGATTTGGTTGATGAGGAGGTTGTGGTCTTGTGAAAAATTCATGAGCTATGAACACATCCCAAGGTATACCTTGCTGCTGCAACTGATGTAGTACAACAATCTTCATCAGGGAATGGTAAAACAAGATATACATTTCCTGGGAATGGTTCCTCCTCCGTACAATAGAAGACATCTTATCAATGCTCCTATAGAGATGGTAGGGCAAGTTGAGCACCTTAACCCTTGTGAAATTCATGAGGAGTTTGAAATTGTAGGAATAGAGCCTAGAGTATCTTCCCTCACAGGTGAAGTACTTCATGATAACCAACATCAAGGGTGAAAATCTGCGTTTGAGGTGTGAGAAAGGGAAAACTGTCCTGTTGCCTCCTCTATACCTTGTTTTGATAAATGGATCTAAAAGGTATTTGTCCAATTTTAACTTCTTAAACCATTGTTCACCCACAACATGGAAACCTATGGCCTCAGATATGGCACCTGCTGAGATCTCAAAATCTACTCCTGCGAGGCTTGAGTGCTTATTTTGCAAGTTCAGAATGAGGAGCCTTGTAAGCTCAGGGTGGCTCTTCACTTGTTTGACCTTCTCAGAAAATTGAAAACATCATGCATTTTGGAAACATGAGAAGATGCTAGGAGAGGAGGTGATGACCATTGTGCTTTAAGGTTAAAATCTATATACTTTTCCTCCCTTATGTTTTGGTCTCAAAGGCCTTTGATATATATCACTTCTATTGTTGTTCTCAGCTCCTGACATGGTGATAGGAGATGCTGGTTGACAAATTAGGGTTTGGTGAAGCAAGGTGAAAATGGTGATGAATTCAAATTTGGTGAATGAGTGATGTGGAGGCTAGGATTCTTAGGATTGAGTAGATTTGGAGCTTAACGAGGCCTTTCTCAAAAGTGTATTGCAGCCACCTTAGCTCACTTACCCTCACATGACATCAAACTAGTTTCAAGGATGTTTAAAAACAAAGGCTCCTTTGCATGCAAGACCTAGTTTACCCACTTAGGGTTTGAAAATTCAAAGCCACAAAATACTAAAATTTATTGAAAATTTCTTTGGGACAAGGGGAGAATGTCACTTACCAATTCTTGTCCCTTCTACAGATCCTAGAGGCAACTTAGAGGGTGGAATTTAGAATCAGGGCAAGATATTTTTCTTTTTGGAGGCTTCCTGCATTAGCACAGTGCCTTGCCAAGTTATCGGTCGGCCCATTTGCATAGTGCCAGAAGGCCTACCCATGGGTTAGTGTAGTGCTAGGCACATGCAGTAGCGGTTAGTCTCCTGGCGATTCAGGCCTGCGTATGTGCAGTGCCCAGGATTAGCACAGCGACAGGCCAAATTTGTGTAGCATCGTGTTATTTTTAATGGGCATAGGATGAATTAGTGCAATGCCAACCCTTTTTTGCGTAGCACCACTGATTTGCATAGTGATAGAAAAAACTTGCCCAAAAATGGTCAGAAAAATATATTTTCTCTCTTGAAGCTTCCTTCTCTTCACCAAGTGCTAAATGAGTTTGAAAGGGAACTGAAACACCTTTATACCTCTTGAGAATAATAAATCAAACTTATAAACCCACTTTACTATGTTTTCAACCTTTTTTTCGTTTGATTGATACCCTTTATATCTTTTGCAGGGGTTTTTGAAGGTTTCTCAAGGCATATTTTCTCCTTTTGTGGTGATTTCTAGCTGAGAGGATGCAAATTTCCTTTTCATCCTTTTTTATCTTTGAAAGTCTAGGCACTATTTAAACTATTTTTGGCATGCATTTGATAAACTAAAAACATTTTTCTTATCCCTTTTGGCATTTTTTATTGTAGGTGACCTGAAACGTGTCTTTTTACCTTTTACAGATTTGACAGTGATATGTATTTTTGGCAAAGATGTGTACATTAGGTTTACCATGTTTTTCCGCTTGGCTACTTCTGATTTTTACAGCTGCCATAACGCAGGGTTTTTGGTCTCTTTGTCATTGTTTGGACTTTTACAGCCTTTAGTCACCCAACATGGATTTTAGGGTCAACATGATTTTAATTTTGACATTTCACCTCATGTTTTCTTTATCTTGACCATTTTGAAGACCTTTGACTGTACTTTTAAATCTTAGGCTCCCTCATACTGATACTCTTTACAACTTCTTCCTTTGGTGAAGTGAAGCAGTGTTGTCTTTGAAAAATCCTAAAGGCCACCTTGAATATCCTTTGAATGCCTTCTGCTGTTATGAAGGAGGACTTATCATCTTCATTTGACCTGTTTTGTCTATCTTTCCAAAATCTTAGGTTTTAGGAATATTAGAGAAGAATAATCAGTGTTGTCTTCTAAGTTCTTTATAGCCCTTTCAAGTTAATTCATTTATGTTCAGTTCACCTCACCATTTTCCCTTATTCATTCAAGATTTCTTAAAATCTTCAATGTGTCCTTGTTTGTGTTGTTGTGCCTTCTATCTCGGTGGTCTTTGTGATGGTTCCTTGCTTAGAAACATTGTTTTGTCAACTAATCCCAAAAACTCTAAATCTCATTGTACATAGGCCTGCTTCCTTTTCTTTTTGTGGATGTCTTCTTGTAATGATTTCACCCTATTACCTTACCTTTTTTATGCTGATGGCTATTCTCAATCATTCTTTCCATAAATGTGAGCAACGACAGTTGTCCCTTGTAGAAGTTGTTCTTTGGCCAAGGAGGCATTCCTTGAAGGGTTTTTGATCAATTTTGGACAAAGTTACTTCAACTTTTTCTTCTTTGAATGAAGCCTCTTTACACAGGAGAAACAAAGATTTTAGAACACCAAGTCAACCCTATGACCTATGAGACCCTAGGTGACCTAGTAAAATGCTCTTTGGACTTGGCCTTTGACTAAAATACTTGGCTTGAAGGTCATCACGTGTAAAACAGAGTTTTTGATAGAATGATGTAAGATCCAAAATCCAATGTACTTGATTTATCTAAAGATCCTACATAGATAGTTTTGAGACCATCAATGCTCAGTGTATCCAGGAAAAAGAAAAGTAAGCAGGTTGGTTAGTGATTCTAAGTGTTAGGTGGAGGTAAGTAAGCAATCTAAAAACAGAGTACTAAGGTCAAAGGTGGAAAAACGTAGACAAAATGAGTGATATGAGCCCATGATGGGTCTTCTGGGATTGGTGAGCTGAGCACAACCTAAAGGGATGATAAGATAGTGAAAATATATCCTAAGGATAATGAACGCAGAGAGATTTCTAGAACTCACAATGTTCATGAACTTTGTTTCTAGAAATCTAGGATAAGCATTTAGTCATCTATAAAGGAAAATATTACTGATGGCTAACAGTGGCTCCACTTGGGGAGGGCAACTGCTTTTCAGGAGGTGTCCAAAACTTTAGATCTATGGCCTAATGGAGACCAATGCCTCATCCTTTGCACAGAATTTTACCTCTTTCCACTTGCTGATGCTTTCTTTGAAGTTGTGATCTCAATAATATGAAATACATGATTATCTCAACTTCATCTTTACTTACGCAACCTACTTTCCTAACAATTTTTCTTCTTTGGGTGCACTTGGACTATCAAACCCTTGACATTTTCTTCTTTTGAAAGAAAAACAAACTATATACTTCTACTCTTATCACTTCCAAGAGTTCAGATTAGGCTAGCAAACTATTTTTATTCTATACCTACACTATTTGACTATCAATATTAAGCTATTGACATGAAATTGAAAACATGGTTTAAATCAGGATTAGGCAATATGACTTACCATGAGTTGTGGCATTAGGACAAGCTGCACACAAACATTATTTTTGTACAAACAAAATTAGAAAAACAAGGGCTGTGATTTATCATTTGGGATGCATCCCCATATTTCTCTTTGGTTCATTTTTGAGCATGTGGAACCAATATCTTTCATTCCTAATCTATCCTTTTTGACAAGTCAAGTTTGAATGATTTGACAAGGTCTCTTTCACTAACTTATCGGCAATAAATTGAAAACATGTTCAGACATGATTAGGCTAGATGACTGAACAAGAAATTTTTGGCACAAGTAGTGGCATTTATGCTTGCACACTTTCAACATTACTATTTCTTGGGTATGGGGTTGTACCTCTTTTCAAATTTTCCCTCTTTTTCACCTTTTGTCTATTTTTGTGTTTTCATTTTCAAAACAATTTATAACTAAAATATGCTCAAAGGCTAAGCTTATTTGCATGCCTATCCACCCTAATCTAATTTTTACATGATATACATTCAGTTGATGAACTATATTTTCGAATACAACCAATCAAGCAGATGATTGCATGAGGGATCTTAGTTAAACTCTTTGATGGTGCTAACAAAATTAAAAGGCCACTCCCACCTTACTTGTGTTTGAATATTAGTGCCTAAATTTTTTCTTACACTTTGCAAAAAAATTCTCTTGACATGATTTACTCCCTCTTCAAATGTTTTTAACAAATCAGAAAGGGATCTTGCAACAATACCTGAATGTGAATATTTTGTAAATAAGCTTGATCCAGGACTGCTTCTTCCTCCACTTGGTTGAGCTTGGGACTCCTTTGGGAAAGAAAATCTACCTCTTCCTTTTGATCATCTAAACTAGTAGACTCATCATAGATTGCAATGTTATCCTTTAGCAAACATGATGGGTTTTCATAGAGTGGGCCGAGTTCTGTGTGAAAACCACCATGTTGATGAGTAGGAGAACTCCTTGGCAACAAATCTTCTTCAGAAAGAAGTGCAGAAACTTTCTTGTGATCATCAATTTTCAAGCCTTCATTTGCTTCCAAATTTTCTAAGCTTTACTCATCACTATCATAGCGATTATGCATTGGTTGGTTACCTTTCTCATGTTGGTGAAACTGAGCTTCATCCAAAAAACCAAGTGTTGAATGATCTGCAAAGTTAGCTTCTTTTTGGAGAACATCATCATTATCAATATATTGATCAAAACCTGGAGAATCATCAATATAATTAATGTTACGAACCGCACATATTGGACTATCAGATTGTTCATCTTTGAATTGGTCTATAATTCTATTTTCTACTATGTGATAGCTAGGATTGGGAGGAAAATAAATAGAAATGTTTTGTTAATATGAAAGATTAGAGTTTGACTGCATGTTTATTAGTTGATCTATATCCTCTTCAGTTAAAAAATGAGGCATTTTTCTCTTTCTTTGGATCTAGCTACAATAGTCCTCTTTCTCTTGTGGAGGCTGATTTTGAGGCTGAATGTCTTCTTGGGCCTCACCTAGGAGAGATGATGAATCATAATTTGTGCCCTTAGAGAGGTCCAGTGGGTTCTCTTTCATTCCCTAATTGATTTCATCCTCAACCAACTCTTCTTGATTTTCGTGATAGTTAACTTGAGCATGAAATTCATGAATTTCCTCTGATAGATCCTCAGGGTGCCAATTTATTTTTATAATCTGAAATTAATCAAATCATAAAGGTAGAGACCCTAAAGGTTTTGAATCCTTCTCTATTTCATATTTTGTGATTTCAAAATGGCTTAAGGGAAAGACGTATGGATATGCAAAAGGGCTTGCATGATCTATCTTCTCCCCGATTGATTCTTTAGAGAATTGAACCTTTTTTCCATTTGCAATTTTCCTGTAATGCTCTCTTAGTAGTGAAGCACAAGATATAGGAAGGTATCTAGTACTTACTTGAAAACTTTCAACATCTTCTTCTTTGTAATCTTGCTCAATATGCATATTTTGATTGTTATTATTGTCCTGTAATGACAGAGTTCATTCTTCCCAAGGAAAAGGTATAGGTTGTTTTGGATAAGAAGCAACAACCTCAACATTGTACTCTTCCTCTTTCCTGCCAAGTATATGCATCATTTTTCTGATTGTATCTGTCAACATCTCTAGTTTTACCTATGAATATATCAGTTTCTCTTGAGCTACTTTGTCCTTCCTTATTGCTTCTAACTTTGCGTCTCTTTGTAGTATGTTGAATTCCATAGTAATTTCCATATTCTGCATTTATTCTAGGTTTGAAGGGTATTTTTCTCTTATATGGAAAGCCATCTCCGGGTCAAAATAATTTGGGTAGTGCAAGAGAGCCCACCCTAGGGGTGGCTTTATCTTAGCAGGTATTGCATGGTATACTTTATTGAACCTGGCTGAAAATTGTTGTATTGTCTCCTCTGGATGTCTTTTCAAATGGTTGTAGTCATTTATGATGAGAAGAGAATTTCCCATGACTACCCACCTATCTAAGAAAACTTGAGTGAATTGATGAAAGTCTCTAATGCTTGCAGCTGGAAGGTCCTTAAACCAAATCTTAATTTTTCCTTGTAATGATAAGGCAAGCATTCTAATATGCACATCATCTTCTTCTATTTCAAATAGGTCAAGTAAACCCTCAATATTTTGAATGTGTTCTTCAGCGGTGACTTTTGAGTTTTTAGCAAGAGTAGGAAAGGTAGTATGAGGCTTATGTTTCACTAGATCTTCCACAAGTGTATCAGGGGTAGGCACAGGTGTATAAGTCTGCTCAAGGTCTGAAATTTGAGGTTTAGATTTTTGAGGCTTGAGATATTTCCAATGATGAGTGTAGATCTCATCAGTGTATTCTTGATCAGGCTTAAATTAGGATAGAACATGGTTATAGTTAAAAACAATAATTTTTTGAATCCAACCTAGGCCTGAGTGCTTTCTCTTTCTAGGATGACTGGTCATGTTTCAGATTCTTCTTCCAGTGGAGTGTTCAGGTCTATTGAGATTTTTTGGAGTTGCCAGGTGGATGATTTCAACTATTTTAAGGTAATCTTTTGTCCACCATCAGTAATTGAATACCAATCTAAGGATATTTGTAGATTTTATGAGATCTAAGGAATACTTAGTTTGTGACTTACTGATAAGGTCCCACCGTGATCGCCAAAATGTTAGGGTCCCGTGATTTGGTAGATTGATAGACCAAATGCACAGGGTAACATGAAACCTATCTTTGGAATTCTAGGACCTAGCCCTCCTGGACTCAGAGAGGGCTCTCTCTATTGTTTGCAAAGGATGTGAACTTGTTTTCTTTAGATGGTTGATTTTACGCTAGTTGTTAAGTGTAGGGTTTGTTGTTTGTTTTGGATGGGTAAGATTAACATGTAGAATAGGAGGATTGAGAGGTCTTTAAATCATTAGGATATGGAGCCAATGATAGTCATGGATATCTCAATAATGAATCAGAGTGCATTACAGGGCCAATCTAGAAAGGTTAATGGATCCTTAAGGTTATGTGTGAAGTGGGATGGACATCAAGTTGGTGAATAAGGTAAGGAAAAGGGAAATCAAGAATCCTTTGTCAAATACCTATAAAAATGAGGTCTTAAACACTAATAAGAAAAATATATAACTCATGAGGTAGGGAAAACCATTAAGTGCAATGAAAATACTTAAACCAATAACCATTCAAGACAAACAATTTCAATGAAATATAGAAGTCAAGAAACTCATTTAACGTCTAGTGATTTCACCTTCAAACTTTAGAAAACATTTAATATCACAAATAAATTTAATCCATGAAGAGGGAACTCCTAAACATCATAAATCACGCTATAAAGAACTTTGAGGAAAACTGATAGGCATGGACAAAGGGAAAGATAAAAAAAATACCTCTTTGACTTAACCTAGCGAGCAGTACTTCAAAGAGAGGTTTCAAGACAGAGATTAGATAGCAACGAATAAGTAGGGCTTACCATGAAACATATTTGTAAACTAGGATACTAATCAATTAATGAAACAAACAAGTTTAGGTGGCCTTAAGGAGTAGTTAATAATTCCTTAAGTTGACCCAACAAAGGAAAACAACAAGGCAATAGAAGGCACGAGGACTAAGGTGCTTCAAAGAACATTTCTCAACCTATACTTTTCTATTCTATTGCAACAAAGAAGGATGAAACATAATGATATCAAGAAAACATAAACAAATTAAGAATACATCACCATAAACCAATCTCAGCGATCCTACAAGCAAGCTTCTCCATCATAAATCCAAGCAAGCCATTCATAAACTCCACAACACAAGTTTCTTCTCCAAGCTCATAAAAAGCATGTATTGCCCTCAAAGCTCATAGAATGCCAACATTTACAATGAAGCTCTCATGCTCTATTTAACTCAGAAAAGGAGGGAAAAAACCCTAGATAAGGTTGGAAAATGTCAAAATCACTCATAAATTCCATTTATGCCTAAGAGACCATGCAAGGCCCAAGGCACAAAATATCTCATGAAATATATGATAAAATAACTTCTTGCACCTGTTGGGAAAAATACTGAGAGGGGGGGGGGGGAATAAGTATTTAGTGCAGACAATAAAACTTTGATATTTATTTCTTAAAAAAACCATACGCTACTTTCCTGAATCCAACCCGCGTATATACGCGGATATCCTTTATAGAACTCGCGTATACACGGTGATCTAATTATGCATTTAGTTTTTGACTTAGATCATTGCATTACTCATTCATCAGGTATTTAGAAAATAGTAAACCAGTGCAGGAAGAACAGAACAATCATCACACATAAGCAACACACATGAACACCAGGATTTTTAGGTGGAAACCCAATTCAGGAGAAAACCACCGATGCCGTCGTCTCAGTCTTCAATATATATTATTAAGAAAACTTCTTACAACATGTACTGGTGCAGACTCATACCAGCACCTAGGCACCCACCTACAGAAGGCTACAACCTTCTCTCGTTTACCAGCCTCTCCAGGAAGGGAGCAACAACCCCCTGCTCTCGTTTACCAGCCTCACCTGGAAGGGAGCTACTACCCCCTGATATTAGCACCAACCTCTACTGGCAGAAAGCTTCTACTTTCAGACTGAAGGTTTCAACCCTCAGATCCACTGCAGACCACGTTTCATCAATTTTCAAACTGGATCAAACAGCTCCAACACAACCCTTCACTTATCAGCAAACAACCTTTGCCCAATGCTTCAAACAGAACAGTGAAACCACTATAACCAGAATATCAGAGTTGACCCAGACTTCAAAATCAATATGCAAAAACACATTCAACCTTGAGCAACCATTAGATAAGATATCATATGCACTTTTATTCAATCAGACGCGCGTATATACGCACTTTTCAAGAAGCTAACTCGCGTATACGTCTGTGCATTTACCAAAATAACCCTAACTGTCCATACGCGCTTTTGTGTAAGCAGATCCGCGTATACACGCGCTTTTCATGAACTGAACCTGTGTATTGATCTATAAAAGATAAACTTTGCACAATAGACCAGATCTATGAACTTACCCAGATTTCTTCAACTTATTCAACAGATTTGCGCCAGGTCTTCATCACTTCTTTTCAGATCATCCAAGAGATTCACCATTTCAAGATTTAGAGATCTTGAACCTTCATCTTATTCATAGACACATCATAGATTCAGATCTATCAATTAAAAGTAGAGTTAAACCATGCAGATATACTTCAGAGTGAAGTATTCATTAAAGCCCAGACACATCCACACCCTTTGCACAATGAATTTCTTCTCCTTATATAGATTTATCCTTTTTCAATACCATGAGTCAAAACCACATTACTTCCGATGGTTTTCCTGGACGGGATCAAATAGGCAATCCAATGCTCAATACAATGGGTCAATACCATGGTAATGCCCCTTGGTATTCTAATTTTGGAGCACAAAAAAACCATACACGACTTGGCACATACTTTTCCACGTGCATACGTGACTTCCGTTTACTAAACTCGCGTATGCCTTGTGACATACACTTTTCATCATTGTTCTGGCCCATTCTGTAAATTCTTTCTTCTACACCTTTTGTACAGATTGTAGATACATCAGATGTACATCATTCACAAGTCAAGTAGGTTGCCATCATCTTCATCAAGTGGGTTTCCATCAAGGACAACACTCTGCTGCATCATATTGCCAACAATCTGCCCCTTTGGACTTGATGGCAACCACGATGGTGTTTGATCTTCACATCAGATAGATACATTGATTATAATCATTATACAATAAACATGTTACTCTCCCCTTATTCAAACACCATGTCACTCTCCCCCTTTGACATCAAGGGAAAAGGGCGGATCAAACCAAAGAAGATCTCTGTAGATCTGATGTGCACTGGAGGTACCATGCTCCCCCTGAGTTCTTGCTGAATCTTCAAACATATTTTGTAATGAATTTCATGACTTTATGACCTTCCTATAACCAAGGACTCATACTTACATCAAAGATCCAACCAAGTGGATTTACATATGAGACTCAAGTACCCAACCAAGTGGGTTTACAAATGTTGACTCAACTACCCAACCAAGTGGGTTTACACATTTGAACAAGTCCTTACATGACTGAATATTACAATTTTTACATCATAGGTCTCAACATGACCGTTTCATCAAATTACAAATATGACTTTTCATGACCAAAACCAGAAAGACCTCAAGAGAGATATCATATTATAGAACCATCATAATGCCAACAATGCATTATACTCAGCAAGGCTAATGCTCCCCCTGAAGCTGTGTATCCAATGCATCCTTTCCATATGACCAAAGTTCCCCCTTTGCTTGTGCATCCTGAACACTTTCAACATCAAATCATCAAGGCATCTTCACCCAATAGAGAATGAAATAGAAATATAAGAGCTGAAATACCACCAGAGACTCCAAACCATAGCAGAGATATCAAACAGCACCACAGCTTGTGCTGAAGAAATGATGACACTGAAAAAAAAAATTGCCAGCAACCACTAATACGCGGTTTTCTGTGTATGAACTCGCGTATATACGCGACTGTCTTTCAAGAAACCCGCGTATCCAATTTAATCTTCTGAATTTAAGCAGATTTGTTCTTCTGACTGGCAGAGACTACTCCCAGCTTCTGTCTTAGATATTCGAATGCTTCCCTGGGCAGAGGTTTGGTAAAGATATCAACAACTTGTTCTTTGGAGGGAACATACTCCAACTTCACCTTTTGTTCAAGCACTTGTTAACGTAAGAAGTGATACTTGATGGGAATGTGCTTGGTCTTCGAATGCATAACAAGATTCTTTGAGATACTGATGGCACTTGTATTATCACACATAATGGAGATAGGAGGTGTACATTTGATTTAAAAATCCTGTAAGGTTTGCATCATCCAAAGGAGTTGAGTGCAACAAGATGCGGCAACCACATGTTATGCTTCTGCTGTAGATAAGGCAATAGAATTTTTCTTCTTGCTGAACCAAGATACTGACCAGGGTCCCATATAGAATGCACCACCACTAGTGCTTTTCCAATCATCAACATTTCCAGCCCAATCTGCATCAGTGTAAGCATGAAGAGTAAGATCAACATTCTTTGGATACCATAGTCCAAAGTCTTGAGTTCCTTGCAGATATTTGAATATTATTTTGACAGCCTGAAGATGAGACTCTTTTGGATTAGCTTGGAATTGCCCAACAATCCCAATTGCATGCATAATGTCCGGTCTAGTCCCAGTGAGATAAAGTAGGCTTCCTATCATTGATCTGTATTCTGGTTGATTCACCACGGGAGAATCATCATGAGAACTGAGATTACATCCGGCTATGATTGGTGTACTTACAGGTTTGCATTCTTCCATGCCATACTTCTTCAGAATTTTCTTAAGATATTTTGCTTGTGATAAGAATATACCATCTGTAGATTGATGCACTTGCAAGCCAAGAAAGAATGTTAGTTCTCCAAGTAAGGAAATTTTAAATTCTTGCTGCATGACAGAAGCAAATTTCTGACTCATGGATTCTTCATTGCTCCCAAAAATGATATCATCAACATATACAACCACAATCAATAGTTTATCATTTTCAACTTTTGTGTATAAGTTGCTATCAGCAGACCCCTTTGAAAATCCTTGTTGATGAAGATATTTGTCAAGATGATAATACCATGCCCTTGGAGGTTGTTTGAGACCATATAGAGCCTTTTTAAGTCTACAAACAAGATTTTCATCATTTCCCAAAATGAATCCTTCCTGTTGTTCTATATACACTTCTTCTTCTAGATCACCATTGAGAAATGTAGATTTAACATCCGTTTGATAAAATTTGATTTGTTGAAAACTTGAAAAAGCAAGAAACATTCTTATGGCTTCAAGTCTAGCTACAGGACCAAAAGTTTCATCAAAGTCTATACCTTCTTGTTGAGTATACCCCTTGCATACCAGTCTAGCTTTGTTTCTTATAACATCCCCATTCTCATTTAACTTGTTATTGAATATCCATTTAGTTCCAATGATATTTTTATCATGTGGTCTAGGTACCAATTCCCATGTGTGATTCTTTTCAATTTGATCAAGCTCTTCATTCATGGCTTGAATCCAACATTCATCTTTGCTAGCTTGATTGACATTGTGTGGTTCAATTGTGGATAGAAGTTCCAGATAGCTAGAAGATCCCACAAGAGTCCTCCTTGTTTGTACACCTGATTCCTTGTCTCCCAAAATTCGAGATTCAGGATGATTCTTCTGAACATATCTGGATGGAGCCTTTTCAGATAAATCATCTTCAGGTTCTTCATTGGATCCATTGTCTATATCATTTCTATTTGATGTAGAAGGACAAAAGTCACCATCATATTCTTCTGTTGTTTGTTTTTCTTCTTTAGAAGCTGCAGGAGACTCATCAATAACAACATCAGTACATTCAACAATCTTTCGAAGCCTTTTATTGTAACATTTGTATGCTCTGCTTGTAGATGAGTAACCAAGAAGTATCCCTTCATCTGATCTAGGTTCGAACTTGCCAAGATTTTCATCATTATTTTTGATAAAGCATTTACTTCCAAAAACTCTAAAGTGCTTCACAGAGGGAGAATTACCATACCAGAGTTCATATGGAGTTTTGTCACTATTTACCCGAACATGTGCCTTGTTGAGAATGTTTGCTACCGTATGTGCTGTTTCTCCCGTAAAGTGTCGTGTGTTCCAGAATTGATAGCTCTAGCCATTTGTTGAATTGTTCTATTCATTCTTTCTGCTACGACATTTTGTTGTGGAGTGCCAGCTACAAAGAATTGTCTTTTTATGCCATGTTGTTCACAAAATTCAAGGAATTCATTTGATGTATATTCTCGTCCTTGATCAGATCTAAGACACTTGATTTTTAGATCTAATTCATTTTCCACCAGAGCTTTGAAAATCTGAAAATTTTCAAATGCTTCATCTTTGTGTTTAATCAACCCGATCCAACACATTCTAGAGAAATCATCAATAAACAAGATATAGTATTCTTCCCCACGTGGTGACTTTTTCCTCATAGGTCCACATATGTCAGTATGAATGAGTTCAATAGGCTTACTTGATGATCCTTCTTTGGCATTAAATTGTACTCTGGTCTTCTTACCGAATTGGCAAGATTTGTAGATGATACTCTCTGGTAGAGTAATATTGGGAAGACCACGAACAACTTTAAGTTTGCTTGATTTGTTGATTTGAGAGAAGCTCAGATGCCCCAGCCTTCTATGCCATAGCCAATTTTCTGAAGATTTTCTCAAGTAACATTGATCTTTGTAGTTCTTCAATACATACAGGTTGCTTGGAGTTCTCTTCCCTTTTATAATAGTTTTACCTGTATCAAGATCACGAACCACACATTCTTTTGAACTAAAGATAGCTTCAGTTCCTTGATCACACATTTGACTTACACTTAACAGGTTATGCCTTAATCCATCAACATACATGACATCATTAGCCTTCACCTTTTCTTTTAGAAACACAGACCCTTTTCCTTTAATTACAGCAGGAGTATCATTTCCAAATGTAACTTTCTTTTCCTTTTCTAGAGCATTATATGCAAGAAGTTTGCTTTTGTCACCTATCATGTGTCTTGAGCATCCACTATCAATGTACCATTGATTTTCTTCACCTTCTGCAAATAACGCTATCCCACAATTTTCAACCTGTAATTCCTTCTTTTTCCATACTTTGGAATTTGAAGGAGAATGCTGTTTTGGCTGGACTTTGCTCCTGCATTCAGATTCTTCATGGCCAAAGTTATTGCAATAAGCACATTCAACTTCATTTTGAAGAGGAGAAAATTTGTTATAGGTGTTCTTCTTTGGTTTATATCCATCTTTTTCTTTCTTGCTTCTCTTGTCATGATGGTTTTATATGCAACACATTGAACAACTTTATGACCAAAATTGTGACATGAGAAACATTGTCCATTGAAGTAGAAATTTCTGCGATCATGAAATCTTCTATTTGAATTTACCTGTTGGTTGTAGCTTCTCAGAACGATATCCCTGTTAGTGTTCCTCAAATTGTGATGATCATGCGTTACCTGTAAATATTCTTTATTCCCTTGCTGAGTGGCTGAATGTAGTAAACCAGCTGTAGCTGCTTTTAGATAATTTGGTGCTGAAGCCTGAGAAGATTCTCCGGTATATCCAAGACTTGTCTTTATAAGAGGAGAACGTTGTACCTTGATAATCTCATCTAAGGTTTCAGATCCTTTAGAAAATCTAAGATTCAGAGTCTTTACTTTCTCAAGTTCTTTTCTTAGACTTACTAATTCACATTCTAAATTCTCATTGTGTTTCTTCGCTTCTTCATTCTGCTTTTTCAGAGTCTCTATGATTATTTTACTTTCTTCCAAGAATATTTTGAGTTGATTGTTTTGATCAAGAAAATCATTGTCATCAAGAGCATCCATAAAATCATCCTTGTCTTCTCTAGAATCCTTTTCAAATGCCATGAGAAGTTTAAGATCTTGTTCACATTCTTCCTCACTATCAGATAACCCATCACTGTCTTCATTAGTATAGTAACTTTTCTTAGTGCTAGATTGGTTCCTATTCCTTCTTGCTACTTCTTTCCCTTTAGCAGATGTTTCTTTATAAGGACACTTTGCAGCATAATGACCAACTCTTCCACAATCAAAACATTTGAAAGGAAGCTTACCTTTGAATCTTCCGGTTCCTAGTTGGAGTCTTCTCACAAAGTTTGCCTCATCTTCTTCTGAGATATATCCTGACCCTTATGCTTTTTTAACTTCTTTCCCTTTTGTAGAAGCTTTAAAAAAAACTTCTTTGACTTCAGATGGTCCTCCTCTCCTCATTTCATATGCAGTCAGTATGCCATGAAGTTGCACCACAGTAAGAGTTTGAAGATCCTGTTTTTCTTCAAGAGCAGATACTTTTGATTCAAATTTTTCCATTAGCGATCTTAAGATTCTCTCAACCAAAGTAGAATCCATGATTGTTTCTCCCAGATTTCTCATATGATTTACAACATCATTAAGACGTAAAAAGAAACTGGCAATACTCTCATCACTATGCATTTTTAAATTTTCATATTCAATTATGAGAGTTTGAAGT
The DNA here is from genome assembly GCA_034641835.2 of Pinus albicaulis. Classification (NCBI taxonomy): domain Eukaryota; kingdom Viridiplantae; phylum Streptophyta; class Pinopsida; order Pinales; family Pinaceae; genus Pinus; species Pinus albicaulis. The sequence goes on along the minus strand of CM076583.1, from coordinate 894,017,585 downwards.
TTTGCACTTTTTACCTTTGCATCACCTTCATAACTTAGAATTATTTTGTCCCATATCTCCTTCGCTGTATTTAGCTGCATAACTTTGACAAATTCTGATTTAGTTAGACTTCCCGTAAGAGAATTGACTGCCTTTGCATTTATTTCATAATTCTTCTTTTCAGTCGGATCTGTTGGTATTGCAGCTAGATATTAATACCCTTGTTCAAAAATGGCCCATACATCTGCTCCCATAGATTGAAGATAGGATCTCATCCTTATTTTCCAAAAGATTAAATTGCTTCCATTAAAGAGTGGAGGCTTGATAGATGTTGTTCCATCTTGATTGCTCATCTTGCTTGATCTTCCTTCTAGCGGCTAAGCTTTTTCAGAAGGACCTGCTTTGATACCAATTGTTGGGAAAAATACTGAGAGGGGGGGGGGGGGGGTGGGTGAATCAGTATTCAGTGCAGACAATAAAACTTTGATATTTATTTCTTAAAAAAACCATACGCTACTTTCCTGAATCCAACCCGCGTATATACGCGGATATCCTTTACAGAACTCGCGTATACACAATGATCTAATTATGCATTTATTTTTTGACTTAGATCATTGCATTACTCATTCATCAGGTATTTAGAAAACAGTAAACCAGTGCAGGAACAATTGAAAAATCATCACACATAAGCAGCACACATGAACACCAGGATTTTTAGGTGGAAACCAAATTCGGGAGAAAACCACCACTGCCATCGTCTCAGTATTCAATCTTTATTATTAAGAAAACTTATTACAACATGTACTGGTGCAGACTCATACCAGCACGCAGGCACCCACCTGCAGAAGGCTACAACCTTCTCTCATTTACCAGCCTCTCCTGGAAGGGAGCAACAACCCCCTGCTCTCGTTTACCAGCCTCACCTGGAAGGGAGCTACTACCCCCTGATATTAGCACCAGCCTCTAATGGCAAAAAGCTTCTACTTTTAGACTGAAGGTTTCAACCCTCAGATCCACTGCAGACCACGTTTCATCAATTTTCAAACTGGATCAAACAACTCCAATGCAACCCTTCACTTATCAACAAACAACCTTTTCCCAATGCGTCAGACATAATAGTGAAACCACTGTAACCATAATATCAGAGTTAACCCAGACTTCAGAATCAATATGCAGAAACACATTCAACCTTGAGCAACCATTAGATCAGATATCATACGCGCTTTTATTCAATCAGACCCACGTATATACGCGCTTTTCATGAGGCTAACCCGCGTATACATATGTGCATTTACCAAAATAACCCTAACTGTCCATACGCACTTTTGTGTAAGCAGATCCGCGTATACACGTGCTTTTTACGAACTGAACCTGCGTATAGATCTATAAAAGATAAACTTTTCACAACAGACCAGATCTATGAACTTACCTAGATTTCTTCAAATTCTTCAACAGATTTGTGCCAGGTCTTCATCACTTCTTTTCAGATCATCCAAGAGATTCACCATTTCAAGATTTAGAGATCTTGAACCTTCATCTTGTTCATAGATGCATCATAGATCTAGATCTATCAATTAAGAGTAGAGTTCAACCATGTAGATATACTTCAAAGTTAAGTATTCATTAAAGCCCAGACACATCCACACCCTTTGCACAATGAATTTCTTCTCCTTATATAGATTTAGCCTTTTTCAATACCATGAGTCAAAACCACATTACTTCCGATGGTTTTCCTGGACGGGATCAAATAGGCAATCCAACGCTCAATACAATGGGTCAATACCATGGTAATGCCCCTTGGTATTCTAATTTTGGAGCGCAAAAAAACCATACGCATCTTGGCACATACTTTTCCGCGTGCATACGCGACTTCCCTTTACTAAACTCGCGTATGCCTTGTGACATACACTTTTCATCATTGTTCTGGCCCATTCTGGAAATTCTTTCTTCTGCACCTTCTATACAGATTGTAGATACATCAGATGTACATCATTCACAAGCTCATCAAGTCAAGAACAACTTCATGAAGTAGGTTTCCATCATCTTCATCAAGTGGGTTGCCATCAAGCACAACACTCTGCTGCATCATATTGCCAAAAGCACCTAATTCTAGATTAATTTGCCTCAAAAAACACTAAAATATGATTTCACAATAAACGAGTGTGTTTTTTTTACTTTTGGTCCAAAACACACTAAACAGTCCATTTTCTCAGCGCCACTTTTAGCAGAAAATAGGCTCTTTTGCAACCAAGCTTTGGACCCATTCCTAATGTCAGATTTGGCTCTGTGATGGCTCGTTGGAAAGCTTGCTGAGTCTACCTTCCAAAAAAATTTGTAGTTTCCTAATACTGCTCCTGTATCCTTGTCAAAATGAAAAATCCAAAGACTTCCATAAGTGCAGCACCAAGTCTGAAATAGTGGCAGAATGGTGAAAAAATAGGGGTTTTTTGACCTTTTGAGGGGTCAAACCTGCTCCAAATCATCTGAAACTTGGTGAGAAAATTGTGCTAGGTGTGAGAAATTAAAAAATTTTGACTTCTCTTCTTGATGATTTTCCATGTATTAGCCTAGCACCAGTGGCACTGTGCTAATGAGCCTTTAAAATCACTAAAAACAAATTTTTTCCAAATTTGCTCAAAAATGGTGGAGGCCTCCCTCAAGGGGTCTTGGAAAATTGTTGATAATCCTTAGCCAAAACTCCAAGGCTATCATGCTATTTTTCCTCCTTTAGGATTTTTGACTTCAAGGAGGGCTTCCTTTAGTTTGGTACAAACAAGCTTACGCTTATTTGCATAATGTTTGGTCATATTTCTTTGTAGCTCTAAGCCTTCATTTTCCTTCTTCAGCTTGGCCTTCTTCTCAAGCCACCATTCCATATCTTGTCCAATTTCCATGGCAAAGAGTTCATTGAATGAAAGTTTCTCTACTAGGGCTGATTCCTCTTCCTTTTTTTTTTCCAATGCTTTCCTTAACCTTATGGTTTTTGGCCTCTTCTTAGGTTGTTCCTCTTCACCTTCACTTTCTTCATATGGGCCTATGGATTCTTCTAGTTTCACTTCTTCTCTTTGGGCTTCTTTCCTGGCTTTGCATGCTCTAGCCTCATAGATGGCTTGCTGGGCACTCATTTGCTTATTTTCCATCTAATAGAAATGGATGGCATACTTTGCACTCTCCAACTCAGCTTCTAGGTCTTTTATTTGTGCATTATTGTCTTTGAGGAGGGAGTTTGAAATTCTCGTCTCATTTTCTTCATAATTGTCTATATGGATAAGTTCAAACTCCCTTTCTATTTCAGGGTCCTCCTTTTCTACGTTTACCTGTTGCTTACCTTTGTCAATTTGCTGAGTTGAGGTGGATGGCATGGTCCATTGCCCTTTGGAGGCAATAAAAACATGCCTTGGCCCTCTTTTTTAGGTGTATGCAAGAGGAGTGATGGTGGTTTTGATAGTTTTTTCATTATGGCTATGACTCTTGGTGTTGTCATCAACTTCCTCATATTTACTATGATCCTCTTTAGTGATCACATGCTCTCTTTGATCACTGCCTTCTTGACCTTCAACACCGTCATCATCATTACCTTCTTTACTGCCTTCTGCACTGTAGATTTGGTCTTCATTTGGACTATCAGCCCCTACACTTGCTTCATCTTGGTTTTTTTCATCACTATGGTCTTTTTCTTCATCATCTCCTGTACTGTTATCATTTTCATTATCACTAGGAGGCTGATTGGTGTCATGACTGTCATGACTGTTGTCATGACAGTCATGAATATCTCTTTTGATGTCTTGTTTCTCACTACCTGTTCCATCAGTGTCATATTCTTTGTTACTATCCTCTTCTTCAAATTCTATTTTTTCCTCATCATTTTTCGTTTCATGTCCTTTTATTTCTTCTTCATCATCTGTTGCTTCTTCATATTCATCATTTTCTTCCATATTGTCACTGTATTCATCATGACTTTGCTCACTGTCATGATTACTACTCCTATTTTCATCATTTCCATGTTCACTTCCCTCTTCTTCATTGTGGACAGATTTATCATCACCTTCATCCTGATCTTCATGTGTTTCCTCATTGCCACTTCCTGCTTCCCCTGATGCATCAAGAGAAGGAGAGGAAGGGAGGTTTTCTTGTGGTGAGGGTACTTGTGCAGATGAGGAGGGTAGATTTGGTTGATGATGAGGCTGTGGGCTTCTGAAAATTTCATGAGCTATGAACACATCCCAAGGTATACCTTGCTGCTCCAACTAATGTAGTACCACCAAGTTAATCAGGGAATTGTGGAACAAGCTGTGCATTTGCTGGGAATGATTCCTCCTCCGGACAACATAAGACATTTCTTAATGATCCTATAGAAATAATAGCGCAAGTTGAGCGCCTTAATCCCTGTGAAATGCATGAGGAGTTTGACATGGTTGTAATAGAGCCTGGAGCATCTTCCCTCACATGTGAAGTAAATCTATGTTTGAGGTGTGAGAAAGGGAAAATTGTCTTGCTACCTCCTCTATACCTTGTTTTTATAAATGGCTCTAAAAAGTCTTTGTCCAATTTTCCCTTCTTAAACCATTTTTCACCCACAGCAAGGATACCTGTGGCCTCAGAGATGGCACCTACTAAGATCTCAAAATATACTCCTGCAAGGCTTGAGTGCTTGTTGTGCAAGTTGAGAATGAGGAGCCTTGTAAGCTCAGGGAGGCTCTTCACTTGTTTGACCTTCTCACAAAATTGAAAACATATTGCATTTTGAAAACATGACGGGATCCTAGGAGAGGAGGTGATGCCCACTGTGCTTTGATGTTTCAATTTATTGACTTTTCCTTCCTTACGTTTTGGTCTCAAAGGCCTTTGATATTTATCACTTCTACTACTGTTCTCATCTCCTAACATGGTGATAAGAGATGTTGGTTGACAAATTAGGGTTTGGTGAAGCAAGGTGAAAATGGTGATGAATTCAAATTTGGTGAATGAGTGACGTGGAAGCTAGGATTCTTAGGATTGTGTAGCTTTGGAGCTTAAGGAGGCCTTTCTCAAAAGTGTATTGCAGCCACCCCAGCTCACTTACCCTCACATGACATCAAACTAGTTTCAAGGAGGTTTAAAAACAAAGGCTCCTTTGCATGCAAGACCTAGGGTTTACCCACTTAGGGCTTGACCATTCAAAGCCACAAAATACTAAAATTTATTCAAAAGTTTTTCAGGAGAAGGGGACAATGTCACTTAACAATTCTTGGCCCTTCTACAAATCCTGGAGGCACCTTATAGGGTGGAATTTAGAATCAGGGCAAGAGATTATGCTTTCTGGAGGCTTCCTGCGTTAGCACAGTGCCTTTCCTGAGCTGTCGGGTCGTCCCATTTGCGCAGTGTCGGCAGGCCTGCTCGTGGGTTATTGCAGTGCCGGGCGCGTGCAACAGCAACCAGTCTTTAGGTGAGTCGGGCCTTCGTTTGCGCAACACCTAGGATTAGCGTAGTGCCGGGCCAAATTTACGCATTGCTGTGTTATATTTAATGGGTAGAGGATGGATTAGCGCAGCGTCAGCTGTTTTTTGTGTAGCGCCACTGATTTGCGTAGCACCAGAAAAACCTTGCCTAGAAACAGTCAGAAAACTCTGTTTTATCTCTTGAAGCTTCTTTCTCTTCACCAAGTGCTAAATGAGTTTAAAATGAAACTGAAACACCTTTATACCTCTTGAAAAAAATAAACCAAACTTATAAACCCACTTTACAATGCTTTCAAACTTTTTGTCATTTGAATGATAACCTTTATATCTTTTGCAGGGGTTTTTGAAGGCTTTCTCAAGGCATATTTTCTCCTTTTGTGATGATGTTTGGCTAACAGGATGCAGATGTCCTTTTCATCCTTTTTTTTTCTTTGAAAGTCTGGGTACTATTTAAACTATTTTTGGCATGCATTTGAGAAACTGAAAACACTATTCTTATCCCTTTTGGCATTTTTGATTGCAGGTGACTTGAAACATGTCTTTTTACCTTTTAAAAATTTGACAATGATATGTCTTTTTGGTAAATATATGTACATCAGGTTTACCATGTTTTTCCCCTTGGCCACTTTTGATTACCGCAAGTGCCATAACATAGGGTTTTTCGTCTCTTTGTCATTGTTTGGACTTTTATAGCCTTTATTCATGCAACATGGATTTTAGGGTCAGCATGATTTTCATTTTGACATTTCACCTCATGTTTTCTTTATCTTGACCATTTTGAAGGCCTTTGACTGTGCTTTGAAATATTAGGCTCCCTCATACTGATACTCTTTACAACTTCTTCCTTTGGTGTAGTGAAGTAATGTTATCTTTGACAAATCGTAAATGCCATCTTGAATATCCTTTGAATGCCTTCTATTGTTATGAAGGAGGACTTATCATCTTCATTTGAATTTTTTTGTCTATCTTTCCAAACTCTTAGGTTTTAGGTCTGTTAGAGAAGAATAAGCAGTGTTGTCTTCTAAGTACTCTATAGCCCTTTCAAGTTCATTCATTTATGTTTAGTTCACCTCACATTTTTCCATTATTCATTCATGATTTCTGAAAATATTTAATGTGTCCTTGGTTGTGTTGCTGTGTCTTCTGTCTTGGTGGTCTTTGTGATGGTTCCTTTCTTAGCAACACTATTTTTTCAACCAATCCGAAAAACCCTGAATCTCATTATAGATAGGCCTATTGCCTGTCCTTGTTGTGCATGTCTTCTTGTGATGATTTCACCATGTTACCTTACCTCTTTTATGCTCATGGCCATTTTCAATCATTCTTTGCAGAAATGTGAGCAAGGGCAGCTGCCCCTTGTAGAATTTGTGCTTTGGCCAAGGAGGCTTTCCTTGAAGGATTTTTTATTGGTTTTGGACAAAGTTACTTGACCTTTTTATTCTTTGAATGCAACATATTCACACAGGAAAAACAGATATTTTAGAACACTAAATGAACCCTATGACCTATGAGACCCTAGGTGACCTAGTAGAAGGCTCTTTGGACTTGGCCTTTGATTGAAAAACTGGGATTTGAGGTCATAAAGTGTAAAACATAGTTTATGATTGACTGATGTATTGAAGATCCAAAATCCAATGTACTTGATTTATCTAAAGAGCCTATAGAGATAGTTTTGAGACCATCAATGCTTGGTGTATCCAAGAAACAGAAAAGTAAGCAGGTTGGTTAGTGATTTTAAGTGTCGGGTGGAGATAAGTAAGCAAGCCAAAACAGAGTACTGAGGTCAAAAGTGAGAACACATAGACAAAATAAGTGACATGAGTCAATGATGTGTATTCTTGGATTGGTGAGCTGAGCACGACCTGAAGGGATGATAAGATAGTGAAAATTTATCCTAAGGTTAATGAAGGCAGTGAGATTTCTAGAACTCACAATGTTCATGAAATTTGTTTCTAGAAATCTAGGATAAGAATTTAGTCATTTATAAAAACAAAAATTACTAATGACTAACATCTGAAACCCCTCTATATTGAAATTCATTATTGCTTCCATGTCTACCTTTAAACCATCAATCAAAACTCCAATGTCCCTTTTTATAACATCTATATTAACATTCATCATGGCTTCTAGTTCATCTTTTGTTACTTTTTGCGACAATGAAATTTGTTGTAGTTTGTCTCGTAATTTTTATATATCATTTTTCATTTCTTACTCTTCTTCAAGTACCATAGATGAGATTTTTGATTCCTTACTAGTTGTCTCCAATTTTTTTGTTTCAAGGAATTTTGGAATCAAACAATGATATATATGCTTCAATATAGACTTTGAATCACTTCAAACATATTTTTCAAACAAATGTTATGCAAAATTTAGAAGTACACGGATTTTTCCTGCTTTTGAGGAGCTCGATATTACAACTAAATTATATCTATGATTTCAAATATCCAAGATATGAAATTATATTTTATGGTATCCCTATGAGTCTTCTTTCGAATTGCATAGGTCATACAAAAATTGGATTCTTCAAGGTAAAGTTATTCCCAATCTGCCACAATGACCCAATTATGGACTAGTTCAGTATAGTGAACTTGTACAAAGTGCCACATGTTACTCTTTATACCTTGGGACCTGAAAAATATATACACAATACTAAATTTTGTGCAATTTAGGCCACATTTTACTATATTCAAATTTGATTATCATAGAGGAAGTTATGATGATTTTCCTGAGGTCACCTATTTGAGTCAGAATTTGGAGCATGCAAAAACCTTAGATTCTTCAGACCATATATCTCAAAATATAGTGAACCAAGATCTGAAATGTTTATAGGATGTGCATCAAGATTTATGCTCCACGTGGAAAACATTTCAATTTTTGAACCTTCATAGAAAAAAATTGTAACGTAAATTTCAATATGACATGTTTGCAACAACAAAACCCTAGAATATAAAGCTCTCATACAACATGTTATGCATCCAAATCATAAAATATAAGCAAATATAGATCAGAAACTTAAAAATGAGCCTATTCAAGGGGGAAACTCCCTTACATTACATAAATGAACAATTTTTGCATGATGCAAATGAAAATACCTCCTTTGTATATATATACGGTTCTACTTGGGGTCACAATACAATCAAAGTCTACATAATGGAACAAGAACAAAAACAATGGGATTCTATATGGCACAACAATAAAAATATGTGGGCACAATAGAAACAATAGGAGAGCTACAATAAAAATAAAAATAAGGGGAATAAAATAATATTATAGGGACCTAACAACGTGTAAGTTGTGTGTATGTGTAGAGAATAACTCACATTATTCCCAGAAGGAACAAAAATTCATTGTAATTAATATTTCCTAAGTGTTTTGGTAACATCTACTGACCTTCGTGCATTCTTGCAAATTTTTAAATGTTTATATAGGTTTCTTAATTAAATTTCTATGCACTATTATAATGGAAATTCCTTATCTTTTACTTTGATAAATTAAAACTCGCGGAAAGTAAGTGGCCCTGATCCACAAATCGTTTTTACTAACCAAATATTTTTAATTTTAAAGTTTTATTATCAAGATGAGGACTAGGTGTTATTAGTAAAGGGAGTATCCTCTGCTTCCATTACATCCTTATGGTGATGCCAGGTTTTCATATGAAATATTTCTCAAAGAACTTGGTTTCCATCTCCCTATATGCCCAGATAGGGGAGTTGTAACAGATAGCCAGATATATATATTGCTTCACGCTCTTGTATGCTCACAAGTTCACTTGCACCTCACACACTAATTTCATCTAAACTTTGCATCAATGGTATCCACCTTTTGGAATCTTGATACTTAATTTATTTAAATATTACACTTTTCACCCCCTAAGTATATAAGCCTCTTTAAAATACACTCTAACACTTGAACACATTAAATTCCCTAAAAGGGTCACAAAAAAATTTGTATTTAAGGTTAGTACCATGGGGATAGGCATACCATAAGTTCTCATTGGATTTTTTACATTATGAAACATAGAATGTATCATAAAGGGTGCTTAAAACCCTTTATCATCCCATGGTAAAAAACATGGGGGCACCAAAAACCCAATTTAGAGGGGGTTTCACTTAGGTATTACATTTTGTGGTTCTATAAAAGGAATCCACATTGTTGAATGAATAAAATTAAGCTCAATACTCGACCGACCATGTGGGATGAAGGTAACCTTAGTGTCTAAATTCTAGGGCATATTTCATGGAGATCTCACTTGATCTTCATTAGGATACTGGAAACATAGCTACTACATTCGGTAAGTCACCCCAGTACCCCCCATTATAACTCCTCTCTACACCTTGGTTGGTTCTTAGTTGCTTGAAGAATCACCAATACCTTTGGGACGTGGCTGTAGTACCCTACTATAAAATCATCACAATTCCCAGTTAAAAGGACACATAACTCTTTTTTCATATTTTTTATCGTATGCAAGGGACTACAAAAAAAATTATTTTCTCGTTTAATCACATAGCATAATGTTAAAATGATAAATAATGATTTAGTTTCTCTTTATTTTATGTATATTGTTCATTTTTTTTATAGAAACTCCCCCCTCACCACATAAGTAACATACACTCTGTTAGTTTTGGAATCAACACTTGGATTGTGACAAGTGCCTGACCAGACACATATTAAGCTCAAGGGCTATTTTATGATTTGGATTATATTATTGGAAGGTGGTTGAATTTTACATTTTCTGAAAGGGTCTTAGAGAAATAACTCTCATTCACACATATGAGAGTACTAGGGCTTAATGTGCTAGCAAGGGTAAATTTGTAATCTATTGGCTAGGAGAATATGCACAAGGACAGTAGGTCTACATGATAGAAATCCAATGTTAGAATGAGGAAATAACACAAGATACAGATTGATAATTCATCAATAAAAGAAATCTTTTACAAGACTTACAAAAGTTTCATTGTACATCAAAAAGTATCTGCTACAAGGAATGCTCATGGATAAGTCACCATATATATATTATCAAGAAATATTTCCTAGAAAGACTGATAAAATTAAATAATAATGCATAAAAATATCACGAGACTAAAAAAACCATGTAACAATATTAATATCATAGTCTGGAACTGAAGAATTCAGATATGGAAATACATGAGGTAAGAAGACAATACACACACCAAGCTTTCATAAGTCCTCAACAGTGTTTTTGATATGTTATATATTCAAAATGTAACAGAGTATTCTTTTCAGAATACAACCCGAACCCCATTTATATTTTTGGATTACATAGTATTTATACAAAATAGGAGTTCTACCAAAAGACTCCAATAAAAGTTGAAATATGTTTTTTGGGAATTTATTACAACTCTCTTCGTATATTAGAGTTTATCTAAAACATTAAAAAGGAAAATGTAACCGCAATAAATACAAAACATGGCATCATGAATCTGGGCTAGTTCAGTAGAGTTGGCTGAGTGCCCTCCCTAGCTTGTCAAAAACTGCCTCCATAAAAAGTGGAATCCAACAACTAAAACGAACACCTGTGTACATATCTACAAAAATATAGGAGTGGCTAACCAACTAGAATTTATCTTGATTTAATGACACTTGAAAAAGCTCATCATAACAGAGGTTACATTCACTTTATCATATTTAGTGTCATCCTTATGAGAATAGAACCTGAAAGCAACCTTTTCTCCTGCTTATACAAAATCCAAAAATAATAGCTACTTACTGGGTTATTTGTAAATACCAGATTTTCTATAAAAGGTAGCTATATCCAACAATACTAAATATAAACTAAAATGAAATAGTTCTTTAGATTTTCAAGACTCTCTATATTTAGTCATGAGAGGTATAATATGGAGGCAAAGATTCTGATAGCTTCAACTTTACTTATCCTTTTGTTTGACCTCCTCTTCTGTGCTTAGTTTTTATGTTGAGTGTTTTTCTTCCCTAGTTCATTTTCACAACCTCATGACTTCTGGATTTTGCTGTATTCTTGTCATCATTTGTAAAAACTAACACATGAATTCCATATTTTCTCTAGTAGAATCTCAATTTCAACCTTCACTAGCAATGTGTTACTTCCTGCAATTTACTTAACAATAACCCCCTTTAACTTGCACATTTTATGAAAATATAAAGTAGCAACTCTGTTTTTTCTTTCACTCCACCATTCACAACAACCTAATTTGATTTCTGTAAAACAAGGAACAAAAAACTTCCACAAAGCCCTAATTTCTGGCACTTGGTACAAAAATCTTTTGCAAGAGGATGAAAACGTTTTGCTATAGTTGTGACAAGAGTAAATGGAGACAGAGCTCTACATGGACTAAATCTGGTTGAGAGGGACTCTCATGAAAACAAAGTGATTTAAATCCGTTGCCAACTCATTTCACCAAATCTTTCATTCCATCGAATTATTAACTAATTGCTAAAGAGCGGTGTATTTTTACCTGATAATGCCTCTTTTATGTCCTTGTACAAAATTTTCAGGTAATATCTACTTACTGGGTTTTCTTGTAAAACTGGATTTTCTGTAAAAGGTAGCTATTACGGAAAATTCCTAAAATAAACTGATGACTTTGAAATTTTTCACTTAAGCATTGGATAGAAGATATCATGGTGAATAAATAGGATTTCTCAAGCTAAACCCATGACCTTAAATACACAATGCAGTTAAAAGACTTATTAAAAGAGAATTTACCCTAATAAATCTATGACACAAACAAACTATTGGACTCAAAATTATTTTGGGTTTTCGTTAAAAATGATAAAAAATAATAAATTTTAACCCTCGAAGGCCTTCAACTATAGGTTAGGAGACAATATAGGATCAAAGACACAACTTACAATGATGACCAGACCTTGAATTGTTTTTGAAAAATTGTACTGCTAACAGTGGCTCCTATTGGGGATGAAGTCCTCCCTATGAGGCTTCAAGAACCATAGTTCTAGTGCCCTGTCTAGCCCTTATTTCTCCAACCAAAAATTCTGCTCATTAACTAAAAAATACCAACATGCCTAGCCATTGGGTAATGGAGTCATAGGCTATATTTCGATCTTCTGCAACTTATTTCAACACAGCTGAAAACTAAATCAAATTGTAATCTAAAATTGAAACAAATACTCGAGTGGTGAGCTTATTTATGTACATGGCTACTTATAATTAGCTGAAATTCACTTGTTCAAGTGTATACAAACTTCCAAAAGAAAAATTTCAACAATTGTTTTCCTGATATGTCTTCGCATCCACTGCTGAAAGGCTAAAAAGTATGAAGCATAATCTCTAAATGTGACTCATACTTTCTACTATCAACGAGAAATACTCCAAGACTAATAAAAAGAGAGACTTTAAGAAAAATAAACTCCATATAATCAACAATAGGATCAACAAACTAACAAGGAGACTTACTAAAAACAACTTTGAGTTCAAGGATAGGTTTACACGTACTTTCCTCTGATAGAACAATGCTTTGATGAAGAGCTTGTTCTTCAATTTTGATACAAATTTCTTCTTCGGCATTGTATCACTGCAACTCAAATTTTTACATTTCAAACATAGGCTCAGAACTATTTCTTTTATCATCAAATGTCAGCAAAGGTGATAATTCCTCAACAATTGGTATGAGTTGAGCATCATCTTGTTCCCCATATTCAGATTCATAACTTTCATAGATTGGATCATCACTGTAAACTTTAACACAAGGTGACATAAAAACCTACTCGTCATCATTAGGATATTTATCAAACAAAGGCCGATTTATGAAGTTTTGACTATGTTCACCTAATACCTCATCATGCAGCTCAATAATATGTTGTTTATCATCTTCTTAAATGATAGGAGATTGAATAAAATCACGAGAACAAAAGGGTTGTTGAATACCTTTCAGTTTAACCATGTTTTCTTTATATTTTTTTGTTCATTATAACTTTTAACTTTCATATTAAACTGATAGCAACGTTCTGGAGTGAAACATTTGACTAGATACCTATTTTTATAAAAGGAATTAAAATCATCATGAAACTCTTTCAAACAAGTGATGGTATTTTTAGGAATATGTCTACACCAATCAAGGGCTACACCATCCAATGAATATCTAAACAACTTCATCTTTACATCTTCATGAACAAAATACAGCCTATGAATCTAGTCACAAAAATCCCATAAAAAGTCAACTTGTGCTTCCCAATGATGCCCACTAAACCTTGGAAGAGAATAATCCCATTCACTTCTATCTGATAAAGGATTAGGAATACCATCTATCTTTGAAAATTTGCAGAAGGCATATATTTTAGTGAGGATCTCTTCCATCAAAGTGTTGGATCTGAGAACAACAGAGTCGCCTCTATATTCCTTGTCATGGAGTCGCCAAGTGAAATATTAGGATATTCTTCAAGTCACCAATTCTTGTTCACCATCAAGAATTGATCATCGCCAATTTAAAACAAGAGGCTCGGGAGAATACTTCATTTCAAGGCCTTCGTCTCCCAGCAGAAGCACCAAAATATGTTAGCACTGGAATCAACACTTGGATTGTGACAAGTGCTTGACCAGACACATATTAAGCTTGATGTCTATTTTATGATTTGGATTGGATTATTGGAAGGTGGTTGTATTTTACATTTGGTGAAAGGGTTTAAAAAAAAGAACTATCATTCACACATATGAGGGTACTAGGGCTTCATGTGGTAGCAAGAGTAAATTTGTAATCTATTCGCTAGGAGAATATGCAAAATGACAGTAGGTATAAAGGACATAAATCGACTGTCGGTATGAAGAAATAACATAAGATCCAGATTGGTAATGCATCAACAAAACAAAGCCTTTACAAGACTTACAAAATTTCATTATACATAAAAATATATATATTATCAATAAATCTTGCCAAGAAAGACTAATAAAATTAGATAGTAATGCATAAACATATCATGAGACTAACAAAAACATGTAACAGTTGTTAGCACTTAGAATCAACCTTAAGGCTGAGAAGAGGAAACTCTGAGTTAACCACAGACCAAGCTTTCGATCTGGCATCTTGCCCTGCCAGACCAGAGAGGGCTCTATCTTTTCCAAAAAAACGTGGCTGCAATAACTGAATCTTAGACTAGCTATGAAGAATAAGGATTTGTTTGAAAATTGTGGGTTGAAAACAACAAGAGAAGGGACTATTGGGCTATGAATTTGGGGCTAGTTTCTGCCGGCAAACTTGGGGAAAAGTAAGTGCAATGTACAGCCAGATTAAGGATGTAATGAGAGAAGAAAAGAGGAAAAATACCGTTTACCTGTAGGCATCAATCAGGGGATGGATCTATAGTGGCAAATTTAGAAGAAAGATAAGCATAGGGTTACTCAATAGAGCATCTAACAGAGGATGGATTTTGAAAAGATAACCACTACATTAAAAAACATAATCATTGTGAAAGGAGTATCATGCATGGATGGATTCCTAACACTTCCCTTAGAGAATTCTGTAACAAAATTAGCAGAAAAAAGAAAGCATGGAAATGAATTTACAAGAAAAACATGCTGCACATTAAACACCGTGATGAATCCCAAATTTAAAGAGTAGAAAAAAGCTTTATTAAAATAATATTCAAGGAAAAATTTACACAGTCCAATAACAACCTCACTCTGCTGCAAAAGTACAACCCTTAAACTCTGAAATTCATAAAATATATACAATTTTATCATCCCTATATTAAGAAAATTGAACTCAACCATGTTCTTCAAAATAGAATCAGTTACATTAAATTTGAACCGAATTTTTGAAATTGGGTGTCAAATATGAACTCATATCTCTTGAACCATAGTACTTGTTACAAAACTGAAATGGGTTTTTGTAGATAAGGTCATGCTAGAGAAGAAACTCTCTCAAATTTTGGAATTTTGTTTCCAGTTGCTTGGAATATGTGCCACAAAATCATCTCTAAAACATAAAATCATTAAAAATTTAAATCTGTAAAAATGAGATGTAAAAATTTAGTCAAATATTCCAATTCATGACACGTGAATAAAATGAAAGAGGTTTTTTTTATATGGCTCGTGGTTAAAAAAAACCTCTTTGGGTTTCTCAAAATTACTTTCCATAGATTGTAACATGGCACCGCACTAAAATGACTAAAACAGTAAAATAACTGCAAAATTTGTTTTGTTTTAATGTAGGCTTTAGATATCATTGTATATCTCCCACATAGTAACATTTTTGTGTAACATGAAGGAGGTTTTTGTTATTTGGTATGTGATGGACAAAAACCTCTTTCACTTTTGTAAAATTCCCGTCCAAAATGATTTTGTAGTAAACTTTTCCCTGTGTGCAACAACTGACCTCAAAACATGCATATACAAGAATCAATCATTCATTTCAATCATATCTTCTGATCCAGAAACTGGTTATGGGAGTGTGATATACCGTTGAAAATATTTTTCTGAGCTCGTTCTAATGGACACATTTACGACATGTTTTTCACTGAAGATCATGTGAAAAAAATATTTAAAAACCAGACATAGTAAGAGCCCATGTTCATCCCCAGTGATAGGCTGTGAAGACTGGAACTAACAACAGTATTAATACCACAATATTGAACTGAAGAATTGAGATATGGGAATACATGAGGTAAGAAGAAAATACACACACAAATATTTCATAAGTCCTCAAGAGTCCTTCTGATATATTATATATTCAAAATGTAACCCAATATGCTCTGCAGAATACAACCAACGAACCCCCTTTCTATCTTTGCATTACACAATATTTATACAAAATAGGATTTTTTCCAAAAGCCTCCAATAAAAATGGAAATATGTTTTTTGAGAATTTACTACAACCTTCTACGTATAAGAGATTTTATCTAAAACACTAAAAAGGAAACTGAAATATAAATAAATACAAAAAATGGCATCATGGAGCTGGAGTTGGCTGAGTACGGGTGGTTGATTTCCCTTCGTAGCTTGTGAAAAACTGCCTCCATAAAAAGTGGAATCCAACAACTGAAAGGAACACCTGTATACATATCTACAAAAATATAGGAGTGGCTAACCAGCTAGAATTTATCTTGATTAGATGACACCTGGAAAAATCTCATCATCATAGAGGTTAAATTCACTCCATCATATTTAGTGTCATCCTTGTGAGAATAGAACCTGAAAGAAGCCTTTTATCCTCATACAAAATCTGAAAATAATAGCTACTTACTGGGTTATTTGTAAAAACAAGATCTGTAAAAGGTAGCTATTTCCAAAAATACTGAATATCAACCAAAATGAAATGCTTCTTCATATTTTCAAGGCTTTGTATATTCATTCATCAGAGGTATAATATGGAGGAAAATATTCTGATAGCTTCAACTTTAGTTACCCTTTTGTTTGACCTCCTCTTCTATGCTTGATTTTTCTATTGAGTCTTTTTCTCCCCTAGTTAATTTTCACAATCTCATGACATATGGATTTTGTTGTATTCCTTTAATAATTTGTAATAAACAACACATGAATTTCATATTTTCTCTAGCAGACTCTCAACTAAAACCTCCAGTAGAAATGTGTTATTTACCACATTTTACTTTACAATAATCCCCTTTGACTTGCACATTTGATCAAACTCTAAAGTGGAAAATCTGTGTTTTATTTCACTCCACCATCCACAACAACCTAATCTGATTTCTGTAAAACAAGGAACAACAACCTTCCACAAAGCCCTGACTGGTGGCACTTGGTAAAAAATTGTTTTTTTGGAGGATGACAATGTTTTATTGTAGATGTGACAAGAGTCAATGGAGACACAACACTGCATGCCCAAAATCTCGGTGAGAGGGAGTGACACAAAACCAAAATGATTTAAACTCCGTTGCCAAATCATTTCAACAAACCTTTCACTCCATCAAATTATTAACTAATTTTTTCTCATAACTCAACATTTTTTTTTCTGAGTAAGACTAAATCTATTAAGTAAAGAAATATAGTACAATCAGAGCTTGCATAAAAGCGAAGCAAGAGAGCAGGGGAGCCGGAAATGATAGGCTATCAACCTCGGCCCCCATGAATATCCATGACATAAGCAAAAATAACGGAAAGTACATAAAGTCAAGAACTAGACTAGGGAGTCGACCCAGAATGGGTGGATTCTCCCAATCGACATTTTTTCCCTTTCTTTTTACTGACTGTGACCCAGCCATTGAGAGCTGGCTGGACGGGAACCACCTGCAAACTAATCTGCGCAGAAGGAGGTGTCTCCTTATCTGAATCTGAGGATGACGACTCATGAGTGCGCTTCTGCAAAGTCAGAGGAGCTGTGGGATCTGTCGGGCGAGCTGGTGGCGCGTCCCTAGGGGGGTTCTGATTCTCCTCTTCCACCTCTATATCCTCCTTGTCAGAGCTAGAAAAATCTATGTCCTCCATTGGAGGTCTATCACAGGGTTTCCAATTCTTGGATTTGGATTTGCGCGGGATGTTCCTCTTTTTGTCGAGAAATGTCGCACAAGAGTTCTGAAGATGCGCAGTCTGATGGCAGTGGCGACATCTGAAAGCAGTATTCTCATAGTCTAAAGTTTGCGTCCAATGAAAGTCCCCAACTTTGAGGTTGATCTGATCAGGCAACCCTTTACTAATGTCTATTTCTGCGCATATTCTGCCATAAGTGTATATTCCTTTCTCTCCTCGAGAGGTGTCCGTTGCCAAGAAGCGGCCTAATGTATCCCCAATTCCTTGGAAGACAACGAAATGCCACAGATGAGCAGGGAGATTTGGAAGACGGACCCAGATGGGCAGCTTGGTGATGACAGCCGATGAGGGATCGAAATCAGGGATCCAGGGGGTGAGGAAAAGACCCGCTGATCCCCAGAACCAAGGGCCTCCTGTTAAGGCTTTCTTGTAGTCATCGCTGAAGGCAAATGCAACAATGAAGAAGCCTTTCGAGCAGAAGAAGACCTTGTAGTTTTTGGTCCAGTTGGAGTGAAGCCACTGGTAAAGATCGGCCGTACGAGGCCATAGACCGTTAAATCTGCAAATGATAGTTGTTTCTGCAAACGTCTGGTATTGATCATCCAGAGCTGGATGAGAGATTTCAATGGAGGGAGTGTCCTCCATTTTATCCACCATGAAAGGCTTGGGAGCCTCCGCTGGTTTGACAGACTGTGGTTGGGCAGCGTCTTTGCGAACTGCATCTTTATAAGAGAAAGAAGGGGCAGCGGAGCTCTGCCCAATGGAACCCCCTCTTAAACGAAAGGTAGCTACAACAGAAGCATCTTTAAAAATGCTGTAAAAAGATAGGAGGTGGGGATTCATAAGTTTCTTACCCTTATAAAGCAGTCTTAGGTAGGAGGAGGGGATCCCCAGACGGCTCTCCAGTTTTTGTAGAAGGTCATGTACAAGATCTGTTGAGCTTACCCATAACATCGTTGTCTTGCCCAAAATTTTGACTTGGATCTGAAATGTGTGTGTTTCTTCAGGAATATCTGATTGGATTGGGATAGGAGATTGCTTCCAACAAATAGCAAACCGATCCATGTCCAGATTTGGAATCAGATCAAGCGGACTCGGTAAGCATATCCGCTGCATGCGTTTGGGAGAGAAGAAATCTGTCAGATCTGCAATGTCTCCTCTGCCCACATTGTGAGCAGCTATAGAGTCGGCGGCGTTAGAGCTGACTAGAACATTAGCCAGGAAGGCAGCCACACAGGCGGCTGCAACATCAGTGTCTAGGGAGCCATCCTTGCGCGAGGGTTTGAATGGGTTTGAAGCTTGCCGATTCAAAACTGCTACCCTGACGATGAGAATGGCTATCTTTGGCTTCGCTACAAGCGTTGAGGTGTGGCTAACATCCGTGAAGGCGGCGGCTCCAAAACCGTCTGAAGCATTTTCAGGAGATGTTGCCGCCCATCCGTCGGCGCTATAAGCTCCAGGTATACTCCTAAGTTGAAGCATGCATTCGCGCAGGTTCCAGTCTTTGGTCTGGAGCATGAGAAGAAGGGGGCCAGCCCTCAGCATGGCCGGGTCGGCGCAGACCTGAGAAACCTCACTGTAAACCCTAATAGCCTCTTTCGCCATCGCAGCTCTCCGACTCCTAGGTTCATAAAATCAATATAATGTTAATACAAGCCTTCTTAGAAACAATATTGTTGTACGATGAATTTATTAATGTTCTCTCATAACTCAACATTAATATACTTCACCTTTGGTATTAGATTTAACTAGCTTTGGAAAATAAAATAGCCAAATCCTTGTTTTTCATGAATCCTTCGATGAGAAATAGCCACCTTTCAGATGAGTGAAATTTCTTGTTTTAACAGACCTTCAATATTCAAAGAGCAGTGTGTTTTTACCTGATAATGCCTCTTTTATCTCCTTGTACAATTTTTTCGGGTAATAACTACTTACTGGGTTTGCTTGTAAAACCATATTTTCTCTAAAAGGTAGCTATTGCAAGAAATTTCTAAAACAAATGATGACTCTAAAATTTTTCCCTTAAGCCTTGGATAGAATATATTATGGTGAATAAAGAAGACTTGTCAAGCTAAACCGATGACCTTAAATACTCAAAGCAGTTAAAAGACTTCTTAAAAGAGAATTTACCCTAATAATTCTATGACACAAATAAATTATTGGACTCCAAATTCTTTTGGATTTGGGCTAAAAATAATAAAAAATAATGCATTATAACCCTATAGATGCTTCAACTATAGATTAGGAGACAAGAGAGGATCAAAGACACAACTTACAATGATGACGAGACCTTGATTTTTTTTTTTTTTTTAATTTGCAGTGCTAACAGAGTCTATTCAGAACCATAGGGAACCCCACAGTTCCCCACGGTTGTAGGCACATCCAAGAACTCCCCCCATTACCAATAGGGCTTCCTATCTTCTTACCATTTCGATGAAAAATACAATGTGCCTCTAATTTGACCGACTCATCACTTATATGTGCAACATTTTTGCAGACCACTCCCCCTCAAGGAACGCCTTTTACTACACTTGTAGGGAGTCGACATACTACTTCCCCAAGTATCCCTACTAGTTCTGAAGGGAAAATTTTCAGACCAAATCCCTAGGTCATACCAATATGACTAAAAAAATAAATATTCCATTTGTTTCTTCTTTAAACCTACCATATTTAACTAAGCTCACCAATGGTCCTATTTCCAAGAATCAAAATTTCCCCTGTTTTAACCAAACTACCTTCAGACATTCCCAAGTTTGAAGGAGAGAAACTATAAGGTAATGCTAACTACATCATGACCTATAATATTTAGTGTTCATCTAGAAACATCATTGAGTACTCAATTCCTCTGAGAATATTTCAACGCACCCTTACTAGCCCTACCAAAAAATGAAGTGTGACAGATTTAGTTTTTTCCCATCAAAATTATGAATCCATTGTTTGTTCATTCCTCATGCTTTCTTAGCTCCAAGTATGACATGACACCAGGTTATAAATTTTGACCCAATTTCAGCAAACTACCTTAACTCATATTTCAGACCATATTCGCGAGTGGAAAAAGCATCATAACCTTTGTAAAGTGAATGTAACAAAATACCTTCATGTATATTTCTTTTTGAAATATATTTTTCAACAATCAAAAAATGTGTGTCAAAAACCAAGCCCTAGACAGATGATGAATCTGTCAGCCATGCCACCTTACAAGAATCTCTTTTTTTCAATCTTCTTTCTAAAATCACTCTCTCTTAAAGAATCCAAATAAAACTATCAATGGTGATGGAACTCTCTCAGCAATGAAATGCAGGATTGATTTGGATAAATTATTCCATGATAACAATGCACAAATCTCTTCTTCTTGTTGGCCTTACAGTGCCTTTTTTATATATAATTTGAACTCCTATTTCCCTCCTTTGGCTCATTGATGAGAAATTGGCATGATAAAAGGACAAGAGGATTCCTTTGAGGGTGGCATATCTCCATTTCAGCTAAAATTTTATTTTTCTTGGTTAGTACTTGTTAGGGAATCCCAACTCAAATCATGTGCCATGGTCATAAACTATTTACTATATTTTTGGTGACCTACGTAGCTATTGAATCTATAGCCATGTAGTAGTGAATTTACACCTTTGGATAAACAATGAATGCTGATTTTTAAATGGGACATTACAAAACCTTTTATTTTTTCTTTTAATGATGTCTCCATTTGGAAAAGCTTCACTTGTACATGTTGATGTTTGACTCTGGGTGTCATTTGACATGTACAAATGTGTGTACGATTTTTCGATGTTAATATTCCCCCCTGATGTATGAGGTTAGGAAAAATCCAAAACCCATAAGGTTTCATAGTTTTGACAATGGGCGAGATGTGATTTTTGATTGAGATGAGATCGTTACAGAGATGATTAGGGAGATGTTATTAATTGAGAACTCACAAAAAACCATGATGTGAGAAAATAATCATACAAAATTTTATATACGAGGTGGGAATGTCCCATGCTCGTTATGGTGACTGTGACTGAAATAGTATAAATATATAGGAAAAATCCTTCTCAAGTCAGCGATAACATAGTTGACATGCTACTAGTTGATGAATATAAGTGTGTTTTCCCTCAAGGGTATCTCTAACAAATATTTTTATCTGGATGCCCCCATGCATCTGATGTAAGACACTGCTAAAGGTAAGACAATTTTATCTGGATGTCCCCATACTACCCTCACACGAAAAATGATATTGATGTTGAATGTTGGAGAAATTGATGATATCAATGGGAAAATAATGGTTTCCATTATGTCACCCAATATTATCCCTATGTGGGAGTAACCAAGGTACTACTTTGATTCTGGAATATGGGTATTGATGTGAGCAGAATGAAGTGTCAACAATCCAAAAAATGCTTGCAAGAAATCCATGTGAAATTGGCACAATTATTCGCAATATAATGGGTCCATAGACATCATGAAGAGAATTGACAGTATGTGAGGAATAAAAAAGCCAACTTGAAGTTGGAGGATTGATGCAAGTGGTAGAAATGACAACAATAGTGTTGAGGTAGATGCCCCTAAAGTCACTAGGACATCTAGGGGGGTAAATGATTGTTATAACTGTCATGGAATGGTGTGGGAAAATAGTTATCACTGAGATGGATAGTTATCACTGAGATGTGTTAATTATGTTCCTTAAAAAACCTTTGTACACTTTCCAAAATACATTTAAAATTGTTTTGGGATGTACAAACACAGATATGGGTGCCCCAAGAAAAAAAAGGATTGCGTAATGTTGTATGTGGTTTTTTTGTGGTTGGCATGGGCCCCATTGGTTGGTCCTCATGTGGGGTAAATGAGGCTAATGGATTGAGATAGATGATCTACTAGAATATGAATAAATTGTACGCTGAGTGTAGAATGTAGAGGTTCATTCAATTTGATCTTGTTGATAAAAAAGAGTGGCATGCTAGGAGTGGGGGTGGTAACCAATGAGTAAATAAGAGAAGCATGAGGCTCATTTTCATATACATGCAGGTGAAAATGGTTCCCACACATGGGAGAATGGTCATGGATACCAATAGTCTGAAGGGTACTATGAAATGGGGTAATGAATATGAGTGAGGCTCTATTGACCAACATGGACATCTACCACCATGGAAAACATTTCAGATAAATTATAATGAGGTTAGGATTAAGCATTAAGTGCTCTAAAGGACTTGGATTTAGAATAAATGAATGCATTCTAAAAATCATTCTAAATTCTCATTCATTGGGAGGCCAATTTTTTCATTGGCTTCGTTTTTAACAACCACTTCTTCCCTTTAAGCTTCATTCGAGTTGATAATGACTTCCTTTATGTCAAGAATGTATCCCATTAGAACCTTTAACATATTCTCAAAGTGTACCATATACATGATTGGAAGAGAGTACCTCCAAAATTTTAATTTCAAATATTGAGTTGAATATGTGAATGACCTCGTAACCCATCAATCTACATTTTTGATGCAATGCTGCCTCACCTTAGTAGTATATCACTATTTTTTTTTCAAAACTTTTTGTGACCTATACCAAAAAAAGAAATAATGGAAATTACTAGGACATTTACCATCTATCGAGCTAATCAACAGATGGGACTACCCACCATCCATCAATGCTTATGGACTGATTCTCTCCCACAATGTTTTGGTTGGATGACTAAAACTGATCGAAATAATATCATTTATTGGTGTTGTCTACTAACATGATAGTCTACTAGTTAGTGGTTATCATCAACGTCATTATAGAGATCTCTTCTATGGAAAATGGGAAAAAAGGCATAATGAGATCATGGGCCTTAATTCATCCCGAGGCATCCCTAGAACTATTGTGAGATAACATGGGGGCGAGTTTGGTAGCAAAAATCTCACTACGGGACCCTTCTTAATAAAAAATATGAAATCATTGTTGGGTTTGATCAATGACCAGGTTCACCCTCGAGAGCCCATGGTATATTTTGAGTTAACATAGCATAGGAGCAATATCGAAACCATGCACAATAAAGCCATTATATGTTTCCACCTGGACGTCGATGTGAAACGTCATGACATAGTGGAACCACTCTTTTGTGGTGGCCTCTCATTCACCATTGTGAAATAAAATTATGATTAGGAATAACCAAGATTTAGTTTTTTGAACCATGAGTTGAATGAAAAGACCAATTTCACCCTCTACAATCACTTAGTCCTTTTTTATGGGATCTTTATTCTCTCAATATTTAATGCAAAAGAGTGGTCAATATAAGGGCTTCAATTATTTCCTCTCTTCACAGAATGTCAGTGAAAATCATAATTATCAAATACAAAGTGCACAAAGAATATAATTCATGTTTAAAATAGAATAATTAGAATTAGGAAACTACATTAGTTTTCAATCTCATTACATAGGCCTGCTAGCTACTATGGACACCAATATTTTTTCTCCTCTACACCCTCCTCCTCTCGCCTTCTCCATATGCTAAACCAAATATTTCTAAGACAAAATGGAGGTTATAAATAAAAATACTCTCATATTCCTACATATATCCTTATTATACAATCTGATGCCACTCCACCTAATATAAAATTTACGTTTTTCCCTTAATGACACTTCAAGATAACCTCTAAGCTAGCAAAAATTGTCCTAGAATAAATTTCATGATTTATAGAAAATACTAAAGAGGATTATTCACATTCGTGAAATAATTATCCATTGAGATTCTCTTTCATCATACTCTTGGGGACGAAAGGAATTCTACAATAGGTATTCAATATTCATGCCAAATTTGGAAATTTGTCTTACTATCGTCCAACTGGCATCTTGCATTGGTTACTTTTTCCACTGGGACAAATATCCTTTTGACCCAACCTTGGAAAATGGTCCTGCCATCTACAGGTATGTTGTTCATCACTGGAAGTTTAATCTATATGCTCCTTAAATTGATATGAATAGTATACACTAAAATTTTATGAAATCCCAATATCATCTAGAAGTTCTTGTTCATAAGCATTAGAGGAGAATGAACTTAGGATTTTTCACAGACCAAATTTCTTAATATTGAATTTTTTTTATCTCCCTCTAGGAAACCTCTCATTTATGAGATAAGCCATTAATAAGTCACTAATTTCAAATTTTGTTTCTCTCCTTCTTGTATCTATATTTTTTATTTTATTTTTGTTCCTATCTTATAGTAGTTGTTTGATGCTCTCTTGTAGCTCCTGCATATCTTTTGATAAATCCTCACCTTCAATACTCCTGATTTCTTATTTTCCCAAATTCCTCAACTCATAAAGACCTCTTGGGTGCATTATGTATACTATTTGGAATGGACTCATTCTGATAATTATGTTGGAAAAATCATTATAAGAAAATTCAGCTTGAGCAAGCACCTAGTCCCACTACTTGGGGTATTCACTTATTGAATTTTTGAAGATGTTTCCCAAAATTATTTCAATGCCTATATTTACCCATATGTTTTTGGATGGTAAGTGGAACAATAATTTTAATTGGTACCTAGTTTATTCCATAACTTCCTCTAGTAATTACCTAAAAACCTCTTATCTCAATCTAAAACAATGGTTCTGGGAAAATCATGCAATATTACAACTTGTTTAAACATGAATGGGTTTATTAAAAGGTATAAAATCATCCATTTTATAAAACCTATTCAAAACTAAAAAAAAACACCACCTATCTCTCTTAGAGGTAATCGAAAAATAAAATTCATGCTAATATAATCCAAAGGCCTGCTTAGAATGGGTATTGGCTCAAACAACCATGAATTTTTCCTTCTTCTCTTGGCATACTTGAACAATTTTAAAATTTCCAAAAATTTATTTTCTTACACCTAAATACATGAGCAATAATAAAAGGATTTTAACAAAGAAAACATTTTTCTAGACCCAAATTATTAAATTATCTCTCATGGAACATTTCAGTATGCAAAGTTGTTTTTCTTTGGACGATAAGATGTCCTAGATAATATAGCTTGACCACATCATTCCTTTCATGTTGACATGGTTTTCATAGGCTACATATGTTTGCTTAAAATATAGAACACCTGTGTACATTTCTCTTAGTTAGTCAATTCATAAAACATTAACCTAGAATTATTGCAGTATCAATTTTATTATGCTTAAAACATCACGTAATTTATTTGATGAGCGTTGGGTGCTAACAAGTGTCTTTAAAAACCCCTAATTTCCTCACATTAATTATCAACCTAGGTAAGTCCTTGTATCTCAAGCGTGTACACAATATGTGCAAGCTATACATACAAAGAGTAATTCTAAAATCAATCGTTTCATATACATGCAATCATAAATCTTGAAGCTTTAAAAAAGTGATTCATATAAGCATTATAACCCAAAACTGTGATTCATTCTTAATTCAACTAATTTGAATGAAAATCAACTGAGAGCACTAAAGCATTAAACGAGCTCTTTCAACTAGATTTAAATTATTGAACAGAAAGAAAGTATTGGAAATAATTTTCTACGCTTTCAATAATCAAAACCAATTTTTTTAAGTAGCAATTAATTCCTTAAGGAAATAAATTGGAAATGCATCCTCAAGAAAATAAATACCAAAAATCTGAATTATCAAAAGTACTTCAATTGCAAAGCGGAAAAGTAGAATAGACTTGCAATAAATGGAAAAGTATAACACAGGGAACAATAGTGAGATCCACCAGAGACTGGGCCCATAGCCACTGGCGAATACTGCTTAATTAATCCAAAATATTTTAATGAACAACAACGCGAATTATATATTAATCATCGTAGTCAATTGACATCACAATATGATCTTGTTGTTCAGAACTATGTTCTGTGAATTACGATTACAAATTATACAGAAGTGAAAGATACATCCTTCATGATCCTCGAGAACTGGCTCTCTCTGTCCCTTTATAGCTAAAAGGAAAGATAAGTGTGATCCCTCAGGATCAGGAGATCCTGAGGGATCCACAAAAAAATTCTATCCTCAGACAGTTCGTTCATTCTTGCGCTAATCCTGACTGATTTATCTTCGATTCGACCGAATTTAACTCGTATTCTTTCCCGTGATTAAGTCATGTTGTTCCTTCTGTTATTTTTAGCATAAAAAGAAATGAGAATTAGTTTGGATGGTTAAATCGTATCAGGATAATTTTTCATTCATTCTTCATCAAAATCCTTTCATTATATTATTATATCATGGCACAAGATGGATAAGGAAGAGGAAAAAGGATAGTAATCGAGAGTAACTACATACCTATTGCAAGGCTCAACATACTCCCTTGCTTACTTTTTCTCATGTCCCCGTGAAAAATAAATAATTCTGATGCAAAGAAGTTAATGAGTAGGATGGAGAAGATCTGTCCGTAATAAGCCTAAGACCATGATGTCATGTCAGGTCTGCAAAGGCTGCCGCTTCTTGTCCTTTAGGTAACTCATAGTTAGGATGATACCCTTTAGGTGGATACCAAATAATGGGGCTTCTAAAGCGACATCCCACCCAATAGGGTCCTTCTCTTAAGATAAAATTATTGTATGGGACTAACCGTCTCGTAGCAACTTTGAAATTTCCATAATTAAATGGTTCTCTTTCCTTAACATTGTTGCTCAAAACCATCCATCTCATTTTGGATGTAGCTAGGGATCTTTCCTGAATGGAGAGTAAATATGATGTTCCTTCCAGCACAATTTCCTTATGTATGGGCCTTAAAATTTTAAGCAAGCCCTCTTATGTCATCAGTCTTTTATGCTTAGCAAAAAATTGTAGAGGGTTAGTAGGTTCACTTCTTACCCAAAGATCTAAGTTGTGTTCTTGTCTTTGGAACGAATTATAAGCCTTCAACCACTTGAGTTGGTTGACTACAAAAGAGATAAAATCCTAAAATTGAATATCTCCAATAAAAGGGCTAGGATTGACATCCACTTATTTATCTAATATGAAATTATGCACATAAAATTCAGAAAGAATCCTTTGGAATTTTACTCCATGTGTCTTACAACCATTTATAAAATGCTCCATCGTCTTTAACTCAATTGGCTTGCCGACTCTTACAACTTTGATTTTTAACAATAAATATTGTTTTAATAAGAACAAGGCATAGTTCGTAGTAGGAGATCGATAGGTCAAGATATCCAAATATAATGAACAAATGGTGTCCAACTAATCCCTGACGTTGTTCAACATAGTTTTCATCCTCTTCAGTTTTTCTTCTTCATGTCTAGCCTTATCAAAACCCTCA
Organism: Pinus albicaulis; assembly: GCA_034641835.2. Classification (NCBI taxonomy): domain Eukaryota; kingdom Viridiplantae; phylum Streptophyta; class Pinopsida; order Pinales; family Pinaceae; genus Pinus; species Pinus albicaulis. The sequence goes on along the minus strand of CM076583.1, from coordinate 893,989,504 downwards.
TTCTCTGCTAGGGCTAATTCCCTCAATTGTTTTTGTAATTCCTGGTATTTTTGCAGGGAGACTGTCTGCTATTGATTTTGTTATAAAGAAAGTTGGGCTTGCATCAGTTCTTCTTGAATTTTTAAAATAATAGGGTCATTCCTTGACAAGAAGTCCTTAGATTTCCCTTCTGTCTGAGTGCCGATGCTGTGAGAGAATACCTCTTCAGTCTTTATTTCCTTATTGTGGGAGGACCAACCCTCCATTTGAACAGCCGCATTTACCAGGTTTTCATGCAAATTAACTTGGGCGGCTATTGTTCGAGTGGGAGCGAGTTTGATTTGAATTTCTATTGATTTATTCTCACATATTCTTGTTTGTGTAGCTACATAGGTCACCTCAAGAGCGATGTTTTGAGTTTTATATTTTTTAACTTCTTGTCATAGCCTTCTGACTGTCTTCTGGAGATTTCATTATTTTTGTCACAGCTTCTTAAGCTTTGCTCCAACTACTTGTCTCTTTCGAGGAGCGTCCGCTCCACTAACAGGTTTATCAATGGTTTATAGAGCTGCTTTTTGGTCGTCAGGGCTGTGTTCCAAAAGAACCGTATCGCCTGACTAACTTTCCGACTTGTGGCTAACTTCTATGTCTGTAGACTTCTGCTGGTCCTCATGGCTGTATTCCAACAGAATCGTGTCACTAGACTAGTTGTCGAATTCCTGAACAATTTCTGTGTTTGTAGCCTCTTGTTTTTCCATTCTGTTGAGACCAAGTGGTCCTCCAGGTTGCATATATACAATAATATTTGCTAGGACCTTGGCCATCGCTGTCTCAAAAACTTCCAAAGGATCATCCAGTCCTGCTCCACTTTCCAGTTCATTATTATAATCACGTTCTTATTCTTGTTTTGAATTGGTCTCTTCTTCAGGCTTGGATGTGGAATTGGGTTCCTCTTCTTTGGGTTCTGATGCAGAATTGGGTGCCTCTTCTTCAGGTTTTGATGCAGAATTGGGTTCCTTTTCTTCGAGTTTTGATGTAGAATTGGGTGCCCCTTCGTTAGATTCAGAATCTCTTATCCTAACTGGACTGGCTGTCTCCGCAGGTTGATTTCTTTCATCCCGAAGATTTGCAGACATCCTCTGGGCTAGTTCAATTCTTACAGACCTCCTGCATTTATGGGGTTTAACCTTTGAAAGAGCAGTCTTTTTTCTTTTCGAAATAGGGTTTTTTTGGCTTGTCTCTGCAATTTCGGGATGCTGGATTACAAGGTTTTGCATGCTCTCTAGGGCCGTCATGAAAGCACCCCAAGTTAAGTTGTATTGAACTAGGCTATGAATTATTTTTAATATAATCAACCCATGGTGACTTACTACAGTCTCAGGGTGTCTGGCTCGTCTTATTCTAATAACAGTATCATGCAGTAAAGAATTCAAGAGAGATGGCAGATTAACAGTGAGTTTTTGTTTCAAGACAGCTAATAGTTTAAGTTGTTGTGGTCTTACCACATCTCAACGTCCATCACAAGTAATGTATCTTTGGATAATGCTTGCTAATTATTTCCATGGCTCTGCCAGAGAAGATTGTTGGATGCCTTTTCCTTTCCTGACTACTTGCTCACCTTCATCTTTGAAAGTTTCCACCGCATATTGCAGTAATACATGTTTTTGTGACCATATAGTTCATTCTATCAGCATCCCAGATACTTCAGCTATTACATCTTCTGTGACTATAATTCTTCCACCTTTCACCATGGATTCCCCATTATGTAGATGTTGTAGAAATTAAATGGAAATTTCCTCATTCGAGGGCTGAAATATTGTGAGATAGGATATCCACCCTGCATGGATCAGAATTTCCCTGGCTCTGTTGGAGACCTCTAATACTAAAGGTTCACGATGCACTATCTTACCACCCATAATTCTTGAATTCTTACTACTATTGAAAGGATGAGTGTAATGGAAAAATGCAGCAATACTGAAAAAAAAAAGCAATACTAAAAAAACACGGCAACACTTAGAGCGATATAACAACAAGTTGTTGTAATAGCTAAGTGTAGTTGATATTAATTGTCTTATTAAATTGATGCATGCCACGTGATCATGGAATATCATATTAATCAATGAAATAATGACAACACATGCACAAATGTAATGGAAGTTCTCCCCCCCTTCGAAATGAGAGGTCGCCTACGACCGAATAGATGGGGAATGGTTGTTCCGACGACAAGATATAAGGATGAAGGGTACAATATTAAATGGAATAGAGTACGTAAATAAATGATGAGACAAATAAGAGAGATGGATAGAGTGAAAGCGCGGTGTATAATAAAAGTAAATGACAAGAGACAAGACACTTTGGTTGATGATAAGTTAAGTGATAAGGAAAGAGGACAACAATATGTACAAAAGGAGGCTTTGCCAATGATAATCTAGCTATGCACAATATGATTGAGTAAAAACATGAACGCATGCATAAAGGTTCAAAGTAGGGAAGTGTTTAGAGTAAATAATCTCTCGGATAAAAAGATAAATGGGAAGAGGGTATTATAAGAATTTTTGATCGAGGAAATCGAACTTCAATACCATAAGAAAAGCTTCTGCTGCCAGCAGGTGTCCATAGCCTTGACAGAGTTTTTTTTTAACCCATGTGAGCCAAGATCCTAAATTTATAATTGAAAATTTTCATTACTGTTTCTACAGAAGAGAACAGTGTGCTGGCGTGGTAACCTGATAACCATACTCCCTTTCACTAGGAAGTAGCAAAAGTGAGTAGGTCGGCTCATGATGAGACCTCATGTTCCAAGGATGTTTTAGCCATCCAAGGGATCATAACCCTGGTGTGGTGGCCATGGTGGGAATGTCACATTGCTACCTCCTTATGAACATGGTAGGTTGGCTCTTAATGAGACCCCCTATCCTCTATCTGTAGATAAAATTTAGTTGTCATTACATATTTTTATGATAAATAGAGGGAGGCTCAATACACCTTAAGCGTAGGGATGGTGTAAGAAGTTGAATCATGTCAATAATAAGAAAAATTATACCCATAATCCCATTGATAATAGACATAGAGAATTATAACCAAGAAGAGTAAAACGAACATGGTAAATATGATCAATCAATATCATATATAGTAGAAATCAATGCAGTAAAGTGAGATATAAATAATTGTGTCCCTTTCAATTGTTTTAAGTCTATAATCAAGAAGGTGTCTTTGTTAAAGATCATAATGTTAAAAATATTCATCTTCTTTAATAAAATCCATAATTCTTATCAGCATGAAGGTACTGTACTTCAGGCCATAAAATAAATCAAATAAATAAGGCTAAAATGAGCTAGGAATAAGTGCATCAGAGGAAAGAGGTGTTTGTAAAATATATAAAAAAAAGGTGTTTTTCAGAATACACAAAAATTGTACAAGAAACAAAAGTGTTGTTCCAAAATTGGAATAGAAAAAAAAAAGGAGAGTGTTGTTCCAAAGATGGAACAGAAAAATCAAAAAGTGTTTTTCCGAAGATGGAACAACAAAATCAAAAAGTGTTGTTCAGAAGATGGAACAACAAAATCAAAAAGTGTTGTTCCGAAGATGGAAAAGAAAAACCAAAAAATGTTGTTCCCTAGGTGGAACAACAAAATCAAAAAGTGTTGTTCTGAAGATGGAACAGAAAAATGAAAAAGTGTTGTTCCAAAGATGGAACAACAAAATAGGCAGAGAAAAAAACAAATTGAATCAGTAATCCTATTTACAGTTTTTTTTTTTTTCTCGAAAAAGAAATGAATTTTTACAAAGATGAAGCCGTCGAAGGATTATCTTCTACATCTAAAATTTACATGGTGGAGTCCTTACGTATCTGTTGACAAAAATATTCTCTTGTGAGTGGTCTTTGGTAGAGGCGCACTCGATGCCCATTTTCTTTAAAGGAACAATCAGACCCATCAATGGTGGCCAACGTAAGAGTGCCATTTTCATGTACTTCCTTTATTTCATAGGGACCTAACCACCTAGTCTGTAATTTACCAAGGAAGAAATGAAACCTGTAGTCGTAGAGAAGTGCCCAGTCACCCTCATGAAATGTCTTTTTCTTGATCAGAGAATCGTGCCATTTGGCTCTTTGTTGTTGAATAAGTGGAGTATGTTGCAGAGCCAAAAGCCGGATTTCGTATAATTCATTTATTTGTTGTAATCTATTAATCTGGGATTCAGTTAAATCCAATCCCACTTCCTGGGTTGTCCTTAGTGTTTTTATCTCAAACTCTATGGGAAAAATAGGTTCCTTACCAAATACGAGTTGATATGGGGAGTATCCAGTAGTATTCCTCCAAGTTGTTCGATATGCCCACAAGGGTTCTGGCAGTTGAGTAGCCTAGTCTCATATGTACGATGAGACTGTCTTCGTTAGAATATATTCAATTACTTTGTTGGTGATTTCTACTTGCCCATTCGCTTGAGCGTGGTATGGAGAGGTAATTCTGTGAATAACATGATGATTTTTTACTGTAGCAATGATCTTGTGACCTTCAAATTGTGGCCCTCCATTAGTGATTACTTCTCTGGGTAACCCATATCATACAAGAATTTTGAAAAGAAAGTTTATCACAATTTCTTTTGTGGTTCTTGGTAATGCTACTACTTCTACCCACTTAGTTACGTATTTCGTTACAACTAATATATATGATTTCTGGTTGGATGATGGGTTGATTGGCCCAATGAAATCTAATGTCCAATGCTCAAAGGGTTCTATGACTAGCTGTGGATGCAGGGGAATCTCATCAGATTGGCCAGGGCGGCCCATCCTTTGACAACTATCGCAGGCCTAAACAAATTTCTTAGCATCCTTAAAAATCGTGGGCCAGTAGTAACCCATTTGCAAAATTTTATGTCCAACTCTGCGGTTTGAAAAATTTCCACCGCAAGGTGCATCATGGCAAGATTTTAAGATATCATAAATTTTTTCTTCCCTGATACACCTATGGATGTGCATATCGGCCCCTGTGTGAAAAAGGTATCCTCCAATCCAGGAGAACCAAGTGTTGTGCTGTACTATTGATTTCCTTTCTCTCGGTGTTAGATGTTTAGGTAGTTTTCCCACTGCTAACTAATTCACCACATTTGCATACCATGGCGTTTTCACGGTTACAACAAACAGGTATTCATCCAGAAATTGATCCTCCACTGCTATGGCATCATCTGTTCTTGGCACTCGGGAGAGGAGATCTACCACAAGGTTTTCCTTCCCTGGTTGATCCCTTATAGTTATATCAAATTCCTGCAAAAGTAGAAACCAACGTTTCACTCTTCCATTTTTAATGGGTTTATTAGCTAAGTATTTGATAGCAGAGTGATATGTATACAGAATTACAAGGTATCCAATTATATAGTGTCTAAATTTGTTCATAGCATAAATAACAACTAAAAACTCCTTCTCTGTTATTGTGTAATTCAATTTAGCAGGGGTTAAGTTTTTGCTAATGTAATATATAGTGTAGGGTTTCTTGTCTTCTTCTTGGCCAAGAACTACTCCAATGGCTGTGTGTGATGCATCTGATGAAATCTGGAATGGTATATCCTAGTTCGGGCCTCGTAATACTGGTGTTGTTGATACTAGCCCTTTTAAATATGTAAAGGCAGTGTCACATTTGGCAGTCCATATGAAATCATTGTTTCCTATGAAGGCATATAATGGTGCAGCAGTATGTGAAAATTTCTTCATAAATCTATGATAATATCCAATAAATTCTAGAAAACTACGTACCTCTCTTTGAGCGCAGGGAGTAGCTAGTAAGAGAATTACCTGTATTTTTTCCAGATCTACCTAAATTCCAGAACTGAAATGTAATGACCCAAGATCAGGCCTTCTTCCATCATCATATGGCACTTTTCGTGACTTAAACATAGGCTGGTAGCAAGACACCGTTCCAGAACTTTTTCCAATGTCTGTAATTCTTGCTCGAAGTCATCTCCATAGGGTGTGAAATCATCCATGTATACTTCCAATCCCTCATATATCAAGTCTGCAAAAATATTGAGTATGGCTCTTTGGAATGTGGCAGGTGCGTTGCACAATCCAAAAGGTAATACCCTTTAGGCGAATGTTCCCCATGGACAGGTAAAGGTAGTCTTATCCTGGTCTTCAGGGGCAACCTGAATTTGTTTGTAGCCACTGAAGCTATCCAAGAAAGAAAAAAATCTCTTCCCTGCCAATGTATCTAGGACCTGATCAGTAAATGGAAGGGGAAAATTGTCTTTTTGCATTGCCATGTTGAGTTCTCTATAGTCAACGCATATTAGCCATTTCCCATTATTTTTGGGAACCACAACTAATGGAGAAACCCATTTAATGTTAGATATAGGATATATAAAATTCACATCTAATATTTTTTGAAGTTCTTCTTTAACAATATATTTTAGGTGAGGATTTAATCTACGTTGAGGTTGTTGAATGGTTCTTGCATCCTTTTTAGTGTAGATGTGATGCATGCATAGCTGAGGGTAAATCCTTTCATGTCTGAGTAATCCCAAGTGAAAGCCCCTTTATTTTTCCTAAGGACTTGAATAAGTTTCTATTGTTGGTCATTACTCAGATTAATGTTAATGTTCAGGATCCTCCCTGGCTCAATTTCGATAGGTTTTCTATTATAAACAGTGGTTGTTGGTATTATTTGGTCATTTATATCTCTCAAGGGATATTCTTCGATTTCGTTGTCAAGGACTACTTTAATCATGTGGCATTTCGAACTTGATACTATGGTAGGATGATTGATAAAAGTATTAATGACATGTTCTTCAGTTTGGTTTTTGAATTCAAGGGCATCTACCACAGTCAATGGTGACTGAATATTTTTTTTTAAGTAAGTTTCAGGTTTGTTCTTGGTTTTCATAATAGTCAAGCTTGGCTGAGTAGGAGGGTATAAATCTAAATTTTTCACATCATTCCCCTTGGTTATAGTCATACTTCCTGTTCGGTAGTTGATATAAGCATCAGTAGTCGCTAGCCAAGGCCTTCCTAATAATAAGGGATGTCCATCTAGCTGGTTCCTAGGGTTAATAATCAAGAAATCTTCCAGGTATTCCCAAGTGTCTACAGAGACCATGAGATCTTGTAACATTCCTTCTGGTCTAATGACTGAGCGGTCAGCTAGTTCCAGTAAGGTAGTTGTTGGTTCCAAGGCTGTGATGCCAAGAATTTTGCAAGTTGTAGTCGTGAGAATAATAATGGCTGCCCCTAAGTCAACTAAAGCATTGGGAAAATAATGGCCATTTATCTAGACTGTGAAAATGGGGTTTTCGGGATCCTCATATTTTACAGGAGTCTCTTTGCCTAGTTATAAATCAAACAAAGTCCCGACAACATGGATAGTAGGGGTTGTTTTTATTTTCCTCGCAGCCTTCTTTATACACAATTATTTAATAGTTTTGGCATATATTGGAATATCTTGGATAGCCTGGAGGAGGTGAATTTTTATAAAAATGTTCTTAAGTTCACCTAGAAGATCAAAGTCAGGATATTCAACTAGGCATGGTATCAGTAATCTTTCTAGGAATGGGGGGGAAGTGGTTATGACTTGTTCAGGATTTTTTTGTTTGGCTGTATCTTCCCCTTGTTTTTTTTTTATCATCTACAGTCAGAGGCTTATTTGTGTGCAGTTATTCAGGTTGCAAATCTTTATCCTTATCTAAAGTAATTATGCGTCCAGATCTCAACTTAAGTTCATTACATTCTTTCAACTCATCCTCAGGGTCTAGACCCTCAATGATTTGTATTGACTGAATTGATCTGTTGTTAGGATTTGGATTTGGTTGAGCTGGAAGTTGTGGTCGTATATTAGATTGAGGATTCTGCTGCAACGTGTAAGGTGCTGGTAAAGTTGGTTGAGGCAAAGGAACTGTCCCCATAGGCTGGTTCGTAGATATTTTCCAATTTGATTGCCATTTCTGATTTTGTGAGGTGGAAGGGGACCATTTGGAGGAATAAGGGTTATTTTACCAGAATGGTGGTGGGTAAGGGGAATTTGGCGAATTATTATTATTTGGATTTGACTAATTGGGCCATGGTGGCATAAAAAATGCTTTAGGTGGCAAAAAGGGTGGCTGATTCTGCTATGTTGCCCTTGAATATTGCTAAGAATTATATTGTGAGGGAGGAAAGAACGAAGATGGATCGGTAGGCATACCTGTCTGACATGCTTGCCATTGACGAGGCTGGTTCAATAGATATACTAGTTCCACTTCTTCTCCCACTTCCTTGAAGACTGCTTTTAATCTTGGTAGTAATGGGCAACTTTCCGTGGCGTGATTTTTAATGCATATGGCACATGTTTGTATCGCATCTAGGGGGAATTATTTATGACTGTGATTCCGTCTGCAATGGGGGCAGAAAATAGCCAAGTTATATTCTGCTATAGCCTGCTTTTGCTTATCTTGCATGAAATCCAATTGTGTCACTAGGGTCCACAGGATATCAGTCTTGAAATCCTCCAACAGATTGCCGATTTCACTTCGTGTAATGCTTCCTCCTAAGGATTTGCTGTCCCTGGAGCTTGCATCGTGTTCGACTGGTTTCAACCTTGTACTTCCCCTGGAACACTTGATGCACAAATCTATAATATTGTTATATTTTTCTTGATAAATGTCACCCTTACCCAATATATTTAGTGTTTCTACCCATTGGTCTTTAATACCTCTGATCATCGTGGTATTTAGAACATTATCAGGCAGATTTGTGTAAGGAGATATTTTCAGATTATATTGGAAATGCTCTACATACTCTTCCAGAGTCTCGCTAGGCTTAGCTATCGTTTGAAAAATTTAATCTTTTAGTTCTCTAGTTCGGAAATAATCTTGGTGTTTCTTAAGTAAAGATGTTTTCATTTGGTCCCAATCATTTACGGTGCCTCCACCGAGTCCCATGAACCAACACAGAGCTGCTCCCTTCAGATTAGAGAGGAATAGCTTCAGCTTCTCGGGGTCGGTAGTGTAGTCATAACCCCTGCATAAGACATCAAACTCGAAAAGGAATGCACCGGGATCCTCTGAATTTAGCCCATGAAAGGTAGGAATGTTCTGTAATGGGATAGCCTTCATGGGGGCATTGACAGCTATATCAACAATAGGATATTGCAATGTAGAAGTTTGAGGTTGTTGGTTATTAGCCATTTGGTCAAAAATATGCCAATATTCTTCAGGGATCTTCGGAGCTGGAGAGTTATCCCTAAGATGTCCACAAGGGGCTGGAATGGTTCTAGCAGCACTACCTTGATCTGGAATATTGGGTTTCATCTGCTCAGTCACTACTTCAGGAGATCTAGGGTTTGATAATTTAATTTCAAAATTGCTTGTTTCTCCTTCTCCTTCATGAAGGTTGCAAGAATTTCCTTCTTGTGAAGGGCGAGTTTGTGAATTCTCAGTATCTTGAAAACTCTGCTCAATCCCTTCAATCTTACTGTGAATCTCAGCGTTAGCTATAGATGGTGATCCTGCGGCTTGAAGGAAGTCAGTAGGATGTCTGGTAGCAACAATTTGGGGTCCTACTGATGACTGAGACTCAACTTTTATTAAGATTTCGTCGCTTAAAGTTGATTTTCAAAGGGTCACCATTCCATTATAGGTTATTCAGGTTTAGAAGGAGGAATTTTGTCTTTTTCAAGTCTTTCCCTCTTAGTCATTCATGCAGAAATAAAAACATTCATTCCTACCTTAAAATCTTACGCAATTCTGCTAGAAAGCGAGTGGATGAGCGAGAATTTTACTCATTCTTTAAGCAGGTTCTTACCTTTCATTTTTAAAACCCAATTATCCCTCAGCAGAAAAAAAATCAATCAGACATTATTCTTTTTACAAAGTGGCAACACGCTCCCCGGTAACGGCAAACAAATGTTGGGTGCTAACAGGTGTCCTTAAAAACCCCTAATTGCCTCACATTAATTATCAACCTGGATAATTCCTTTTATCTCAAGTGTGTACACAATATGTGCAAGCTATACATACAAACATTAATGCTAAAATCAATCGTTTCATATAGATGCAATCATAAATCTTGAAGCTTTAAAGAAAGTGATTCATCTAAGCATTATAACCCAGAACTATGATTCATTCTTAATTCAACTAATTTGAATGAAAATCAACCAAGAGCACTAAAGCATTAACCGAGCTCTTTCAGTTGGATTTAAACTATCGAACAGAAAAAAAGTATTGGAAATAACTGTCTACACTTTAAATAATCAAAACCAATTCTGTTAACTAGCAACTAATTCCTTAAGGAAATAAATTGGAAATGTGTATTCAAGAAAATAAATACCAGAAATCCGAATTATGAAAATTATTTCAACTGCAAAGTGGAAAAGAAGAATACAGTTGCAATAAATGGAAAAGTATAACACAGGGAACAACAGTGAGATCCACCAGAGACCGGGCCCTTAGGCACTGGCAAATACTACTTAATTACTATATACTAATGAACAACAATGCGAATTATATTTAATCATCGCAGTCAATTGACATTACAATAATATCTTGTTCTTCAGAACTACGTTCTGTGAATTACGATTAAAAATTATGCAGAAGTGAAAGATACATCCTTCATGTTCCTTGAGAACTAGCTCTCCCTGTCCCTTTGTAGCTAAAAGGAAAGATAAGTGTGATCCCTCAGGATCAGGAGATCCTGAGGGATCCACGAAAAAATGCTATCCTCGGACAGTTCATTCATTCTTGTGCTAATCCTTACTAATTTATCTTCGATTCGATCACATTTAATGCGTCTTCTTTCCCATGATTAAGTCCTCCTGTTCCTTATGTTATTTTCAGCATAAAAAGAAACGAGAATTAGTTTGGATGGTTAAATCGTATCATGATCATTTTTCATTCATTCCTCATCAAAATCCTTTCATTATATTATTATATCATGGCACGAGATGGATAAGGAAGAGGAAAAAGGATAGTAATCAAGAGTAAATACATACCTATTGCAAGGCTCAACAATGAGACACCTATATTATTAATAAATAAAGTGATATTGTATAGAAATTAAATCGATTTTACATTTCTCTAATTTAGCTTTGGTTTCTTATTAATGAAATACAAAGCATGTTTATCAGTGCATAGAACACATTCCTTTGTCATAACGTATTGTCTCCATTTGTTCAAAGAATAAACTATAGCCTGAAATTATTTATCAAAAGGAGAACACCTTTACTTTTTCTACATTTAATTTCATGCTAAAATAGCCAATCAATGCAACTTCCTAACTCAAACCTGCTCCAATAACAACTCCACTTGTATTAGTTTCAACCTCAAATGACCTATTAAGGTCCAGTAGGTCCAACACAATATTATTTGTGAACTTTTTCGTTAACAACTTAAATTATCTATCTACTGCTACAATCCACTTGGATGGCCAATTATTTTCTTATATAGTTTCTAAAGTAGCAAAAAATTCCTGCTAAAAGTTTTAATGATTTTTCTATAGATACTTGCAAGACCATGAAAACTTATGATTTCATTTAATTTTTATCAGAAAGGCCAAATGATAACTCCTCGAACCTTTTTAGGGTCCATCTTCAAATTATCTTTAAAAATCATGAGGCCTAAATATATCAATTCCTTTTTCATAAAGGTACATTTATTCAAGTAAATCATAATTTTTTCTTGTTGCATACTCTCGAAAAATAAATTGAGATGTCTGATATGATCTTATTTTGTTGGGTTGTACATTAAAATTCCATCCAAATAAATAGTTAAATAATTACATATAAACTCCTTGAATAAATCATTCATTAGTCTCATGAAACTAGTTGGTCCAGTAGTAAAAAAAAGGCATCACCAACCACTCATACAATCCGTGATTGGTTTTAAAAGTTGTTTTCCACTCATCCTCTTGCATTATTTTAATTTTGTGGTACCTAATCTTTGAATAAATTTTAGAAAATTATATAGAGCCACTCATACAATCAATTAAGTCATCGATGTGTGGAAGAGGAAATATATACTTGATTATTTTTTTGTTGATGACCCTCAAATTGGTGCACATTCTCCATCCACCCTCCTTCTTTGGGATAAGGACTATTGGGACATCATATGGGCTTAAAATTTCTCTCATAATATTTTTTTCTAACAAGTCTTGTACTTGTTTCTTTATCTCTTCATTTTCTTTAGGAGTCATTCTATAGGCTATCCTCTTTCGAAGATTTCCTCCCAAAATGATATCTATACGATGATTGTTTCTGCAAACATGAGGTATTTTAATAGGTAATTAATATACAATTATAATAGTAAACTAATCCTATATACCATTAACTTACTAAAAAAAAACCATTTAGACTTCTTCTAGTAAGAATTACCTTGGTTTTAACTATGAAGGAAAATTTGACTTTCTTATTTTTAACCGTTTGTAGTATCTCCTTGCAACTCATCAACACCAGACTAAGATCATATTTTTCTTTAAATCCATCTTGTAAAGTAAAAATTCTATCTTTGTAACCATAATTTTCAATTGTGTAAATGTTCCTTCTACCATCATGGATAGGAGGGAAAAATTTAGGGGCTAATATTCCCAAGTGGGGTAATATACCATGTTTTTTCCAAAAAAAAAATTGCCAATTTTCATTTTTCTAAAAATGAATTCACACAAATGTTATAGTATAAAATTATTTTAATTTGAAAATCCCTAATAGTATATATTTTCCAATATAAAATAATTACAAACCTAAACATTTTTACAAAATTTTCATCAAAATTTTTAAGACTTGGATATTAAGGTCTAGTAATATTAGCCAAGGTTTCTAAACTTTAAGATAATCGTACATCCTTAAAAAATTTCTCGATGGATAGCTCTCTTATGAAACAACCATGGAATTCCCATCGAAATATAGAAAATATAGATGCTAATTAAATCACACAATAGCTCATCCTTGTATCTCCCAATATGTAAATCTAGGTTACATTTTTTGTTGACTAATATTTGATGGAATTTTCACAACCATGAAAGTTGTAAGGGATAAGATGTGGTGTTCCTTTTAAATCTATCTTTTCTACCATATATATAGAAAGAATATTATTTGTGTTACCACTATTAATGACAAAGTTATAACGTATATGTATTGAACTGCACATCGGCTTAAAAAAACTTCTCCTTTGGCCTGAGTCTTTAGTTTCATTTTATGAGTTAATTATAACTCTCTTCAAAAATATGGATTCTCCTAGTTCAATAAATTCTTTAGTTTCCATGTTACTTGCATCCTCTTCTTTAGCTTCAACAACATGCAAAATCCTTTGTGTTTATGTAGTGTTCTAAGGGAATTCCTATGGAAAGTGGCCTAACTATCCAAATATATAGCATCTAGGCTAGTAGTGACTACCTTTATCTTCTCCTCACAAGAGAGCTCTTCTTCAATCACCTCCTATTTGTGGTTTTTTAATTTTAGTTCCACCTTCATCTCAGAACTAAAATATTTTCCTTCTATTTAATTTTCCTTCATCTTTGTCATCACCTTTTCCTCTGCTCTTTTAACTCTTTTTTCTAGAAGTATTTTCCTTGGATTTCAAGGAAGCTTGCTAAGCATTCGGAACTATGTTCAGATTATATATGTAAATATCATATTGGATATCATGCCTCAAGCCATTAAGATATGTGGAAACATTTTCAGTATCCTCTTCAATGCTAGTGGTAATATTTATCTACAAAATTATTTAGTGTATTCTTTCATGGTCATGAATCTTTGTCCTAGGTTCTCAAACTATTTAAATATATTTAACTAGTAATTGTGGGGTGAAAATTTATTTTTTATGTTTCCACCATTCTATCCCAGCTTATGATCTTAGGCTTTCCTTTTCTTTTCCTGTCATCATATACTTCATACCACCACAAATATGTATGTGCTTTCATCCATGTGACAATAAATTTCACTTTATTTTCCTCATATACCTTTTTATCATAAAAATAATTTTTCCATGAAATTTATCCATTCCATTAGTTCATAAACATTCAAATTTACTTTATATGTAGGTACTTCCATCCTTTGAATAGCACCCAAATTGGCTATCTTCCTCAACATTTTCTTGTCTCAATATTCTCCTCTATTTTCTTCTACACAATAATATTCTTATTTGTCTTCACTGACATATTTGGTGTCATTTCATCTCTTCTTGGTAGTTTTCATTGCTGCCAACCTCTCTTGAATGTGCTTCATTCTCTTCAAAGGATTCATTCACTATAGGGAATTTTCTTTCCTTATAGGTATCCTTCCACCTATTCCTTAAGTTGCTCCTTCATGCTTTTCTACCATGTCTGAGAGCATATAAGCTTTTATAACACTTAACCAGGTGCCTCCTCAGCTCATTGGTATATCACTAAAATTTTATTTCAACGTTTAATGTAGCCTCTATGGAAACCAATACTAGATGAAAATTATTGCGAAAATTACCATCTATCAATCTCGTTAACCGATGGGACCGCACTCCACTCATCAACACTTCTGGATTAATGTTATCTCATAATGTGGTTGTGGCGGTGACTAAAACTAAAAAAAATATTGTCATACGTCTAGGTTATCTATTGATTGGACCTTCTGCCACTTGGAGATTATCGTGAATCCCGTTATTGAATGCCTTAATTTGGATGTAGCGATAAGATGAACAACCTTAACCCATTCTAGTCCCCCCTAGATCTACTGCAAGTTAACTTGGGTCAGGGGTCTGGTCTTGAAACTCCTATTTTGGTGTCCTTAATCGAGGCACAACTTTAGGATGACATAATGGTCATGGCGTTTGATTGATGGTATTGGTTTACCTCAGGGAACCCTAGTATAAATAGATTTACCGAAAGAGGGAAGAGGTCCCTTAAGGAAACCACCCAAAATAAAACCATTTTGATTTTCCATTGAGAATTCAATGTGGAACCCCATGCTAAGGAAAAACCAAACTTTTTTGATGGCCTCTCATTCGCCAGTATGAAGAGAAAATATGATTGGTCCTAAATAATATCTATGTCTACAAATGCATATATAATTGCAATGACTAGCTATGCCCTCTACAATCAGTCACTATTTTTATGCGAGATCCTTATTCTGGAAATATTTAATACAAACGTGTGATGTATATAAGAGATTCAATTATTTCCTCTCTTCATGGAATGTTAGGGAAAATCAGAGAGATAAAATACATATGTACAAAGAACATAATACATGTTGACATCAGATTACCTAGAACCACGAAATTACACTAGTTTTCAACATTCTTACACAAACCCAATCGTTTTTTAAGGAAAACAATATTTTCTGTCTTCTTCCCGTCCTTCTCTAATTATATGTCTAGGCTAAATAAAAAATATATAATTTAAAATGGAGAGTGTAACTAATATTGTTTTCTATTCCTACATCTATCCTTTTTTGGAAACTAATGCTACTCCCTTTAATATAATATTTATATCTATCACTTAAGGAAACTTCAACATAACTTATAAACTATAAAATATTGTCCTAGAATAAATATCACTATTTAGAGAAAATGGAAAAATGGAATTATTCACTCAAATTAAATAATTGTGCCTAGAGATACATTTTACGCCTAGTATGACCTAGTTGTGTATGTCACGTTCTAAAAAATAGTAAAAATAATTTTCTCTAATGTGGGCCAAAACATTAACTTGAATCTTCAATCATATATAACTTAATTTTTCAGATTATATATAACATTATAATATTATTAATAGGCTAATATTAACTATTAAAATATAACTATGTATTTTGACACTGTACAACCACTATGGGGGTAGACCTCACCTAAAAGCGTAAACGTAAACACATAAATGTAATGTTTAGCATTTAATAGTTTTGATCCAATTTTGGTCTTCTGTAAGTTATAACTTTAAAATATAAAGAGGTTTAGGTATGGTAAATAAATAAAACCTATTTTTATACTTACTCCAAAGTTATGGTAAATAAATAAAACTTCCTTTCATATTTACTACATAAACCTCTTAATATTTACAAAATCTCAAAAAGTAGGTTTTATTTAGGTGAATCGTTTGGGCCAAGTACCATGGGACAAATTATTACTAATACCATGATCCAAATTCCATGGGCCAAAAACAATATTTATAAAAGAGGTATAAAGATGCATGCTAAATATATAAAAATATATCAAATAGGATTAGACTCAACATATATCTATATACCAAGCTCAAATACCATGGTAAATAAAAAGGGCATGGAAAAAAAAATATTTACTCCATAAACCTTTTTATATTTACGAACACTCAAAAAAGATGTTTTATCTAGGTGACGTCTATGAACCAAATACCATGGGCCAAATAATTATTAATACCATGCAAAAAAAATCATTAACCCTAATATCTATTAGTGTAGATGCATTGATTTTAGTGTCGATGTTTTTTCTATGATATTTAATTTTTTGCACTAGATGCATTGATTTCAATTTAGATGATTTTTAATCCCATATGATTTCTTGCACTAAATGCATTGATTTCTGTGTAGATGGTGATTTCAAATCCTATTTTATTTCTTGCACTATATGCATTTATTTTAGTGCAGATGTTGATTTCTAATTATATTTGACTTCTTGCACTGGATGCATTGATTTCAATTTATATGATTTCTAATACTATTTGGTTGCTTGCAAAAAATGCATTGATTTCAATTTAGATGTTGATTTCTAATCGTATTTAATTGCTTGCACTAGATGCATTGATTTGAGTGTAGATGTTGGTTTCTAATCTTATTTTCTTACTTGCACTAGATGCATTGATTTTAGTGTAGATGTTGATTTCTAATCGTATTTGATTACTTGCATCAAATGAATTTATTTCAATGGAGATGCTGTCTTGTAACCTTATTTTATTTCTTGCATTAGATGCATTGATTTCAGTGTAGATGTTGATTTCTAATTTGATGTAATTGGATGTATGATGGTACATTAGTTTTAAAGTGATTGGATAAACAATGTGTCTCGATTTGTTAGGTCCCTATATTACTAGGATAGTCTCTTATTGTTGTTAGTGTAACCCCCTTATTGTTACCTTTTTACCCTTGTAACCCCCATATTTTTATTCTCGTGCCCTTCAATTATTATTGTTAGGTCGACTAGGATTATATTGTGGCCCCACTAGTATTAGATTATGGCCCCATGGAATCCTATATATAGAAATGGGGTTTTGTCATTTGTATCATCCAACAATTGTTCATTTATGTAATGTATTGGAGGTTCCCCCCTCACAGTGGCTGATTTCTAAGGCATTGATATCTCTTTTCTTCTAGTTTTGGAGCTGGTTTCACAACATTTGGTATCAGAGCTTTGAATTCTAGGGTTTCTCTGCTCCAAACAGGTCATCGTGGAATTTTTTCTATTACTTTTTCTCTACGAATGTTCAAAAGATAAAAATTTTAGAGTGAGAATCTGAAATCCTGAGGAACATCATCACAAAATTTTGGATCTTGGTTTGCAATATTTTCGGAGATATGGTCTGTGGAAATTAGGTCATTTGCAGGCTCCCATATTTCATCTCAAAGAGGTGATCGTGGGAAAATAATCATAACTCTCTCTCTGAGCATCGGATTGGAATGATGTAAAAATTGGCTGCAAGTACACTAACTTTAGTTTCCTGTCTATCAATTTCAGAGCCGAAGGAGGAAAAAGTGACACGTGGAAAGTTGTACAAGTGTGCTCTATTGAACTAGTCCATAATTAGGTCATCATAGGATATTGGGCACAACTTTGTCTTGAAGAATCCAAATCAGGTCAGACTTATGGCATTCGAAAGAGAATTTAGAGGGCTACCATAGAGCCAAATTGTACATATTGAAGATCTAATATCACAGAGATAATTCAATTTCAATATTGAGCTCCTCAAAAGCAAGAAAAGGTGTGTATTTTTTTCCCAATTGCATAAGTCTTGTGTAAAGAAAAATCAGTTTGAAGTGATTTGAAGGGCTTATTGAGCATATATTTCATTATTGGGTGCTGAACTGCATCCTAAAAAGAATTGAACACCCATTAAGCCCTTAGAGTACTCTACTATGACTCATGAAGATGAATAATTGCAACATGATCTATCAAAATTACAAGAGCAAGTCCACCAAATTTCGCTCTCGCAAAGAGAAGAAAAAATTGAAATGGAAGTTTTGAAGAAAGGCATGGAAGCAAAGATGGATGGTTTGAAGAATAATATGGATGGCTTGCAGAAAGGTGTGGAAGATAAGATGGATGGAATGGAAGCTGACATGGAAGCTAATATGGATGACATGGAAGAAAAAATGAAAGACAACATGGAAAACATGAAGAATGATGTAAAAGAAGACATGGAAGGTTTGACAAAGTTGATACAAGAAATGTTTCCTAATGGTGAAAACATAGTAGAGGAAACTCATGATGAGAAGAAAATAAATGTTAATCGTGATTTCATAAACTCTAATGTTGGATGGAAGAACCACCATATTTCAAAGATGGAGATGAGGAAGTTTGATGGCAAGGATCCCCTAACATGGATACTACCGATGGAGCAATATTTTGATCTCAATAATGTGCAAAACACATAAAAGGTACGCATTGCCACTTTACTTTTAGAAAAAATTACATTTGTATGGTATCGATGACTTTTCTCTTGTAAACAAATTGTCACTTGGTCAATTTTTACGGAGGAAATGATAGCACATTATGAGGATACAAAGAGCAACACCTTCTTTAGCTAATTTATAAATCTCAAACAAAAGTGTTCAGTGTCGGAGCACATTAAGGACTTCAAAAAATTGAATATAAGGGTAACAGATATTCCAGAGGAACACAAGCTTGATGTGTTCATAGGGAATTTAAAGGATAACATCCAACATGAATTCCATGTTTGGGAACCTGATTCATTGGAGAAGGCATTCAGGTTGGCAAGAAAAATTGAATGTAAAATTATGGTGACAAGGAAGCCTACCACTCACATCTATAAAGATAAAAGTGTTGCTACTCCTAGACTTCCACAACCTACAAGGTTGACACCACAAAAATTGGAAGAAAAAAGAGAAAAAGGGCTTTGCTACAGTTGTGATAGCAAATACACTAAAGGTCATAAGTGCACTGAGAAGAAATTATTTTACATATATTGTGAAGAGGAGGAAGAAAATGAAGAAGAAACTTCAAAAGTAGAGGATATACACCAAGAATAAACCCTAGAAGAAGAAGAAATGAGTCTGATCATATCATGTAATGCATTGGCAGGAATTACTACTCCTCAAACTCTCAATATAGAAGGACATATCAAGAAGAAAAAGTTAACAGTGTTGATTGATTCGAGTAGTACCCATAATTTTATTCTTTGTAAGGTAGCCAAGGAATTGAATTATTTCCTATAACTAGCACCAGAATTTCAAGTGATGGTTGTGAATGGAGGAACTATAAATTTCTCTAGAAAATGCCATAATATCAATCTTTCCATGGGGGAATATGTATTGAATAGTCCAATTCTTTCCATCCCAATGGGAGGTGCTGATGTTGTACTAGGAGTAGAATGGTTACAATATTTGGGGATGGTAGCTTTTAATTTTCAAAAACCTTTCTTGAATTTTTTTCAGAAGGAAAGGAATAGAATTACAGGGTATCACAGGGAAGCTAGGAAAGATAATAAGCTCTAATGTCATGAAAAATATTCTAAAGAAATAACAATGGGGTGTAATTTCACAACTATGCACACTGGAAGTTCCAACATGAAAATCATCTATTTCTCCAAATCTCCAAAAGGTCTTGGAAAATCATTCCAAGGTGTTTGATACTCCCAAATGACTCACACCTATTCATGATCATGATCATGCTATTCATTTGATTCCAGGAAGTGTTCCTCCAAACATCAGGCCTTACAGATATGCTTATGTCCAAAAGAGAAAAATTGAACGTATGATTGTGGAAATGTTAGAGGTTGGTATAATTCAACATATTCAAAGTTCTTTCTCTACTCCAGTAGTATTGGTGCATAAGAAAGATGGATCATGGCGCATGTGTCTGGATTATAAGGAGCTCAATAAGCTCACTATTAAAGATAAATTTCCCATTACTGTGATTGATGAATTACATGGAGCAATTTATTTTACCAAGTTGGATCTTTGTTCAGGATATCATCAAATTAGAATGAAGAATGAAGATATTCTGAAAACAACATTTTGAACTCATGAGGGTCATTATGACTTTTTGGTCATGCCTTTTGGCCTTACCAATGCACCTTATACATTTCAAGGGTTGATGAATTCCATTTTCAAACCCTTCCTTAGAAAATTTGTGCTAGTAATTTTTGATGATATACTAATCTAGAACAGGTATGGGAAGGATCTTGTTCAACATATTGATAGGGTGCTCAAACTATTGGAGGAGAAACAATTATATGAAAAAAAGTCCAAATGTTTCTTTGGAGTACAAGAGGTGGAATATCTGGGTCATATTGTATCTCATGAGGCTGTTAAGGTAGACCCCAACAAAATTAAAGCCATTAAGGAATGGAAAGTCCCCACAACCATAAAGCAGTTGTGGATTTCTTGGGTTAACAGGGTATTATCACAAGTTTGTTAAGAATTATGGGAGAATGGAAATACCTCTAACAACATTATCGAAGAAAGATGCATTTTCATGGACTCCTGAAGCAACTAAGGCCTTTGAACATCTTAAAGAGGAAATGTGCCTAGCACCAGTCTTAGCTACGCCATACTTCACAAAAACCTTTATTGTGGAATGTGATGCCTCAGGAAATTGAATTGGTGTTGTTTTAATGCAAGAAGGAAGACCCATTTCTTTTGAAACTCGTTCAATCAAAGGAAAGTATTTACAAAAGGCTATTTATGAGAAGGAAATGTTGGCAATATTACATGCACTAAAGAAATGGAGACCTTACTTAATGGGAAGACACTTCAAGGTAAAAACTGATCATGATAGTCTTAAACACTGTTTGGAACAAATACTATTTGCAGAAGAGTAGCAAAAATGGGTCACAAACATGTTGGGTTATGACTTTGAAATCATCTACAAAAAAGGGAAGCTAAATGTTGTTGTAGATGAAATCTCAAGAAAGGATGAAGAGGTGGAAGCATTGATTTGTGCCATTTCAATTATCCAACTTGATTGGATAACTGAAGTAAGGGATGAATGGAAGAAGGATGAAGAAGTGTTGACTCTCATTCAAAAGTTGGTGCAAGATTCTAGTACATCTGATACATTTAGTTGGAAAATTGATTCCTTATGGTACAAAGATCGCTTATATATTTTCAAGAATTCCCAACTAAAACAAAATATTCTTTTGGAATTGCACACTTTTCCTTTAGGAGGACACTCGGGATTTTTAAAAACTTACTACAGGGTGAATAAAGAATATTTTTGCAATGGAATTAAATCTAATATTCAAAATTTTTTGGCGGAAATTTTGGTTTGCTAACAAAATAAGGTTGAGAAAATTAAGACCCCGGGTCTTCTACAACCTTTATCCATTCCAAGTCAATGTTGCGACGAGATTTAAATATATTTTATCGTAGGTTTACCTAAGTCCAAAGGAAGGAGTGTCATCATGGTGGTAGTTGATAGAATTACCAAGTATGCAAAATTTTGTCCATTATCTCATCCATTTAAAGCGAGTATAGTTGCTATTGCATTTATGGAAACAATTCAAAAGCTACATGGAAACCCGAAGATTATTGTAAGTGACAGATATCCCACTTTTAGAAGAAATTTTTTGATGGAATTATTTTCTTGTTTGGGTACTCAACTAGCTCATAGCTCATCTTATCATCCTCAATTCGATGGGAAAATAGAGATAGTGAATAAATGATTGGAAGGATATCTTCATTGTTTTGTATCTGATAAGCAAGCACAATGGGTCAAGTGGTTACCTCTCACTGAATGGTGGTATAACACTTCCTTCCATACTGCAGCAAAAATGACCCCATTTATGACACTTTATGGATATCATACACCATCCATCACATCTTATTTAAGGGAAAATTATAGGATTCAAGCAGTGTATGATCACATCGATCATTAACAAGAAGTTCTCCAACTCTTAAAGGATAACCTAAATTTAGCACAAAATCAAATGAAACAACAGGCAGACCAACATCGCAGTGAGAGAAGTTTTGATGTGGGAGACTGGGTATTTTTATGGCTACAACCATACAAACAAATGCCCCTCAAGCAATCTAAGTAGGATAATAAATTATTGCCAAATTACTATGGTTGTTACAAGGTTTTGCAAAAGATTGGTACTATGGCATACAAATTGGAGCTTCCTGCTTCTTCACGAGTGCATCCAGTTTTCCATGTTTCATGCTTAAAAGAGGTTATAGGGGAAAAAATTCTAGTTCAAACAATATTGCCAGAGCTTGATGAGGAAGGAAAAACCATATTGGAATCAAAGGAAGTCACGGAAACAAGAAATCGACAACTATGAAATCGATCAATTTCAGAGCATCTCGTCAAATGGAAGAACTTACCCACTAAAGATTCTACATGGGAGGATGAGAATTTCATACAAAAGTACTTGGAGCTACTCAAGCATTGAGGACAACCCTTTTTTGAAGGAGAGGAGCACGTTAGGTCCCTATATTACTAGTATAGTCCCTTATTGTTGTTAGTGTAACCCCCTTATTGTTATTTTTGTACCCCTGTAACCCCCATATTGTTATTCTTGTGCCCTTCAATTATTATTGTTAGGTCGGCTAGAATTACATTGTGGCCCCATGGACTCCTATATATAGAAATGAGGTTTTTTCATTTGTATCATCCAAGAATTGTTCATTTGTGTAATGTATTGGAGGTTGCCCCCTCAAAGTGGCTAATTTATAAGGTGTTGATATGTCTTTTCTTCTATTTTTGGAGCTAGTTTCACAACCTGATTGCAGTGTAAGCACAAAAAATTATTGATAATTTACGTTGTTTTTTTTTTTTAGTAAATCAACCTATTAATATTGGAGAGAAATGTTGGGTATGTGTTATATTTTTTCCACAATTAGTCACATGCGTGGGGGGTACGTTGTGCCGAGCGCAACAGGGGGGTCACAGGTGGGTGGCAGACCCCCCTGTCTAGGGGTTCATAGGGGGTGGGTAGCCCACTACGCAAGATCCGAGGCAGCAGCACTGAATTTTTTTTTTAGACCTTATTTTTCAGTGGGCGGACCCACCCATGGTTTTGTGCATGGGTTTGTACATGGTTTTTGGGCATGATGGTTTTCGTCCCCAAGTATTTTGTAGATCTGGTCAAAGGAACTATGGTTATGTTATAATCTAGGGTTAATGGATTCAGGTTTATGAATGCTTTGACATGTATATATATGTGTTGTAACACTAGAAGGAACATAATGAAAATCAAGCTGCTAGTCTAAATTTTGGATCCATGGGAAAATCTCTGTGTATATTTGTTTTATATTTTATTCTCTTACTATTGTTTATTTTCTTCTTTTAATATCTCATTGCAGATAATTTTTGTACAGGGTTAAAACCTACATTTGGTATTTGAGTTGGTTTGGCTTCAAGGGGACACCTTTTCTGCTGAGGGGTTTTATGCTCAGGCTTGTGGTAGACCCTATTGAGTGGGAGATCTACAAGATTTATTCTTGCGATGAAATAAGATTGTGAGCAGTGGAAAGATAGAGATCGAGAAAATTAATGATGAGATTTTTTAGTTGTGGAAGCTCAATATAGAGGATTTGATGGTGGATAAAGACCATTGGATCACGGTAGATCCCGGTACTAAAGCAACGACAATGTGAGATGAAGACTAGAAGAAGTTGGATCAAAAGGAAAAGAGAACAATGTGGTTGTGTGTCTTAGATTCGTTATTGTTGAATGTATCTGGGGAAGCTACAATGAAGATTTTGTGGGTCAAGCTACGGACTTTGTACCAATCCAAGTCTATGGTGAATAAATTGTTCCTACGGAAAAATCTGTATAACCTGAGGATGAAGGATGGAGACTCGGTGACAGAGAATCTGAACGCCTTCAATAATGTGGTAATTCAATTTTCATCTATTGATATTAAAATTGCAGATGAAGATAAGTGCATCAATATTTTTTGTTATCTACAAGATTCATGGGAAAATATGGTTATTGAAATAGGTAGCAATACAACTACCTTGAATTTTCATGAAATTGTCTTAGCCTTGCTAGCGGAGGAAATGAGATGGAGAAATATGGAGGGACAAAATGGATATGCCTTATATGTACGAGGAAGGTCCCAGAACAGAAACAAAAATAATTTTTCGAGTGGGAGATCTAAATCTAGAGGGAGATCTAAATGTCTAGGAATGTGTGTAAAGGTGTGTTGGAAATGCAGAAAGGAAGGGAACTACAAAAAGGACTGCAGATCTGAAGCTCCTGAGAAAGGAAAGGGATCTGATGATGCTCCTTTTGCAGGGGAAAAAACCACCTTGGATGAAGGTGAGGATGTGTATTTGGCTTCTTCTTCAAATACACATGTAGATCATGAGGCATGGTTTATTGACTCAGGTGCATCCGTTCACTTCACTTCCCATAGGGAATGGTTTTGCGAGTATGAGAAGTATGATGGTGGTGATGTCTTATTAGGGGATGATAGGAAGGAGAGAATCGTCAGATGAGGAAAATTCAAGCTGAATCTGCAAGGTGAAAGGATTATAACACTTCTTGGTGTTCTACATATTCCTACATTGGACATAAATATGATTTTTGTAAGAAAGATGGAAGGCGTAGGTGTAAAAAAAATGTTCGATAAAGATACCTACAAGATGGTTCGGGGAGCACTAGTATTAATGCGGGGATTTTGGATTGGAACTCTATACAATATTTAGGGTGGCACTCTTATTGATGGGTGCAAAAGTTGTGTGTTTTTGAAATTGGAGCGAAAATCCTTCGGATATTGCATGCTATGGCATCAAACTCTTGCATATATTTGAGGGAAGGACCTTCAGATATGGCATTATAATGGTATGGTAGATGGTATGTCTAATTTCTCTCTCGATTTTGATTTTTATGAACATTGTATATATGGGAAGTACAATTGGGTGAGTTTTTGTTATGGTTCCAAGAGGGGAAATAAGATATTAGAGCTTGTGCACAATGATGTGTTTAGACCTGTGTCAGTTCCATCATTGGGAAAGTTTGTGTACTATGTTTCATTCATAGATGAATTATCAAGGAATAAATGGATATATTTCTTGAGGAAGAAATTTGAATTCTTTGACATATTTAAGTAATTTAAGGCTCTAGTGAAAAACCACACAGAGAAGAAGATAAAAGTGTCAAGGATAGATAATGTGGAGAGTTCTGCAAGAAGGAATTTGAATAATTCTATAAGAAGTGTGGTATAGCACGAAAAATAATACACCATACACACCTCAATAGAATGGAGTTGCAAAAAGAATGAACAGGGGGCTGATGGAAAAGGAAAAGAAGCATGCTTAGTGGTACCAGTTTAGGACAAGAATTCTGGATAGAGGCAATGGAGACTACATGTTACCTAATTAACAGATCACCTTCATTGGCATTGGAGGATAAGACTCCACATGAGGTATGGATAGGTAAGAAACCCTCTCTTTCACATCTAAGGATATTTGGATTTGATACATATGTACATGTTCCAAAGGAGAAAAGGGCCAAATTGGATAATAAATATAAAAGGTGCATATTTATTGGGTATAAGGATGGTTTAAAAGGTTACAAGCTTTGGGACCTAGAGACAAGGAAGGTTGTGTACAACCAAGATGTGTTGTTTAGAGAGGTGAAAGGTGTTGTTAAATGCGAAGTCCTACGAGAGGAACCTGAGAAGATTGATTTTGAGCTAAATGAGGATGAATCAAACTCTACAACAGAACAAGATTCATAAGAAGAAGAGCCACAAACTCCAGCTGTGAGAAGATTTTTTCGGGAAAGAAGACATCCAGAAAGGTATAGTCCATCTACTTTCTGTTAAAATTTTTCTTTATGTATCACTGATTTTGCTCCCAAACTGTTAGGGAGGTAGTGGATTTAGAGGATGGAAAACTCTAGAAGGAGGCCATAGTTGATGAAATGGCATCCTTGCACAAAAATGAGGCACAGGATCTGGTGGAGTTGTCGGCTGGAAGGAAGCCCATCGGGAGAAAATGGGTGTTTAAGAAGAAGATGAATGTAGAAGGCAAGGTGGAGAAATACAAAGCTCAATTGGTAGTGAAAGGTTATTCCCAGGTGTCTGGAATTGATTTTGGTGATATTTTTTTCTCTTGTTGCCATGGTTACTTCTATTAGATTAATTTTATATGTTGTTGCTGCATTTTATTTTGAGGTAGAACATATGGATGTTAAGAGATTATTTATTCACGGGGATATGGAAGAGGAGATCTACATGAAGCAACTTGATTTTTTTATGGTGAAGGGTAAGAAACAACTGGTATGCAGGTTAAAAAAGTCTCTGTATGGGGTAAAATAGTCACTAAGGATGTGGTATCAGAAATTTGATACCTATATACAAGGACTTGGATTCACCAGAATCAAAGAGGATCATTGTGTTTATTTTAAATTAATTGGTGACTATGTTATTTATTTGGTCTTGTATGTGGATGATATGTTACTGATTGGAAATGATAGAAATTATCCAAGATTTGAAGACCCAATTGCTCTCCAAATTCGACAAGAATCATCTTGGTGCTTCAAACTATATTTTGGGCATGGAAATTAAGAGATATCAGGCAAAGGGAAATCTCTGGTTAAACCTAAGGAAGTATGTTGAGACAATATTGTAGAGGTTAAATATGCAAGATAGTAAACTGGTGAAGGTTCCTATTCTGGTAGGTGTAAATCTATCTGTTGCACAGTGTCCCACGACACAAGAAGAATAAGATTATATCTGTTGTTCTCCATATCCAAGTTCATTGGGTAGCCTAATGTAGGAAATGTTCTGTACTAGACTAGATATTGCACATGCACTGGGAGAATTAAGCAGGTTTATGTCAAAACCATGGAAGGAGGATTTGACAACAGTGAAGAGGGTTTTTAGATATTTATGTGGCACTAGTGATTATGGTTTGTGCTATCAAGGAAGACTAGAATTGGACATAGTTTTGGACATCAGTGGTTTTGTTGATGCAGACTGGGCTGGAGATATGGACCAAAGAAGATCTACAAGTGGGTATGTGTTTTGCCTAGTTGGATGAGTAAAAGATAGTCTGTAGTGGCTCTTTCAACTACAAAGGAAGAATACATGGCGACCACTCATGCAAGAAAGGAAGCAGTTTGGTTGCACAGATTGTGTTGAAGTATGGGGTTGGTGGACCAAACTATAAGGATAGACTTTGATAGCCAAAGTGAAATTTTCTTGGCTAAGAACCCTGCTTATAATTCGAAGAAAAAGCACATTGATGTTTAATATCACTTTGTGAGAGAAACGGTTACAGATAAAAGGGTGTTGCTGGTAAAGGTGGATACTTTGAAGAATTTTGTAGATGCATTGATGAAGTCTATGAGCACTCATAAGTTGTCTTGGTGTAGAGAAACAATGGGTTTTGAAGATTTGGACTAACGAGTAATCTCTCTTGTGGCCCTTTGTGGAAAGAAAAAAAACAAGTGGGAGAATGTTGGTTATGTGTTATATTCTTTCCACAATTAGTTGCACATGAAGGAGGCATGATAACCCCCCTTGTATGTTGCATCGGGCGCAACAGGGAGGTCAGAGGGGTGGTGATAGCCCCCCCTATCTGGGGGTTCATAAGGGGCGGGTAGCCCCTTGCACGAGGTTTGGGGAAATTCCCCAGGAAAGAAAATAATCGGACCATATTTTTCGGTGGGAGGACCTGCCCATGTTTTTGTGCATGAGTTTGCACATGGTTTTGGAGCATGATTATTTTTGACCCTTGGTATTTTTTTCAGTCAAGGGAACTACAGTTATGTTCTAATCTAGAGTTAATGGATTGGATTTTATGAGTTCTGTGACATGTATATATATGTGTTGTAACACTAAAAGGAACATAATGAAAAATCAAGCTGGTAGTCCCAATTTGGGATCCAGGAGAAAATATCCATGTATATATTTTTTATTTTTTATGCTCTCACTATTGTTTATTTTATGTTTTTGAGATTCATTTGCAGATTATTTCTATACAGGGTTAAAATATACAAGCAAGAGAGACACGAAATGATGTTTAGAACAATCGCGTGAGCTAAATATATAAATTGTTTACGATTTCAACTATCACTTTCATATAATCCATATGAAATGATGGAAACACTAACAAGGGTGAGAATAAGAATAGTAGAAGAAAATAGTTTGAGATTGATCACAATGATTAAAATTTTTAATTGACTGCATTATTATTATTCACATTTTATATCATTCAACAATATTAAATTTTCACTTTGCATTCAAAATTTTTATTTCATCATTTTTCATCATTAAATTTATTCACATTTTTTATCATCTCAAGAAACTGAGGTAAATAAGAAAATTTAAAATTAAAATGTTTACAAAAATGTCAGACATATTTAAAATATATAAAATGATTATATTAATACAATATGTATTTACATATTATTGATAAATTAATCATATGTTCAATAGATTTTCCTTAACCGTACACGACTGAAACCAACCTCGATTGATCTTAACTCCATATCTACCAAGAGCTGAGAGGGATCAAATATCTAGAGGTGCAAACATTTCCTCAAGTTTTGCATACAAAAAATAGATTTTCACGTCAAGAGATTTGATCCCTCTTAGCGCTTCATAGATTGAGAGTTAAGATGGATCTAGGCTGGTTATAATTTGAGATGCTCCTATATCAGTTTCACTTACAACGAATTTGTATTTTGTTCCACCATTTCTCTAGTAAGTCGCCACATGAAAATTCATTTAAAGGATAAATGTTGATCCATCAAGTGGTTCTACTATATGTGAAATTTTTTTCAATTTTACTATTTGACTATGAAAATATAAGTTAGATTCGATAATTTATATTTTCGGTGTGAGTTTGTTGTCTTTTTCTATAACATGAGGTTTCTTATGGCTTCCTCTATCATTCCCATTCCCACATTTCCATAGAGGTTAATGAAATTCGTAAAGGAGTCTTCGCATTTACAATATTCTATTCTCATCTCTTTAATAATTTCCTCTATTGGACTGAACTGCAATATTTTATCATCATTTATGATGTTAGTGGTGAGGTTGTGGCTGTCGGAAATATGTATAAAAGTACTGAATCTAAAAAACCATGTGAGGTTGGTGTTAGTGGTGACATTATCTCTATCATAACTATGCAGAAAAGTACTAAGTATAAAAAATTGTGCAAGTGACATTGGATGCTTACCTATAGTGAAAAGTATCCATGGTAATTTGTGAATAATTCATTTACAGTTCTTACATTGACCTTGCTTCTATATCATGGCTCATTTTATTGGAAAGACTTATTTTCAAGTCATAGCCCCATTAATATTCGAAAAGTACCAATGGCCATGCCATGGTCATGTGAGCCATAACCACGTAGATCCCAAAACAAGTACACAACAACCCTGACGTGATGGATTTTGGCCTATTGGTTTATTGGATTTTTGGTCTATTGGCCCATATGGACCCCATACGCATTGATGCAAAATATATGACAGACACAACCCCACACTCATTGATCTTGAAAAATTAGATGCACGTAGACCCCACACACATTCACATGTGATGTTTATCTCCCACCTCAAGCTTTGTCGTAATTTCCCATTATTATATAAATGTTTGAAATCTAAAACAATGTTGCTGAGTTTTTTTTTAATGTAGCAATTATATGTAATTTAAGTATCTTAATGTAGTAATTAAATGTAATTTTAAAAGTATTTTAATGTAGTAATTATAGGTAATTTTAAAACTATTTTAAAGTAATATTTTAGGGGAAAATATTTGTTATAAATGATTTTTTCATAGCTAATATTTAAATTTTAAAATAATATTTTATTATTATATAAATTAAAAAATATGTATTATCTATTTCATTTTCAGAAAGGCTTAAATGAGATTAAGTTTATTTAAGAAAAAGACTGAAATGAAATTGAGTGTATTTAAGTGTGGATAACTATGTTATAATTTTTTGGTAAATTTATGTGGTTAAGAACTAATGCAAATAATGAACCTTGAAACTTAACCAATATATATTGTATATGTGTTTGGATGGGTTATGTGTGTGTGTGTGTATATATATATATATATATATATATATATATATATATATATATATATATATATATATATATATATATATATGTATTTCCGAAATAAATATGAAATACTGATCTTCACCAGAGTTGGGAAGAGCACCTACACCATATTCGACAGGTCCTCCAAACCCTACGACAAGACAAATTGTGTGCCAATTTTGAGAAATTCACTTTTGGTATGACCCAGGTTCAATATCTCGGGTACGTCATTGATGCGTAGGGTGTGCATGTGGACTCAACCAAGATACAAGTTATTCGGGATTGCCTAGCCTTGACCACTCTAACATAGCTCCACAAATTTCTAGGTCTTGCCAATTTCTACCATAGGTTCAGGTTCGGCTTCTCTCATATCACTTGGCATTTGAGGCATGTAGAAATTATACAAACATATGTATATTAATGGATTCAATTCGATGAAGAAATGTACTAAAGCTAGATACTAAATCCTTCTAAAAATAAATTGCGGAAAATAAACACAATTGTCAATCAGAACATGTAAAGAAAGAATCAAATCAAACCAAAATGTAGATAATTTCTCTAGGAAAGCTTGCTGCTAAAAACCCCTCTATCGTCTATTGTATAATCACCATGGAATCATGAAACAATTACAATGCACTCTTCTCACAAGAGTCTCTTACACTCTCACAATTGTCTAACACTGTCCAAAAGTACCAATTGGCATGCCATGGTCATGTGAGCCATAACCATGCAGACCCTGAAACAAGTACGTAGTAGTAAATGATATGCACGATAGTAGAATTGACCTGACACTTAGTGTGATGAATTTTGGTTGAGGGGCCGATGAAACAAATTCACTTTACACTGTGGATTGGTCAAATCATAAAGATTTATGGCTCCATATCATATCGTGTGCTTTAATTAAGTCATATTGTGTGTTTTAATTAAGTTATCATTTATCTTTTTTTAAGTCATATTTTAATTAAGTCATACTATGGTGTTAATTAAGCTACCATTTATGATTTTTTTTTTAATTAAGTCATATTTTATTATATTTAGGTTTTAGATTTAAGTAGTTTTACATTTTCGATGCTACCATTTCGAATGTTGGTGCTACATATTCTTCATTGATGTGAAATATTCATTTTTTTTGGGTTTTTATGGCTAATTTAAAGGAGGAGTTTTATGTTTTATAAACATTAGTTGTTTAAAATCTCAATGTGGTTATAAGCGTAGTTGGTTTTATTTGATTTTCTTTGCTTGTACTAAAGTTGTATTAATTAAAAATAAAAATAAAAATATATTATTTTAAAATTTATTAAAATTTATAAATAAATTTTTTATTTAGTAAAAAAAAATTCAAATTAAGATATTATTAAAGAAATGTTTCCTTTATTTTTTTCCAATAGAAACTAAAAAAATCAAATTAATTAATATATTGGAAAAGTGTTTAGGTTATCTCTTTCAAAGTTCCATTAATTTTGTCATCTAGCTTTGTGATGGAACTAGGATTTTTCATGCAAATGTTTGTCGTTGCACTATAATTCAATACAATTTACACTATAAGCTAATACCACAACAATCTGATGTTCAAAGTTTCATTCTCATTACTACGTGACATATGGAATGATTCTTGGATTTAATATTTATAGGTAGATTTACATGAGAAGAATATGTTAATGTGTGTATGAATGGAAGACAAGTTTTCAATATAAAAGGATTGAAATTTTTATTTTTGAGATGTATACATGTGTGAATCTAAAGTAATAAAATAATTTTATTTTATTACTTTTAAATTAAATGGGTTTAATCATATTTTGAGGCAAAATTAGTGTAATAAGGGGCAATGGTGATGGAAAATAGGGCATTAAAATAATATTTTATCATAAATTAACCTCGTTATGACAATTTCATTCAAAGAATCCATAGTTCTCTCTAATAATAATACCTTGAATTACTATAGGTATGATGTTTATAATAAAAGAAATTAAAAATCATTTGTTGAATTCCTTATTGTAAGTATAAAGTTTATAAGAGAAGAAGTACACACAATAGAAATGATGGAGGATTATAGTTTCACAAAATAATAGTTTAAAATACTATAGGTTAACTATGTACATCAACAAAGGATTTTCATCATTAGAATGGGAGGGAAATGGTCTTAAATATTAGTTTGAAATCCCAAAGTTATCCTCATTTGAAGGTTGAGAGATCAATAGGTTATCCTAGGTATGCATCCCTATTTCTAAGTATATAAGGTAGGCCTCTATAGAGAAGTAATAATTCTTAACCTCTCCATTTGTCACAGTAGGTGAAAAATCATTTAAACATAATTTAAAAGAAAAATTAAAAATTAATATTTTGTATGAAATAAATATGATAGAAATATCAAATTGTTAATTGTTTTAGGATGATTATATACATATTATAAAAAAACATGCTTAGCATCCATTATTTCTAAATGATTCTCTCTGTTATTTTACAATAATGTAAGTTATATATGCCTCCTTAATTATTGCAACAAAAACACTTGATCTAATTTAAACATACTATGATTTTTGGATTCATTGGTTTTCTATATTATAAGTGAAAATAATGTATATATGTTATTTCCACTATATATGTTGTCTCCACTATATCCCATGTATTTACATCCTTTTGTTAACTTTCAACATAATTCCAAATGAACTGAGGACCAATTGATTATCATTTAATTCCATCACAACTTTTCTATTCTTAGGTGAAATTTTTGTTTCTTCACCCTCAATACCAACACAACTTTCAACATTTGTAAAATAGAATATTTGAAACATGCAGCTACTATTATTATTAAGGACTACATTTATTAGTAAAAATTCAAAAAATATATTATTATGATTTTCATATATTAATTTTTTTGTAATTAATAATGATAATAATAACTTTTTTTTAAGTTATAATATAGTTAACTTTTAGAGTAAATGGTGATAGCGTGTTATGTTAAGGCACTTAATGGTGTAAAAGTCACATGTTCGAAACTATGTGGGAAAAAGGCCATCCACACTAAGGTGAACCCACATCTCAAAAAAAATCTGACACACTTCTTTGTCTTCTTACCATAAATATGTTTTGTGGTCTATTTAAAGATAAATAAAGGAATTTCTAACCAAAAAAAAAAAAAAACTTAAATAATACTACACCACTTATCAATAAAGTTCTCATCTTTAAATGTTAGTATTGAAGTGGTTGTTTTGTGGTCTATTTAAAGATAAATAAAGGAATTTCTAACCAAAAAAAAAAAAAAAAAACTTAAATAATACTACACCACTTATCAATAAAGTTCCCATCTTTAAATGTTAGTATTGAAGTGGTAAAGGCTCAAAATTTCATCTATTCTTGCAGATTTTATTATAAGGCATGTATAATACTTAAAAACTTTAGTTTTCCTTTTCATAAATTCAGAATTAAAATAAATTTGAATCCATATATATGCTCTCTTCATGTACATGATACATCTATAATTATAACTAACCAAAGCTCCATGGTAATGATATGGTTGTCCATGCATGCAACATTGAGTAATATATAAATTTAAAAGTAGCTTAACTTGTAAACATGATAATGTGTAAATGAAACAAGTAAATCCATTCTCACTACGTTCATCAAAAGTAATGTAACATTGATAGAATATAACATTAAATCCACATCATGTATTTAAAAGCCAATGAAGACATTGTCATATACACAAGTTCAAATTCTTGTACTTGTATTCCAAATTGGTCAAGTTATACATTTTTCTCTTTTACAAAATAGAACCTCATTCCCAACGTAGATAATGGAAGGTCATGCCCATAAATGACATAATGGAAAAATGACATCATGACATATTTATAAATTGGGTCTATATGTCACCCTCGCCACGCTTGTCACTCCCAAGTGCATTTTGAAATTGATATTTCCGCAAAAAATCAATAACCAATTAGTTGAAAAATCCAAAATGCATAGAATCAACTTCTTTAATTGATGATAATATTTTGATCAACTACTCATTCTCACCATGAAGATCTAAGGCAATGGAAAAGATTGTCCTTCCTCGACAGATGGTGGAGCACTTGGTGATGGATATAGGCATGGTTCATGGGTGATGGATAAAGGCATGGTGGAAGTGAAATAGGAAAAAGGTATTGGTGTGGGCAGTGATACACCCCCACCGGTTGTACAATAGTGGGAATCACACTAGGGTGAGGGATCACCCTAGGGGGGGGAATTGGAATGTCAAGAGTGGATGATTGAAACAATGAGAAGGGTGGATGAATAAATGGTAGGGGTGGGAATTCAGAAGGGTTTGGGGAGGTGGTTATAGGCATGGTAGAATTTTGATGGAGAAAGGTGGTCAGTGTGGGTGACAATACATCCCCACTGGTTGTACAATAGGAGGAAGCACCCTTAGGGAGGAAAGTGGGATGCTAATGACTGGAGTAGTGTTACTAGTGCTATATTTTTTTCACCAACATGCTCATCAAATAATTGAAGTCAACAAGCTGGAACGTTTTGAGATGTGGGTCCCTCGACTATAACAATATAAAAGTTCATATAGTTATGAAAATGCATCGAAAATGATAATATATCGTATTTCACATAAAGCAATGTATGACGTCAAATTTCCATACCATTTTTATTTATAATATAGTGTTGCATTAACTCAGGCATGTGGCCCACATTTCTTTGGTGTTGAGAAGATAACTCCAGTTGCTCATCCATGTTACTTTTTTTTGCACCAACTCATCCAACCTTTTCAAGATGTGGTTTATCTTTCCCACGTTTTGACTTGCGCCCACATTGCCTTTTCTTATTGACTGGGCTCAAGAAACTATTTTTTCTTTTAGTAGTGATCTTTGATGGAGTTTTAGTATTAAAAAAATTTCTGTTGTATTCTTGACATGCTTTGTCTACCAAATTGTTCAATGCATTTTCTTGCTCCAAATTTCTAGATATTATGGATCTCAATTTCTCATGAGTTGATGAGTTAACATGTTTCATCTCACCATCTTAAAATAATGCACTATCTGGTCATACATTGGTTGATTCAACATTATCAATATTTGTTTCATTATAATAATTTATATTGGGAGGAGAATCAGAGCATGGCAGAAGCTCTGTTTGGATTTGTAGGCCCAATGTAGGTGTTTCATTCAAATCAAATAAAATTGTAGGCCTTTCTGTAGTAGGATTAGTGACATTAGGTAGTACATTTTCACCCGAACTAATGTTACTCACAAACATCTCTACTTTCAGCACATGTTTACAAACATTTCCATTCAAGGCCGAATCGCAATTACAGAAGTGTAGATTGGAACATTTATATATGACATTGTACCAAATATCACATGTATCCTTATTTTGGCTATGAACCCAATAACCATTGTTACTCTTTTCATCAGGCACACAATCTTCATTTAGGATTTGGCTAGCTCTACACTTGGATGAATTCAATTGTTCCTCAATTTTTCGAGTTCGTACAAAACCAACTTCTTTTAAAAGTTGGATACGATTGTAATATAATACAACCTTTGTCAACAACACATATATTAACCAATCGACACGTCTATGAAATGAATTATTCTTTTTGCTTAGGTTCCTACCCTTGATATGCCAATGATAAGATTCAATGGAATTATTTGTATCCTAATTGGAATGTGGAAAATTTATGTATGCTTTTTCCCACATATTTGTAGAAATAAATGTGTTAGCTATGAATTAATAATACATATGACATGAAAAATAGAGTCATTAAAGCCACTTACAAGAAACTTACATATTTTGTTGTTGGATAATTGAGTTGTTTTAAAATATTCCAAAAACCTTGGATTGTCACTGAATCTTTCAAAGAACCTTTCAACTGTCCTTTTTACAAATTCATCATCTTCACATCTGTGCATGATTTCTCCTAAAGAATGAAAAATGTGGATTTGGTTTTCCCTTCCTTGGACTTTATTTCCAACATTCTTGAACCATGCATGACAAACATGCCACACTCATAATAATATTTTACACTTGATTGAAGACCTAGAATAACACAATTTATTAGAGGGAATATACTTTAACAACACTTTTATGTCTCTTATAAGAGAATAAACACATCACTTTAATGCTTCAATTTTAGCTGTAGCATCATCTGTGATGAAGGCTTGAACATGCCAATCTAGTCACTCTTTCTTCCTAATGGTAAAGAGAGTTGACAGCCATTTAGAAAGCTCAACTCTAGTATTACGTGATGATATCACCTAAGCTACTGGAACCCCATTGTGATTTTCGCCGAAAACCATTAAGGTGTATAGTTGATACTACATTACAAAAAATGTACATGATTATATTTATATAAGTTACATGGATTAAAATGAGGTTGAGTAAATGAATCAAATTTAGGATAAATTTGTACTCACCACATACTTATTTGTACTAAATGTTGAATCCATTGAGATTATATTATTCTGAGAATATTTTAGCATCATTGAGTGCATCCACTTTGTTTGTATGCCTATAATAAAAGGGATGTTTTCAACAAGATCTTGTTTCTGGTACAAGAAAAATCTCTCATGGCGTTCCTTATACCAACATTCTACACTGGTTGGATCACTTTGATCTTTAACATATTATAGCCTTATGGTATCATTGTAAATGTTTAATATATCTTGTCTTGTCATATATGTATCATGAGATGTCCCTGTGTATAACTCACCAAATCCATCCTTCACATCGAAGATGAAGTTGTCCCATATCATTATAACATTAAAACCTTTTTGGAGTAAATGTTAGTCAATAGATCGCATATCCCTTGTTAAATGTGGTGCATAACTGAATCTCGTAGGCTTTCCAATTGCATCTTTTCCATGACAAACAACATTGGATTTATCAATATGCCTACATGCAATATATATTATTACAGCATCTTCTGGTCCAAATTTAAGTCATCGGATAATGAAGTGACATTGGCAACAAAATTTAATACTTTCTTGTCGACTGATTTTTTTTTTTATATATATCTGTGGATGCACTCATAATTTGGTTTTTTCACTCCGGACCATATGCAAACCAATACTTGTATATAAATTGTTTACAACAAATTAGATATAACATATATGCATAATGTAAAAATTATACCTATATTGATAAATATATAAAGACTCACATAGCGTACTCCAGATATGTTGAACAATACGTTTGTTTGATATCCTCTAATTTTTTACTTCAATGAGTATAAAGATGAAATTAAGTGGTTGTATATTCACTCGATTCCTCTCCTCTTATAAAACCATCAAGCCAACAATATGGAATAACTGCAATTTGGTCCCCATCAATACTTTTCCATGTTAATTCTTCTGTTGAAAATTCAATCATATCCTCTAGGTCTTCAACTTCCAATCCATTAATCCTCTCCCACTTACACATTCTTCAAATATTTGTACACATTCGATTGAAAACAATTTTGTTTGAGTAAATATTATGGTCTTGATTAATGCATATCACTAATCATGGAAATCACACTTTTAGGTAAATATTTTATAATTTTTAGATAAACCACTTTGGAAAAAGTAATAACTGCGTCATTAATCAACTTAGATTTTTCTGACAAATTTAGACTAACCATGTATGACATATGATGTCTTTTTGGAGGTGGTGTCACCAACTTAGTATCATGGGGTGACTTGTGATGAGTGGTTGAGGGAAAACGTGATTCTGATGCCTCCCTTCAGATAACCTACATGGAAACCTAACTTTGCCCTTTTGCCGAGGAACTTTAGAATCACTAATAAATGGGTCAACCATAAGTTGATGAGAATATTTAGACCACACTTCTAAGACTCTATTTATGCTAGAACAATCCTTAAGAAGGTGAGCACCCTTACAAAGATTGCAAAGGTATTTGGGGTTGTGTTGCATGTTGGAGGGTTCCTCCACATTACTAACACTCATGACTGTGGTTGGTTTGTTATACCCTTTTTAGAGGTACAACGCTTCTCATGCTAATTTCCCTACAACACTAGGCAAAAAATCCTAGAAATGGGGTTCCTGTCCTGCTCGCTAGATGGCATGACTGGGTACTAGCGTCATAGCACTTCTAAGTCAGGGCAAGTGGTGACCATATGATTGGGCATTTTACACAATGCACATGTTGGTTTTGTCCATGGAGAAAAGCTAGGGGTAAGTAAGGGTTCCCCGATTGGTCATTTTTCAGCTGAAAAAAAAGAGGATGGATCTACTCGTCACATCTTACTGAGTTGTCAAGCTATTCATGGATTCACTATTTGATCCATATTCTTGGGAGAGGTGAACTACGGTCAGTCACATACAAGATAGCATTGCACAAAATCTAGGGACATAGTGAGTATCCAAGACTTCAATGTCTATAATGACCGTCTTACCGGCTAAGCAGACCAGGACGTTTTGGTAGATACTGATGGAGGTTGAAGGGCATCCATCCTATGCTATAAGCATGATGTGTGATCGATTTAGTTCATAAGACCCTAACTTTTTCCAGACGTTCTTTGACATAATGCATTCGGATGGATCCTCGTCAATTATACATCAGTGGACTGTGATGTTTTGAACTGACACTGGTATCTGAAAGGTGACCATTGAAGGAATCCTAGGGGTGTATTTGTCTAAATTGAAAGTTATTAGGTGTGAATCAATGGGGTTGATGGTGTCTAAAACAGAAATTAAGGCTTTCCTTTGCTTTGGGCATGATTGTAATACCTCCAAAGCTGAATGGCAGCAGGAGATTGAGCTAGATCATCCACGATATTATAGTTATGGACTGCTTTGGAATGGTTTCCTACCCACCTATTTTTTCCCTCAGAAATTTTTGGAAAAGTTTCAATAGGCATATCTGATATGGTCAAAGGTGCCACTGGTGCACTTGTACTAGCCTGACAAGTTGCTGTCTAGTGAGGTATCATAATTTTGATTCCATGTCTGAAAAAACATTTCCTCAGCATTCATGTAGATTTCATGGTTTTTCTTTTCAGAATCATCAGGATTTTGGTTCTTAGTGCTAACTATCCCTTGGTGGGGGAAAGGCTCCTGCATAACTGTTATCTGCTGGGAGGATCCCAATATTCCCCAGTTACCCTGAGGCTTCTTCAGCTCAGGGAGGTCGAGACAGTGATGAGTGTAATGGCCGTATTCACCATAGAATGAACAAGAGTGGTTTTTCTACAGATTGTTTCTCTTTTTCTGCCTTTGGGGGTTACCTGGTTCCTAGTTTTGATTTCGGTTGGAGTTGCCTCTAGCATAAGATTGTGAAGGGTGTTCTTGATTATTTACCCCCTGTCTAGGATTTCCTTTAGGCTTGTTTTTTCATTTTTTATTAGTCATTTTGGGAGGATAATTTGGATTCTCCTGATTGTATGGTTGGCGCAATTGAGCTTGGGAAGGTTGTACAAAGTTCACCTCTGCATTATTCTACATGGGTGGGTTTTGTGCTAGGGACTGGGCATACTGCGGTCCTTGTCGCTGGTTTATAAACAAGTATTGGGGGGAAGATCTTCCATCAAAATGTCTAGCTCCGTACTCGGACCCCTTAGCCAAAGGATACAGACCTCCCTGCTGATGAAGATACGATGGCGCCCTATTAGTCATGCTTTTCAAAGGTGCATAATGACTTTAATAACCAAGTTGCGATATGTCCTGGGTAGAATGATATGTCTAACCGGGGAAAGGAATGTTGTTTCTTAGGTGATTTTGGGTCAATTACCCAATCAAACCATCTAGAGTTCGACGTGCCTAAAAATTCTTTGTAAGTTTGTAGGCTCAGGGCGTTAGGCAGGATATTGTAAATATATCCTGATTGTGTATAGATCAGCTCAAATTTTTGGGCCTTACTAATGGCGTCCTCTTCAGATATGGTATTTTTTTTCGCCACATCCTTCCAAATCTCTATGGTGAGAGTTTTCAGGAACACGTATAACAGAACTCGATCGTCGAGTTTGGCTTCGCACAAACTATGATCCCGCCACCATTCGTGGAGATGGTCTGAGGTATGGACAGCGGGTGTTTTCCTAAAGTGGGTCAGTAATTCCATTCCAGAATCGTGGTGGATGGGTAGCTGAAAATAGTTTAGGAATGGAGTAGCAAGGGCACTAAAGGTTCCATGTGTAGCAGATGGGTGCTCCACATACCATTTCGTAGATATTCTGGTTAGGGTGTGTTGAAATAGTCTTAGTCGAATAGTATTGTCATCGATGTTGTTGGACGAACACCATAGGTTGAAAGTCATTAAATTATTTCTGAGGTCTTCCGCTTGCTTCCCTTCGAAATTTGGAATGTCTGAAGGGAGCTTCATGGGCATCGGAGGCCATGTAGGGTTGTCTGGAATGGGATTTTTTGTCAACTTAGTTAAATCTGGTAAATTTAACGAAGCTAAGAAAGGTGACTGACACTTTGTAGCCATTGAAAATAGTGAGAACATAGTGTTTTGGTTAGGTATATGGTTTTTCTGTGATGTTCGCTACTATGAGTTTACCTGACTTCCCTAATTTGTAGCACTCCTCTGTCCCCTAGAGGTTGTGGGAGGAGTGGTATGTGGTGACCTTGTGTGGGTGTTCACTGGTGTGGCGTTGGGTGACCGACGACGGTTCCCAACTAATGATGCCCCAATAAAGGATGAGCTAATAAGGGTGGAAGTGTTCCGTCTTTGACGCCTAAATGGAAAAAGACCTAGAACCCCTCCGGGGAATGGGGGGAGGTCCAGAAGGCATCTAGATCGACGAGGTCCCGTTGGGTTTGTTCTGACATAATATAGGTATGGTTTTGGAAAATTTTGAGAGGAAAAACATTACAATCAAAGAAAAAATCTGACCGCATACATAAAAAAGTGACAATAAAAGATAAAATTTCCCTTTAGATTAATCTTATGTGACCAGTCAATAATAAAATATGGCTTTTTGTTATTTTTTCTAATGATACTAAAATCTTAGAAGACCTAAATCATCCTCACATGGAAAAATGTAACTGGGCCTTGAGAAGATATCTTGAAAATACTTGGGCAATGTCCCAAAAGAGCTAGCGATGCCTCCAGTCAATCAAAGAAAATCAACCAAGGTAAGGGTAGAGGATCTAGTGCTTGCATACACCGTCACCTATAGGGAAGGATTCCCTAAATTTGGTCACTAGGTACTATCGTCCCACATGTGTATTCGAGTCTTACTCTTCTTGGTAATTCAACTACCAGTACCGAGTATTAAACGCGTTAGGTAGCCCCGAATAATACCGCATGCACTAGGCCTCAACCTAACCCCCTCTGAATCGAGTCTCTACCATGCTCGGGTTTTCTTTACCATGGGCAGATAGATGGATTTAAAATTTCCATAAATAGTCAACTTCTATGTTTCAAGATGTAAACTGTCCAAGGCATCCTATTGGATGCCTACCCCCTTCATCCTACCTTAAGCTATAACTTCTCTTATGGCCCCTGTGGGGAGAGTTTAATGTGTTTAATTAATTTATTTTTAGGTGGCTTTGATTCACTTAAGGTGTGAATGTGTGTGAGAAAGAAGTGAAAAAGTGCATAGTTTGAACATGTGCGGATGTGGGCCGCTTACAATGCTTCCTAGTTAATCTAATTGATCAACTATAGGGAGATGGTGAATTATCAGTAGAGGGTGTTCATATGCTTGCCTAGGATCACCCATGGGTGTAAAGGCAGTAGAGATTACTTGCTCTTCTAAAGGTAATTTGATCCTGGTCTTGAATCCTAGTGCCAAAAATTGAACTAATATTAATGACTTTCAGCAAGGAAAATGAAAAGAAAATATTTTTTTATGGTGTGCCTTTGTGAAGTGATAGTAAGAATAGGACGGGGGCCCTAGCTCACTAAAGCTTCGTGTGTGAAATAAAGTGAAAAATCACACTGTTGTAAGATGCGGATATATGGTACACTATGTTTTGTTTTTCCTTTCACGAAATAAACAATGTGCAAATAATGGGCCGCTTACAACTTGTCCTATTTAAACTAAATGTTTGCACTATAGGTAGATTGTAAAGTATCAAGAGAGAGCATTTACATGCATACCCAGGGTCACCGTTAGGTGAAAGGGTGGCATAGATTACTTGCTTTCTTTTGGTATTTTAATCCTAGTCCCGAAATCCTAATGCAAAAATCAAAACTCGATTTAATGCAAGAATTTGAAAACTAACTAAAGATTTGCGGACTTGGGCCACTTACTCTTTGTTAATTAACCTATGTGTGTGATATCTACTATCAGTAATTAGATTATTTAGAATACATGTGTGGATATGTGCCACATTTCTTGTATCCTAATTAAACTAGGTGAGTATATCATAGTAAACTAAAAAATAGAACGATGCACTAGCTACACTAAAGTTAAGCTAACGCACATGGCTACACAGTGTAAAGCCAATTCAAAGAGCACATACAAAAATACAGTCATTAAATCCAATTAGTTTTTTGAGATTTTTTTTTTCAAATAAATAAAAGTAAGAATGATTAATTACATCAAAAAATAAGTTTTAATGTTTAATTATATATTAAAAAAAATATTATATAACAGTTTGATATATGTTTTGATTTTAATTTTAAAATTAAATTATTACTATAGAAATATTTAATGTTAACTAATAATTCTAATTCTTTTAAAATAAAAATGATTGTATTGATAATAATAATGATGTTATTAATTATTTGTTTTACATAATTGATCATTTAAAATAAACATATGTTTAAAAGGCCCACAATTTTTTTAGGAAAGTAATGGGAATTCCGACATAATTTTACAAACCAATGAGAGTGTATAAAGAAATGCCCAATTTGACACCATCAAATTTACAACGCAAGGCTTGTTTTTG
This sequence comes from Pinus albicaulis, assembly GCA_034641835.2. NCBI lineage: Eukaryota > Viridiplantae > Streptophyta > Pinopsida > Pinales > Pinaceae > Pinus > Pinus albicaulis. Next base: position 893,946,559 of record CM076583.1, on the reverse strand, counting down.
TTATGATTCCACTAGGTTTACATGACAAAGTATAACACGCGATGTCCATAATGGAGTCCACCTAGGAGACAGCAGCAAACCATTTTTCAAAGACCTGTACAAATTCATTCATGTAACGTGGAAAAATATATAATTTTGGGTTGTTACAAAAGTCAAAAGCTTAAACGAAGCGTTTTGTTCTCAAATCTTCTAGGTATAAACTTATCTAATTGGTTGTATAACACATTACAGATATACAAATATAATCTATCAAAAAGAAATAATTGGTTTCAACCGATTGTTTGAGCTATTTTTGAGGTACTATGTTCTTATTCCATGTTAAGCGGTAATTAAATTAGCCATGAGACTATTACGAAGTATTATCTAATTATGATTTTTAGAACGAAATCTCAGTATTATGCAAATACCAGACAACCAATTCCTTTAATTAAATAAAAAATATTACCATAAAATATGGATTTAACCCTGAGATTTTTCCAACAGATTAAAAAGGATGGGAAATTTTAAAGGCATACATCAAAAACTATTACCATAAAATTTGGATTTAAACCCGAGCCATTTCGAACAGATTATAAAGGAAGGGAATTTTTTTAAAGAAATTCATTAACTCATGATTCAGTTGGAGTGCATTGAGCAAGGCAAGGTTTCATTAGGACCAGAACGATGTGGCAGGATATGCTGATATTGATTTTAAATACCTCTAGCATTTATTTACACGTTGAGAAGTGGGACTATTTCAGATCTTCCTTGCTGGCCAAGAATGAGTATGAGGTTTGTTTTCGGTTTTCTTCACATGTGCTATTTATTATGGTCATTATTTTTACTAGAAGATGGAATTATCACAAAAATTATGAAAGATGCGAACTGTAACTTCTAAAAACGAGACGTAGTAATTTTCTTCCCTCGTTTTGGATTAAGTTGCGGGTCTTCCCTGATGAACTAAATCCTGCATTCTACACCTAGTAAAATGCTCACCATGTCCAGAGAGCCTCCCATCCTTCTAGCTCTACTCATGAACCCTATCTCTCAACAATGGTTATTACATCCAGAATTTATGAGGTTATAACATGGTAAAAACACGAGAAATTTAATCGCTGCAGGTTACAATTTCGGCGGTTAGGGATTTAATCGTTGTAGGTGAGATTTTTGATGGCTGGATATTTAATCACTGCAGGTGAGGAGGATGGCAGGTAAGAGTAGGTATGGCATGGCATGGCATAGGCATGTCCATTAGTATTCTTAAGAGTATTAATGGGCCAATAGACTCGAAAATATTGGTTGCCCATTTTCCTTTCATTGTACTATTAATTTAGCTAACCTCGTATAGAGGAATATAATTTTCAGTGACCCATCTGAACGTTTGAGATTAGCATTGAAAAGGAGTATATTTATTTTGTTCAAGTTTGTTCCACTTTAGTATTATTATGCTTTCAAAATTTCACTGGAAATAATTTGTGCTCAATCGGTAAAGGAATTTTTCCATAGGCACGGAGTTCAAATGCATCTTCTTCTCTGTGTTGCATTTATGTAAATATATGGAACAGGTTTCATAACATCGAATAATGTCAAGTTCGTACTTCTGATGTATTTTTTCCAAACTCCTTGCAAATGATGTTATGACTAAAAATTAAGTCTATAAAAGGGAAATTTTCTGAAATATTTAAAGCACTTAGACCAAGCTTGAGGAACCAAAATCACCGAGGCTCGAGCAAATTGAAGAACGGAAAATCTCAAATTCTTAGCTTGTGGATAACAAGATAAAAATCTGATTTCATAAGACTAAAAAGGTGACTAGGTCAAAAGTTTATAATGCTGAAAGAGGACATTTTAAAAGTACAAAATTTTATGGAATATCTCCTTAAAGTATTAGTATAGTGAAGAATCATTAAAGAATATCTTCTTAAGTCTTTATCATACCAAAGGGTGTAATTTTTCAAAGCTTTGATCTTGATAATCAAGCACTTATTTCCTGATGGTGGTTCATGAAGATGTTCACGGAGGCATGGGCATGTGTGCCCGCCACCCTAAAGGTTGCTATAATGTGGTGCACTAAATTTTGGGTGGCTTAGCCAATCCTATGGATGTAATTTCATGTAATTTTCTTCGATCTAGAAGCTTTGTGGAGGTAGATTTTTCGACTTGATTTCCTCATAGAATTTGTATATCAAACTGCAGGGAATTCTTGGTTAGCCAACCTACTCTCATTGTTAGGGCACTTGAACTATTGCTCATACCTGCTACCCATTGACAAGTTGGAACACGCGAAAGTTTGAAGCTATGTCTTTTCCTTTTCATGTAACTCTAATATTTGTATGGCTGTTTAGTTTTTTATTTCTATCATGAGACATTACAAGTTCTACTCAGAGAGGTATAGTTGTCAGTTCTGGTTATGTAAATATTTTCATTTTGTAGATTTATTGCTAGAAAGCTGACATGTGTGGTTTAAATGAGATGGATTGTAGGTCTGATAGGAAGTTTCATCTTTCCTCGACCCCTCACTCGATTTCTGTCTAGAGTCTAGATTTGGGTCTTGTCATGCCTTTGGTTGTATTCTTTCCTAATCATCCAATTTTGTAATCAAATTTGTAATTTGGTTTCAGATTTATTGTTAAATTTCTAGTGTTGAGTTTATCAATTGGTTTTTATCTGGGTTATATTCTTGTTGATGACTTTATTGACGTTAATCTCTATAGCTTCATAATTGTGTTTTGGGTCAAGACTTGTATTGTAAGATGGTATGTAATTTCTACGGGTGGGAGTTCACGTTGGCTAATAGCGTATGTATCAAATATAACTAAGGGGCTAGTGCATTAGCTTTTTGGCCTAGGAAAGGGCATCCATCTCACTTAGTTGAATTCTAGGTGTCCTCCTCGATGGTATACTATGTTTATGTTTTTCATTGGGATATATTTATATTATGAATCTTGGTAAGAGAAAATTATCTTAGGGCCTCAACTACAGTTGAATTGGAATCTCAAGCATTCTTTTATTATCGTATTTTGGAGTTCCTAACTTAGCTCATGGGATTAGAGATTTTTTGGGTTTTACTAGTTGGATTTCAATTCTACAATGTTTTTTATTTCTTTTGAAAATACACATACAAGCTAGTCATTATGTAGAGGAAATGTATGATAAGAATTAGAGGCCAGCGGGTCAAGGCACTCTACATGAAAACTGAAATCACCACCATGCCCAAGGAAACAAACTCTTTTCACTCTTCCATCCATGAATACATTAGAAATGAGATGCAAAATTTGGAAGAAATGGCAAGTAGAGATCAACATGCATTGTCTTTCTTTGAAAATTTCAAGGAATGTTGGCACTTAATCATGGATAGCACGCCTTACTCCTATACTTGAAAATGAAAAAATTGATGGGAATAATTCTTAAGGGAAGGTATGGATATTAGTATATCATACTAGCATATTTAGCTTATGTGAAACATGAGAAATGATATATGCACTTCCACATGGAGAGGATGGATTTCGGTTAGGCGCACATCGAGTGTTACATTTTACGCATCACATCTTCTTCTGCTTCTTAGGCTCTACTACTCGAGATCCTAGACTATTTAGCTCTTTTGATTAATTGTGGTTTTATGGTTTTTGATAGCTCATTTTGTTATGATAGGTTCATATACTCTTTAGTGATGTTGTTGAGATCACAATCTCTTCAATTTGGGTCTTGCTACCCTATTGACATATGGTCAAAATACATGGCTTCGCGTTTGTGAGGTTGAGACCATATTCCTTAACGACACATATGAAGAAATGGGTGACCTATATAATAATTATTTTTTAGTTAATGTAAGGTAATACAATCTAAAATAAAAAGAAAATATATTCAATAAATTATTATCATTAGGAAATTGGAGCATAGAAGGTCAAGCTCAATGCATTGTTCATAATGTTATCATATAGAGACAATGAAGTTGGGAAATATAAATTGAAGCATTAAAGGTCATTAAGTTGTTGATAATGTTACCATTTAGAATAGGTCGAATGGGTAAGTCGAAATGTGTCAAACTTAATGCCATGTTTATAATATTATATTAAGAGGTATTCCAATCATTGATGACTTAGTCTTTCATTATGATTGGTTTCAGTTTTTTGGTTTAGGCATTTGGTTTAGAAATGTGATTGGTATTTTTATTTTATAAATATATCATTGTGTTCTCGTGTTATTTTGTTGATAAAGTAGACTATTGTGAATGAGGAATGATCCATTTCCTTATATGGCTTTGTGCATTACCATTTCTTAGGCCCTTGGATATCTTATCCATTATACAATAATTTACAAATGATTAAACCTATCCTACTTTCAAAACCTTATCATAAATAAATTACCAAAAACCACTTTCATAATTATATTAGAAGAAAATTTCTCCTTGAATAATACCATATATCATATCCATAATTTTTTATAACTATGGCTACAAGGTTAAGGAAAAGGAAACATGATGTTTCCTTTAAAGTGAAGACAAAACACCAAGCTAAATTACTTGTTAAGTTAATCAATCTAAATTCATAGATGATCTTAGAAAGGAAGAGGATCATATAAGGCATATAATAACACAAAATTCACACACAATAAAATGATTTTTGGTTCTTCTATTGATCACACAAAATTGATGATTACAATGAACCTAGTGAGGTGTATTTAACCTTTCTCGACTAGTGACTCATTCAAAATAACATTGACATGCACACATAATCTAAATTTTACTTTACCCAAAATAAGACTTAACTTGAATTGAATAAACTTGACTTGGTTAACCTACTTTTTAATTTTATATAACTATACATGCAGGAGTAATTAGCTATCATTAACATTCCCTCTTAATTACGACTGCTAAAGTAAGATATGACTCATGAAAACTCAGACATGCCTCATGGGACAAGTCTTGGTTATGCTTTCAATATGCAATTTTCATCTATGAAACTCAAATAAATATTTTTCTAAAGTCTTAGTGAATATATCAGCCAATTGATCACTCAATTTACAAGGCTTCAAGTAAACCTCTCCATTGCTCACAAGTTCTCTAATGAAATGATATCTTGTATAAATATGCTTTTTGTTTACATGAAACACCCTATTTTTTGATAATGCAGTGGCTGATGATTTGTCACAATATATTGTTGTTTATCCTTTTTGTTTCTTCTTGTGTCCATATAAAACTATTCTTAACCATACTCCATGGCATGCTGCTAATTTTCATGTTGAATATTCTATTTATGCCGATGAAGGTGTCAGAATAGGTTGTTTCTTAGATTGCAATGAAACCACACCTAAACCAATATGGAACATATAACTAGATAGCTCTTCCTATCATACAAACTTCGCGAAAAATCATTTTCATTGTACCTAGAAAAATCCTTCTTCTCTATGCTTGTATAAATTATGCCACAATATTTAGTTCCAACTATGTACCACAAACTCTTTTTCCAAGTCTCCAATGTGAATCTTTTGGTGACCCCATAAATGTATAAAGAAAAGTCACTCCATGCATAATATCCATTCTGGTAGTTGTGAGATACATGAGGTTTCTAACCAATATTTTGAACATAGATGGATTGACATACGATCCATCATCAGCCTTATTTAACTTTGTACCTATTGCAATTGTTGTAGGGGCACTTTTACAATTTTCAATCCACAATATTTTCAGTAAATATTTATCATATTTATTTTGAAAAATAAAAATTTTCTTCTCATATTGTTCAACTTTTATTTACAGAAAATATTTTATAAGACCAAGATCTGTCATCTCAAATTCATTCTTCATGGATTCTTTCCATTCATCTAATTCAATATCACCAGTGTTGGAACAGGGTCTCCTACAAGCTGTGAAATTGGTCCATTTTGAATAATTTTGATTAGATTTAGTCTAGCATAGGGGTTTTAGGGTGGGTCAAAGCCCCGAAAGCATTGTAATGGGTAAAAAGGTAAACCAGGGGTCCGAAAACCACAGGTTGCGGACCATAGGAAAGTCTTGGCTAGATTATTATAAATAGAGGAACATATTTTATTATAAGGCAGAGAAAGGTAAAGCTATTGATGCAAACTGCGGTATAAGCTATCTGTTTGGGTTTTTGGGGAAAGGACTCCTGTTGGCTGTGTGCATGGAGATCCAAGTCCAACTGTGTGCGGACCCTGCTGCTATGTGCGCAGGCTGGGAAGGGAATTGTAAGAAGAAATTGATGAATTGATGAATAAGAAAGGTTGATAGAGAACTGAATCTGTGAATACTCTTTGTGTGAATCATTGGTATTTAATGCATTGTGCATTTTATATATTTAAGCTGCGAAGATATGTGTAAGAGTGTTTTCTGTATTTGGATCTATTTTGTTCTATTTGTGCAATGTTGTGCTACTGTCATAAAGGCATATAATTATAGATCTAGTGCACATGGATGCGAATAAAGACCTACTTGACCCTGTGCAGAATAGGCTAATTTGGGTATCACAGGGCCTAGAGCATCTCTTCTTGCCTTACCTATCCTTTCTCAGGGTGTGGAAACCTGGTTGCATCACCCACCCATACTACTTCCGGTGAGACTTTGACCTGCGCAAGTAGGTCATTGCCAAAAGGGCCAGTAGTATAGCAGTTTGTTGAAAAACCTTGAGCTCCAAACCTGGGTTAGGACCCCTCGAGCCAACAAATGGTTTTGTTGCCGAGAACTGGAGAATTTTGAAAATGTGATCGGGTACTAACAAGTGAATACTGGAGATATAATGCGAAAGTGAATGAACGCTACTCTCGATGAAAGCACAACACGGAGCGGTAAGTACTATCGAACCAATCGAGAAGAGGATCACTCTGCCCATAGCTTGCTGAGAAGAGAAACTCCACAAGGTCCACCAGTTACCCCAACGTCAGACTCACGGGAGAACAAGCCCTCAACCTAAAACTCGCTAGAAGGAGACATGGCAGTACACTTGAAATTACCTACCTTTAAAGGTGCGGTCAATGAGGACATGGATAGTTTTTGGTTCATGGCCGACTCAGTATGGACTGTGTAGGAGGTTGTAAGTGATACTGTGAAGAGAGAAAAGTTGTCCCTAGCCTTCAAAGAAAGAGCTCTGGACTGGTATATGTGGTACATATCTCAAAACAGAAGCGCATCTCTTCAAGATATTAAGGATGCCCTAAAACAACAGTTCTGGAAGCCATAATATTACTCTTAGTTGGTAGCCGAAGTAAAAGACTTCAAGCAAGGTGCATCTGAGTCAGTGTGGGAGGCTGATCAACGATTTAAGAAAGGAAGCAGGGAAGGAGGGTTCAAGTACGATGACAGAAAACACACGGAATGGTTCATCCCTATGTTGCTACCTCACTTACATATACCAATGGGCCACCAGACCTTCGAGTCACAGAAAAAAGCCTTGGAAACTGCCATGAAACTTGAAGCCGCATCTAAGGATGACACATTGGGGGTAGTACAGCAAATTCAAGAGCAGCTCGAAGCCATGCACATGGAAATTCAGAGCTTACGGACGGAATGGGAAAAGGAGATAGCATAGACCTCTGGTGCATACGATGTCGGGTGTATGGAAATACAAAGGACCATTGTCCTCTATTGAGAGATTACTTGTAGGCAGGGGGACCTAGTCTCCTATGCCCCAGCTCTAGCAAATCTGCGCTATGGTGCGATGACTGCCGGGTAGCAGGAATACATGATACGGCCTAGTGCCCTCGGCTAAGTATGGGCGAACTGAAGCAAAAATGGTGCAGGTTCTACCAGTCAGTAGGGCATGATGAGTAGAAATGTCGCATGTATGACTTGATGGTAGATTGAGGAAACCTTTATAGGGTACAATAAGACCTTGCATCGTCGAGATCCCCGATGAAATTTGGCAGCTCCCCTGCAAGGGGCAGGGGGGTCGGGGAGGAAGCGCAGGACGGGCCAGGGGCAACTGATCTGCTATAACTGCGGAGAGGTACGGCACTTGGCCAGGGATTTCCCATACCCCACCAGGAAATCCTGCAAATATTTTCGGCACCTGGACCATGAGATTGAAGACTGGAAGATCTTGATAGAAAAAATGCAGGAAGAACAGCCCACCCCTATGCAGAATGTGCAAAGAGTTAAAACCGAGCTAAGGAATGTAGACCCAAGTGTAAAAATCATGACACACAGCGGGATGGTCACCCAAGGAGCCAAGGAAGTGCTTGCCAAGGATCCTACAACATCTTCGGAAGGATGGAACATCAGAGAGCAAGAAACACTAGCAGCTCCTGCGCAGTCACTGACACACCTCAAGATAGAGGAAGGAGTTGAGCCCTTTCTATAGGCATGTATGAAGCTACTGCATAACCCACAGGCTGTAGAAAGCCTTCAAGTATTGCTGCATAGTTGCGTAGCCCATCCCAACACAATTCCTGACACTAGGGATATACACAAGCTGTACAGCTATAAGAAACGCACCGGAAGAGAAATGAGGTTGACTGCGCAGATTGGCGACTACGACATGGATCAAGTTATTCTCGATCTTGGGTCGGATGCGCACGTATTACCAAAGAAAACATGACAACGAATAGGAGATCCTAAATTGGAATGGTCCACCATCTAGCTGCGCATGGCGAATCGACGGAAGATCATCCCTTCGGGAAGGTTTCCAAAAGTCACGGTAGATATAGCAAGAGTAAAAGTCCTAGCTGACTTTGAAGTCATAGAAATTGTGGAGGATGTGGATCCTTACCCTGCACTCCTAGGACTGGAATGGGATATAGATGTGGGGGGTGTCATCAATCTCAAAAGGCGTAGCATGGTGTTTGAGAATAACGGTACGCGTGTAATAGTACCACTAGATCCCGCCAAAGGTGTGCGGTATACAAAACCAGCATACGAGGAGGAGGAAATAGATCAAATTTATAAATTGACTACGCAAGACGAAGACTGGGTTAACCCTATAATAGACAAAATACTCTATTGGGAGAAGGACAATGAACGCTCTTCTAACCCTAATGGGGAGCTGGAGATTTGGCAAAAACAAGTACAGGATGTTTTGGTGCTGCGATGCCCTCGGGTTGCGAGGACCCTCTACTACATTTCTTCGGAGGTAAGAGATCTTCCCCACTTTGATGGGTCTCGTAGCATCCAGGAATTCCTAAGAACACTGGAGGTTAGGGTTCCAAGAGAATGACAACTCTTGGTCCTTAATATGGCTTTTCATGGGACACCTGCATGATGGTGGGAGACCCACAAGAAAGCAGTCCCAGACTGGGAAACGAGTTGGGATAGGATAATTATGTGGTTCACCCCTCCAGTTGACGTACACACCAAGATATTCCTCAGACCCGGGGATCCTCGCACACCTTTGCATGCCTGGATGACCAAATGGTCCGAACGGATTACAGAAGAATGGGTTCATCTATTTTTTCATACCTTGTGCCCTATCCCTACCACTTGGTAATTAGATGCGGAATTACACAAGCGTACCCGCCACTGGGAAATACTAATATATGACTTTATAGGAACGTTTGGACTAATTGGGGGAACATAGATGCTTGATGAAGCTCTGTAGGACATCAATGTGTTTATATTTAAGAAGTATCACCACCACACCAAACCAGCGGTCCTGACATGGGAAGCGCAGATGCAAGACATAGTCAACCGTCAAAGCTTGCTGATTGACGAAGAAGAAGATAATCCATGAAACATCTTTGTTCTGTAATATGAAGGGGAACACACAGTTATTAGACCCTCGCTGCAAAATATTGATGTAACGCAACCTCTCAAGCTGCGCGAGGTTAATATTGGGATGGAAGAAAACCCTAAGCTGGGTAAAATTGGTAACTATTGGGATGAAGGAACCGTAGGCAAAATTGCAGAGTTACTTACGGAGTATCAGGAAATATTTCCGACCAAGTTTTCTGAGCTAAAAGGAATCACCGAGGACCTAGGCATTATGCACATCACTCTGAAACTTGAGGCGCGTCCTGTCAAGCAGCAGCCTTACCGACTGAATCCTAAATATAAGAAAAAGTTCAAAGAAGAACCGGACAAAATGCTTGTTGCAGGTATCATTTAATCGGTTGAAAAATCAGATTGGGTAAGTCAAATGGTCATCCAGGAGAAAAAGACAAAGGAGGAAATACACATCTGTGTGGATCTATGCAAGTTAAACGATGCCTATGTCCATGACCCCTTCCCTATGTCCTTCTCCGACGAAATCCTTGATAGTGTGGGCAGACAGGAGGCCTATTCGTTCACCGATGGGTTCTTAGGGTACCACCAGATCTGAATTGCACATAAAGATCACAATAAGACTACATTCGTGACCGAATGGGGGTCCTTTTAGTATACATTCATGCCCTTTGGTCTCAAGAATGCACCTGCTATTTTCTTAAGGGTCGTAGTTGTTGTATTCAAGGATTTTATTCATAAGTTCCTGGAGGTTTATTTCGATGACTGGATTGCTTTTGGCCTCGTAAAGGAGCATGTCTCTAACCTACGATTAATGTTGGATGCGTGTTGGAAGCACCAGATTTCCTTGAATATGAAGAAGTGCATCTTCTGTGTACCATTCAGAATCTTACTCGGACACATAGTCTATCGGGAAGGATTGATGGTTGATCCTGCAATGGTAACCGTAATTATAAACCTTGCAGTCTCAACAATGGAAAAACAATTGCGTTCTATTCTCGAACACACAGGCGATTACAGGAAATTCATTCAGGGGAACACTCTGATCATGACACCCGTGGAAAAACTACTTAGAAAATACGTCTCATTCTTTTGGAATGATGAATGCCAGAAGAGCTTCAAACTGCTCAAGGAAAAGATGATCTCTGCACCCATACTCATATTTCTTGACTGGTCGAAGGAATTTCATGTACATGTGGATGCGTCAGGCATCACCTTGGGTGCTATCCTCAGGCAACCTGTGAAGGAGATATTGATCACCCAGTTGCCTTTGCGAGTCAGAAACTCTTAGGCGCAGAACGAAACTACTCTACCACTGAGCGCGAAGGACTGGCTATGGTATATGCGTTATAGAAATATCGACACTATCTGCTGGGTGGACACATTAAAATTTTCACTGATCATTTGGCTTTGAAATACCTGGTCAATAAGCCTGCGTTGGGGGGGAAGATTTTCCACTGGCTGTTTCTATTCCAGGAATATGATTTTGAGATCATCGTCAAGCCCAGAAGGTTTAATGCAGGCCCGGATCATCTGTCTCGCATCGAAACAGGGGAAGAACCTACTAACTTGGAGGAGGGCTTACCAGATGCGCAGTTGTTCACCATTAGGGTGGTTGATGCACACTTTGCTGATATCATTGAGTTCCTCACTACAGGCATGGCCCCTCCAGAATATTCAGTGTAGCAGAAGAAGGAGTTGGTTAGTCGGGCAGCAGACTTTACTATCATTTCCAATCAGTTATACAAGCTACGCACAGATGAAATACTACGCAGATATGTCTTGGAACATGAACGGCCTGCCATTTTAGTAGAAGCACATGGAGGTGTTGTAGGAGGCCACTATGCAGGACGAGCTACGGGATGAAATATTTTGAGGGCTGGGTTATGGTGGCCTACCCTGCATCCGGATTCTTACACCTATTGTATATCATGCAATACCTAACAGTGAACAGGATGGCCCTCGCGCTGAGATGAGATGCCATTACAGCCGCAAGTGGCTCTATAGGCTTTTGAAAAATGGGCCATTGACTTTATAGGACCCATGAATCCGCCAGGCAGGAAAATAGGTGCGCGCTACATTATTACTGCCACTGACTATGTCACTCGATCGGCCGAGGCACAAGCGGTGATGGATTGTACTATAGATATTTCTGTACACTTCATCTTTGAGCAAATTATGACCAAGTTTGGCTGCCCAAAGATCTTAATGAGTGACAGAGGTACACAGTTCATTAACCAAACGATTCAAGCCCCGAATGAGGAATTCTATATCCACCATGCAAATAGTACACCATACCATGCCCAGGAAAATGGGGCGATTGAAGCTTTTAACAAAATTTTGGAATAGGAATTAACCAAGTTTTGCAATGGAAATCGTAGTGACTAGGATGTTCACATTTCCTATGTTCTGTGGGCCTACCGGACGACCTGCAAGATGCTGATAGACAGGACCCCCTTCCGAATGGTCTATGGCAAGGATTCCATTATGCCCATAGAGTAAATTTTTCCTACCCTATGCATCGCAGCATTTACAAATATGGAAGACCCAAATATCATAGAGGAGCTTCTTGCGCAACTTGTGGCTTTGGAGGAAGAACAGTTTATTGCTAATTTTCATCAACAGGTTCAGAAGGCTCATGATAAAGCCTGGCATGATTGACATATTTGTAAAAAAAAATGGTCGTAGGCGATATTTTCCTTTTATACGATAGCCAATTTTCGAAACACCCAGGAAAATTCTAGTAGCATTGGCTTGGTCCCTACACAGTTAAGGAGATCATAGATGGTGGAGCAGTCTAGCTAGTTACCCTGCGTGGTGACATCTTACCTAGCTTTGTCAATGGTAGTTGACTTAAGCCATACCGTGCTAAATGACTATATGGTGGCCAGAGTGACTCGGGATGAGTCACAAGATTGTGTTGGGGGACTGTTGGAACAAGGTCTCCTACAAGCTACGAAATTGGTTCATTTTGAATACTTTTGATTATTTTTTGTCTAGCGCAGGGGTTTTTGCGTGGGTCAAAGCCCCGAAAGCATTGTAATGGGTAAAAGGGTAAACCAGGGGTCCGAAAACCATGGGTTGCGGACCATAGGAAAGTCTAGGCTAGATTATTATAAATAGAGGAACATTTTGTATTCTAAGGCGGACAGAGGAAAAGATATTGATGTGAATTGCAGTCTAAGTTATCTTTTTGGGTTTTTGGGGAAAGGACTCCTATTTGCTGTGTGCCCGGAGATCCAAGTCCAGCTATGTGTGGACCCTGCTACTATGTGTGTAGGCTGGGAAGGGAGTTGTAGGAAGCAATTGATGAATTGATGAATAAGAAAGTCTGATATAGAACTGAATCTGTGAGTACTCTTTGTGTGAATCATTGGTAATTACTGCATTGTGCATTTTCTGTATTTAAGCTGCGAAGATCTGTGTAAGTGTGTTTTCTATATCTGGATCTGTTCTGTTCTGTTTCTGCAATGTTGTGCTACTGTGATAGAGGCATATAATTATAGATCTAGTGCACGTGAATGCGAATAGAGACCTACTTGACCCTATGCAGAACAGGGTAATCGGGGTATCACAGGGCCTAGCGCAGCTCTGCTTGCCTTACCTATCCTTTCTCAGGGTGCGGAAACCTGGTTCCAGCACCCACCCATACTACTTCGGGTGAGACTTTGACCTGCGCAAGTAGGTCATTGCCGAAAGGGACAATAGTATAGCGGTTTGTTGGCAAACCTTGAGCTCCGAACCTCGGTCAGGACCCCTCGAGCCAACAACCAGTATAAATCATGTCATCCACATACAAGAAAACAATCAAAATCTGTCAATGCTCATTTACCTTTATGTATAAGGTACACTTAATGCTTCTTCTACAAAATCCATTCTTGATAATGTAACTATCAATTCTGCTATAAAAATCTCTTCGTATATGTTTTAGTTCATATAACACTTTCTTCAACTTGTAAAATTTTTCTCCCTGTCCTTCAATTGATATCCTCGAGGCTACTACAAATATATTTCTTCTTTTAGAATTCCAATACGAAGTTTTATTTCACATCCACTTGATATAATTTCCATTTGTTTTGAGTTGTTGCTGCTAACCCTGCTATTATAGTATCCAATATAGATACTGGAGAAAACGTTTTCACAAAGTCTATTCCTAGTTGCTGCGAGAATACTTTTGCTACAAATCTTGTATTAAATATGTCAATTTCAAGATTCTCATTAAAATTTGTCTTGTTCATGAATTTCACACGAATGAGGTTTTTATCCTTTGGAAAATACACCAAATCCCATGTATACTTCTTTTCAATAGATTTAATTTCTTCATTAATGGCTTGCACCCAATTTTCTTTGATAGCTTATTCAAACGAAGAAGGTTGGAAAGAAAACAATGACAAATTTTAACTACCATCAAAATCATCATAAATATCTTTCAAACTTCTCATTTTTCTCTTCCAATTTCTTGATTCATCACTTGACTAGTTTTTGAGAGTGTTATGATATGTTTATCTGCCTCAATATCCGTGTTGTTAAAAAAATCTTGCAGCCCTTGTTGACATAAATTCTTTTGGTTTCTTCTCGTGTGATTCTTGAAGCTCCTTTTCTGCTACATACTCTTCCATCAGTGGCACTCTTGAATCAACTGTCTTGTCTATACTTCCATACCATAACTATTTTTCTTTGAACGCAATGTCTCTATTGATTATGACCTTGTTGGTGACAAGTTTATACAATTTGTAAGCTTTTGACTGCTCATTATAACTAATAATTGCACATTTTTCACTTTTTTCATAGAACTTACCTCTTAGATCATTAGGAACATGTGCATAAGATACACATTCATACACTCTAATATGAGATACACTGCAATACATACCCATCCATGCTTCTCTTGATACTCTGTTGATCACACTCTTTGTAGAAGATATATTAATCACATAAAAAAAGCATGAAACTTCTTCTTTCCAATACTAATTAGACAAGTTTCTTCCTTTCAACCCGCTCCTTGCCATATTCATAATGGTTCTTTCATTTTTCTCTACTACACCACTCTCTTTCTTTGTGTATCTAGTTGTAAGCTACATTCTGATTCCATGTTGTTTGCAGTATTCATGGAATACCTTCGAATCATATTCTCGACTATGATATAAACTCAATACCTTAATCTGTCAATCACTTTGGTTCTCCGCTAAGGATTTGAATTCTTTGAACTTTGAAAAATTTTCAAACTTCTACTTCAGGAAATAAACCCATGTTTTTCTGCTAAAATCGTCAATGAAAGTGAAGAAGTAACAACTTCCACCAATCGAATATGTCCTGATAGGTCCACTTTGGACTTGTTTTTAGGGTATAATGATGTTATTTTTTGTATTAGTGTATTAATTATTGTTTCTATATCAAATATTTACCACCATTGAGACACAATATATTCAAAGAGAAAACTGATGGTGATAAGTGAAGGCAGTTATGTTGAGGCTTCTAAGAATTATTGTTAGAGTAGAATGTGTCTTCTAGGACAATGATGCCATAATTTTGATTCACTCGTGGATGATTGCTCAAGGACCAAACTATATAACCTTTATTTTCCATAGATTGGAGAGCTTCATTTTATAACAGAACCAATGATTTGTAGTCATTAGATGCACCTTTGTTCTAGACATACCGATTATTTCCATGCATACACTCAAAACGATTGTGATAAAGATGCATTATCCAAAGATTAGTTGTCATTATAGGTTCCTAGGTTGACTCTGGCATGCTCTAATGAGCCAAAATACTGATTACATCAACATAGTAGAATTCGGTACGTAGATGTCAAACAATCACTTTTATCTATTGTCTTATGAGCATCACACTGAAAGTGATGGGCTGAGATGTCATAAATACCTATGTTATAGGTCAATTTGGGCATCATTCCCAATGAATTGGTTAAACTGCACATCATCCCCATAATTAATGAAATAGGTTCTATCATCCCCTATCATTTCAGTTGCTACATCCTTAGAGACAAGAACAAGAACAAATCATGCATGACATCCATTGCAAGGTTTCATAGATTTGAAGTACATGTTATATCACATATGAGCTCACCAACGCAGCCTCTCAAGGGACTAACTACTTTTCATATGCAGTTACCTCTATTAAAGGGAGCTCTGCAAAGCAATTCCTGACATTCAAGAGTGTGTTGGTAAAATGGGAGTGAAATTGTCATTGTTCCAGAATCTCCACATTGCTAGTGTCATCTAGAAGAGTTCATATGTGTCAAACTTCGAATCCATGTGTCCATATAACACCTTTGAGGTTTGGAACATGTCTTTCCTATTATTAGAATGTAATTGATTGAGAAAATACCTTCAGTTACCCCATAAATTGAGCATAGATCCTAGTGCTAAGAGAGGAAGAAATTTGGTAAAGAAATGTTGTTGGATTCTCAATTAAGTGTGTGATTAGAGTGATATGTTGCTCATGAAATGTTTATTGTGATGAGGATAGGATGAATGCTATAGCCGGTGACATCAAATCGATCGCTGGTTGTAACCTCCCCCTTTTATCCATTAATAAAGATTGTTGCTCATTATCCCACATATGTATCTATTTTTGTTTCTACTTTTCATATCATGGATTCTTAGCTGATATATCTATTTCATGTTTCATCGATTTAACTGATTAAGATAAATAGAAATTTATATATTTCAATCTCTTTTCTTTTTGGTGTTTATAGTTGCAGGAAGTATTTTGGCGATCAAAGTTGCATTGGAAGCTATAGCAAGAGCAAAATAAGGAGAATAGGAAGCGCTTGGATCACAAGTAAGTTTCTCTATCTCTATGTGTGTCTATTTACTCTTAGAGAAAGTGTCTGTAAAGTCTATGATCAGTTGTTATAAATGCATAGCACCACATTTAGGGAATGTGTTTTATCCACAATCCATAATTCCGCATAACAAATTGGCGACTCCACTTGGGAATTTTCCTTCATTCCTGGTGTTTTTTCATTTTCTTATCCACCCAGTAGCATGTACTCCAAATTATTAGACTTTTGAACCAAATAATTGCATTATATGTGTGTTTAATGTCTTTAATTTTGATCTCTGATGCGCCCAATGCACTGTTGGTCAATACACAGTGCTTTGCATAGCACTGTCTCCCACTCAGGGGTGCTTTGCAATGCACTGTCTCCCCTTAGAGACTACATTTCCCCCTAAGCCAACCAAATTCACTTTGAATTTTTCATTCCCATCACATTCAGCCTTTTTTTTTGTTGTGTTTTCAATTGTCTGATACCTCATAGAGACTAGTTAATTTTCCAGATGCTTCCTCCTTTGAAAAGTAAGTTTGTTCAATGTATCTTTAAGTGTTTTTCTTTATCATTGAGAAACAAAATTCAAATTATTTTTATTTGTGCATTATATCCATTCATTTTCATAGAGGAATTTGTCGTTAAATTCCTCCTTTCCTGTAGGAAAATTTGTAGTTCCGTAATTGTTTTTTCCTAAAAGAGAAATTGTTGTTAAATTCATCGTTTCTCAAAGAGAAAAGCAATTTTTTTTTTATTTGAAGCATATAGTTTCCTTTTTGCATTCAAATTAAGGGGACTGAAAATAAAAACCTACATTTCCATATATTGAATTGTGTGTTTCACATAGGAACAAGTTAGGAAAGCCACATATTAGTTTGTGCTCTTTGTTGTTTGCTCCCAAAACTGATTTCTCTTTCCCTTTAGTAGCTAGGATTTTCTTTGAAAAAACTAAGATTGAAAAGTTTTCTTATCATTTTAGTTTTTATTTTAGGAATTTCCATCACATCATCATGGTGAACCTTGAAAGGAAAATTGATAAACAATATAAACTTAAAATTCACATCAATTTACATAAAAAAGCATTGGAACCATAACGATAACATTTAGCAGGCCTAGGCTGGAGATGTGTTCCGATGTCATAAAACATAGCAGCTGTCATTAATTATGTGTGATAAATTTCGAGTGTGATACCTCACTCCACGTATGTAATTATATCGTATCTCATCCATGTACCTTTGGGTATATCGGGCGGTGTTATAGTACGAAAATTATAAAGGGGTGCTCTCACTGTGTAGTTTCGCATTAGATAGCGCTAATACGGACTTGGGCCTCCACGTACCTTTGGGTATATTTGGGAGGAAAAATTTAGGTTGCTATCCATCCATAGTGAACCGAGTCAGTTGCCCTGTAAATTTTGATACACCGAACACAACATTTAGGGAGATTTCCTGCCAGTACTTCTTGGTTCGCCAAGACGTATTTTGCAGTTCACAGTTTCTTGGTAAACCTTTTTCCTAGCATTAAAATTTTATTTTTTTTATTTTTTTTTGGTCATATAATAAATCATTCACCATGGAAGAAAAAAATACCATTCCCCATCATTCATGTAGACTTGCATTGAAACCATCTTTACCATCGGAGGTCACTTCTCGTTGGCGAAGGAGACATCGCTCTACTGAAACCAATGCCATTAGTACCTCTGGTGAATCATCATCTTCACATATACTAGAGTTAGCACAACTTGTTTCTACAAATTCTGGTATTTCTACTTTTTTCGAGACAAAGTCCTCATAGCTACCCATGGTCACGATCCATCCAATCATTGAGACCATCCCTCCTAAACCCGACGTTGTTCAACTAGAATTTTATCCATACCCTGTCTCCATTTTTCCAGAACATCTGCATCCCAAAGTAGAAGGACCGAAATTTGTTCCTGTATCAGTCATCCCACAATCTATTATAACCATTGAGTCTCCCATATTGCATAGTCAACCTCCTGAAATATACTTTGGGCCTGATGGAAAAATCCTTCCACCTGGTTTAATTTTTATTGAATAAATACCACAAGAATAAACATCTTAAACTCCAACTCATTCTGGGGAGGGTCTTTACCTGTATGATTCTTTTCCTGAATCACCTCCCTCTACTTTTCTTGATCATGTGCCTATTCAAATTCTCGTCGATTCAAAAGGGTATAAATTTGGTCAAGTAACCATGCCTTAACCAACATCTTGATTTGCACCATTTGTTCCAATTGCATGAGAACCTTCTCTCGCTACCCCATTGATGTTCACAACTTCACCAGAGTCATATTTACATGGTGGAACTATGGTCCCATTAGGTTATAAATATTTATCTACAATTTTCTCTGGTGCATCTTCAAATCCATGGAATTCACCAATGTCATCATCTGGTATTATAACTAGAAAAATTATAGTGAATACTGAAGGAGTTGATCCTTTATATCCATCATCAGGACAATATCAACCTAGTCCATCTCAATCTATTCCATCCAATACAATCTCAAATGGACTCCCTACGTTTGGAGAACAATATTTTCCATCTTATTATACTCCTCATGCTGGGGGGAAACCTATGGTCACGCACCTTGACAATACTCCATCATTCTATGGTCAACCTAATGTCGAAATAAATTTTTTCAATGGCAACCCACTCTTCCTATCGATCCACAAATGGTTGTACACTCGTATCAATAGGTTCAACCTGTTGCACCCACATCAATTCCACTTGTTAATACATATTTACCCCTATTACAGACTCAAACTGTTGTACAACAACCATTCCAGGCGGTTCCTTCAACTCAATACCCTCAAGTATTGGGCCCTTGGACTCCAACTCCTTCGGCTAGTTTACAATGACCACCTATACCCATAATCATTTATTCACAAGTTGGACTACCCTATTATGGGATGTCGCAGCCAAAAATAGGTTATACCTATCCTTAACTGAATCCAATATATTATAATTTGGGTTAAAACATTGGTGGACAGACTCCTTGGCAGCCACAGATGCAAATGCCACAACCTTCATTTCAACAAGTATCATACCTAGGTTTTGATCAATAGAATCCTCAAGAATTTTCCTATCAAAACAACCCCTCTCTAGGTTACTAGCAACATATTCCTTATGCTAGTGATCAAAGACCTATTTCCCAATAAATTCCATCATACCTTGGCTGTGCCCAACTTGAACTCAATCGATAGTTTCCCTTTGTCGCAACTTTAGAGTTACCAGATTTAAACTGGCTCACCAATTACCTAATCAACTATGCTTCTTGGGGGCTAGTGATACCTCATAAATTAACCTCAGATATTTCTAACTTCAATGGAAACCAAGGGGAAGACCCATCGAATAATGTTATGACTTATCATTTGTGGTTTTCATCAAACTCCCTAAATGATGACTTTGTTCGACTACGTATTTTCCAGCGTATGCTCACTGGTGTGGATGAAAAATGGTACATTGAGTTACCTAGAGCTTATTTTGATAATTTCACATCCCTAGCTACTATATTTTTGACTCACTTCTAGTTACCCATAGAATATGAAAATGGAACAGAACTCCTGACTAATTTTAAAAAGACTAAAGTTGCTCACATTTCTGATCCTATTCATGAGTGGCGTCATCGTCGTAGAATGGTTAAGACACTTGTTCCTCATCAGCTCCTTGCTGAGTGGTTCATTAAGTCCTTGTTACCATCTATAATTGAGGATCTAGCTACGGGTGGTGTCATCACTAAAGATAAGGTTATTTCTTGTGCCCAATATTTAGACTTGATTTATACTCAGTCTGGCATGATCTACGAGAAAATTCCTAACGCGTCGCGATCTAATTTTATTGTTCCTCCTTCATCAAAGGACTCTCATGCCAGATACAGTATTATCGATATTGCAAGCACACATAATACTACTACATCTGATCCTGCACCTTCTTTCAAAATCATTTCCATGTCATTTGACAAAGGAAAAAGTGACAAGCAACCCAGGAGTAAGAAAAAAGGGAAATCGAAGAAAAAGAAAACTTCTACCCCGCAGGAAATCTCGTTATCCATGCATAATCTATAATGAGGAGAATTTTGTTCAGGATTGTCCTCACAGCGCCGAAGTCTCCGAAATGGTTAATACCTCACATGCATCAGCTATGTTGACAGATCAGTTTCCGAATCCGGACACAAATTTGGTTGCTATGGATGCATCCTCTAGTTCCCAATTTTTTATGCTATCTTTCACAAATCTAGTGATAGATTTTTTAGTGTCAATGCATAATAAATATTACGGTAGTTAGGCCTCTGATCAACCTATTATAAAAACCATGAATCTGTCTACAGAATCGGTACCACCACCTGTTGTTCCTGAATTAACAATCAAGCCACCGAAGGGAGTCGTTTATAAATAGACATTTAATCCTTGAGCCAGAGGTGCTTAAACTTTTAATATAGTTGAAGATTTGGCTCGATCCTCTTATGATATGTCAACACTTGCGGTGCTACAAAATCCACCGTCCCAGAAACATGTTTTTTTGTCAGCAATTAGTGGAATTGATCTGAATGATTCTAATCTCATAGGCCTTAATCATACCACCTATGTGCCATAATTACCAGTAGAATTGGCATTCTCCATCTAATTAAATGTTCTCAATCATGTTGTTCATCGTAATATTAATTATGAGGGAGAATCTACGTGAATTATGTCTCTAAATTTTTGGAAGTCACTTGTCTCACCACACCTGTCTTAATCATCAACGACATTAAAGGATTTTGACGGATGTACATATAAGCCTTTCGATATTATCAATAACCTGCATGTCGAACTAGGGGGAAAAACAGTGAATGTTGAAGTTGAGGTCGTTGACGGACCCCTTGACTACAATATTCTACTTGGAAGGCCATGGGTATATGCTATGACTGCAGTTGTTTCTACATATTTTAGAATGATCGCCTTTCCACATAAAGGTGTTATCATAGTCATCAATCATCTATCCTTATTTTCCTCTAGTTCCCAGGTAACTGGAATTGTTCCATTAGTTCACGCGTCCCAACTCCTACATCATAACATTGGTATAGGAGTATTAAAGGATTCCACTCTAATGGGAACCTTTGCTTTACCACCGCCTGCAACATCGACACAATTTTAAAATATAGAGACCTTCTACATGTTCTCTTCCACTCCATCTAGTTTAAGGAAGAGTACAGGTGATTATGAAATTGTTACGTTGGATGAGGTTCTGCCACGCAGCCCTATTGAACTAGCATAGAAATCAATCTATCTAACTTGGGTGGTGAATCTAAAATCATCATCACCAGTTGTTTGGGTTGATCGTTCATTAGATTTTGGTACTCCATATGACCCTTTTTCCTCAACTTCCTTGTGAGATGAAAATATTCTAGAAACCATGATGTCAGAAGGAGAACCATGGGAAGATTATCATCATCGTTTCCATATTCCAGATTATGAAGAGGATAATCTTAGTGAACTATATCACCCATTGATCAAAAATTTCTTTTCAAATTATTTTCCTATTAATGCAATCGATTTCAAGAGAAATTTGTGAAATATTGAAGAAAACATTTCTATTGATATTTTGACCAAACTTGGCATTGAAGAAAACATTCATGTCGGCGTGTCTTGTTCTCCATTAGAACTCGAAACATATCGCTCTCTCTTTCATCAATTTCATGATGTATTTGCTTTGTCTCACGAGGAAATGCCACGCATAAATACAAGTATCATTGAACACACTATTAATATGTACCTTGATGTCAAGCCAGTACGTCAATGCCTTCATCCTGTTCATTCGAAGAAGGCCACTGCCATTAAAGAAGATGTTGAAAAAAATTTACGTGTTGGTTTCATTTACCCTGTTCTTCTAACTGAGTAGGTTTCCAACATCATTCCTATTATGAAAAAACAAGAAACCATCAAAGTGTGTGTTGATACTTGGGATGTCAATATTTATTGTCCAAAATACAAGTATACTACTCCCTTTATCGATCAGATTATTGACGATTGTGTTGGATGCGAAATATTTTCAGTCATGGATATATTTTTCGGCTACAATCAAATCAATATCCACCTAGAGGATCAATATAAGACAACATTCATCTGTCCCTAGGGAGCATTCACTTATCGGAAACTCTTGTTTGGTTTAAATAATGTTGGGGCAAATTTTCAGAGAGAAATGGATTATGCTTTCAATGACATCAAGCACATTGTTCAACTCTATCTAGATGATTTACCCGTGCATTCATGAATTCGTAATAATCACCCGATGCATTTGAGAGCTATATTTTTATGCCATTGACACTTCAAAATACGCCTCAATCCACATAAATGTGTGTTTTGTGTTGGTTCAGGTCATTTTCTAGAATTCATCATCTCAAAATAAGGAATTCAAATAGACCCAATGAAGTTCCAAGCCATTATTGATTTGTGTGTGCTATCAAATTTACTTCAGTTACAGAAACTTCAAGGAAAGGATAACTTCCTAAGGAGGTTCATACCCAACTATGCCCAAATGGCTAAAGGATTTACTTGGCTCTTGAGAAAGGGGATTCCCTTCCATTGGGACCAAGTTACGCAAGCTATTTTGATGTTGTCAAGGATAATCTTGCTCGAGCATCATTAATGTATCCCCCCAATTATCAGATTGATTATTTAATATATATCTCCATGACTGATATGACCATTTCTATGGTAGTGGTCCAAGTAGAAAATGGGATAGAACATTCGATATATTTTAAATTCATAATGTCAATGATATAGAAGTGAAGGATTCGTACATAGAAAATGTTGCCTTGGTGGCTATTCAAGATATCCAAATATTTTTCCACTATATCATGTTCTAGAAAACCATTTCATTCTGGATTGCAACCCCATGACTTATATTTTATCACGTCAATTGGTGGGGGGCAGGTATTCAAAATGGATTTTCATTTTGCAGGAATATTATTTGGAATTCATCAAATCCAAATCAAAGAAGTATTTAGTTTTTTCAAAGCTTCTTTGTGACCTTCCCTATGATAGTATTGCTACTACGTCAGAACCATCTATCCATGACAAGTCTCTCTTTCTGATCAGATCATCTGATCCTTGGTATGGATATTTTATCATTTATCTCTAGACCCAAAATTTTCAACCTGATACCTCTTGCTCTGACCAATAATGTATTTGATACCAAGCCAAATATTATCTAATCGTCAGCGATATACTTTATTGTCATGGTGTCGATACAATTTTAAGAAGGTGCTTCACTCATGAGTAGGCTGAAAAGGTTTTAAATGATTTTCATGATGGGGCTTGTGGTGGAAACTTGTCTATATACAATACCACGTAGAATATACTCTGCACCGGTTACTTTTGGCCTACCATATTTCGTGACTACATCCTTGCGGTCATAAGTTGTCTTGCATGCCAGATATTTTATAGTAAAATTTGCAAAACACCAGCACTAATGCATCTTGTTGCCTCTGTAGGACCATTTTCAAAATGGGGCATTGAATTCATGACCTATAACCCTCGTTCATCTAGGGGGCATGGTTATATTATTGTTGCAGTAGACTACTTTACCAAGTGGGCCATAGCGATGCCTACATTCAACAACATAGGACAAAAAGCTACATTGATTTTCTTTAATCATGTCATTGCACAGTTTGGGGTCCCATAGGATATAGTCATAGATCATGGGAAGCATTTTTGAAACCATATGATGATTGAGTTGACTGTCAGGTTAGGACTCTCACAAGAGAGTTCTACTCCTTGTGATCCACAATGAAATGGAAAAGTTGAGGCTATTAATAAGATTCACAAATTTTTCAATGAATGATATGAGATCATAAATGAAATTTGAATTTTATCATGTACTTAACCTTGTGGGCATACTGAACCTCGGTGAGAAATGAAACCGGATTTACCCCCTTTTCATTGGTGTATGGTCTGGAAGCTATCTTGCCAATCCAATGTGAAATATCGTCATTAAAACTCAGAATCGACTTGTCACCTAACACCTGAGATGAATAATCACATATTTTTAACCTCATCCATCTTGATTAAATGAGTCGTGAAGCCCAATTGACCAATGAAGCACATAAGAGATGTATAAAGGCGTAATATGAAAATCATGTCCAGCTTTGCATTTTCTCATAGGGCGACTTGGTCCTTCTTTATGATCAGGAAGATGATGTAATAGGTACAGGGAAATTTGAGGCATTATGGGATGGCCCCTATATTGTCAAAATAATTCTTGATAAGGGTGCCTACGAGTTAGTATATTACGATGGGATTCTGCTGGCACAACTCGAAAATGGGTTGTATCTGAAACATTACTATGCTTAATCAAGAGCGTAGTAATTTTTTGTGTTTTATTTTATATATATGTTGTTGATTTTCATTCACTATCTTAGTTTATTTTTTAGAGTTTTCTTGACATTAGTAATCCTCTTTACATTTCCTCGTAGTTGTCTGAATCTTTGGAACTATTTGTTGGGTATGTTGATTGTGCTAGTCGTAGTACGCAGAATCTATCCTCTGTAGCATGGGACATTTTCACTCTAAAAGGTGAGTTTGTGAGTTTTCAAGGGATTTGTATTGGTAGATCAATAAAGGATATCGCTGATTATAGTGCGTTGATCTAAATTTTCTCTGATTCCATTTAATTTGGTATTAACCACATCATCATAAGGTTAGTATCACAACTTGTGGTATAACAACCTACTAGTGTTTATACTGTTAGAAATCCAACACTGCATCGTATGTTGTTAAGAGTTCGACTTTTGGAAAGACACTTTTATTTTATTCAATATCAACACATTTCTATAAACTTGAACACATTGACTGATTCTTTAGCAAATTATTTTATAAACAGACATTTGCAACACATGTAAAGATACA
Organism: Pinus albicaulis; assembly: GCA_034641835.2. Classification (NCBI taxonomy): domain Eukaryota; kingdom Viridiplantae; phylum Streptophyta; class Pinopsida; order Pinales; family Pinaceae; genus Pinus; species Pinus albicaulis. The sequence goes on along the minus strand of CM076583.1, from coordinate 893,921,211 downwards.
TTCACATAATTGAATAGGATTGCGCAATAAAAATAGGAAAACACTGAAATCAAATAGATAGATAGTTATAGGTTTTTACAAAATTTGTGCCCAAGGTACATTGGTCATCTGACCTCAAAATGTATGCAACACGTCAAAAGTAAATTAGTGATTCTCATGATAACATGTTATAGATCTAGCTATCCTACATAGTAACTGCATCCAGTAGTTAGGAACAACAATAGTGTGGTGTTGCAGTCGCATGGTAACTCTTTGATCTATAAAAATGGAATCCCGAAGGTCAACCACTCTATGTGTTTCCTAAGCTCAGATAGAGTCTCAGCCATGTCTAAATCCTGAAGGACTTCTCTCCCGACAACCCTCTCTGCTGGCTCATCCGCTCCATGCTCTTGTTCCTCCACTAGTTTAACTTGACCAACATCTGCATTACATTAAAAGTTTAGTTTAGTCTTGGGAAAACATTAAAATAAAAAAAAATGTATAAACCTTAGAAAAATAAAAAAAACATGGTCAAAAACGTCTTACTGATTGCACCCCACTGAGTGCCTTCTGGTAAAGCTAAGTCTGTATCTCCTTGGAAATCGATGCCTCCATAAGCATACTCATCAATGGCAATAACCAGGTGAAGAATGCATTTGAGAACACTATGCAGTCGAGAACACTATGGATGATTTCCCTGCATGCCCTGCCATCAATTCTACCCATCTCTACATCCTCAGATCTCTAGGGTTAGACACACCCAGTGTCACATGCTGAGGTTGCATCAGTGGAATCTGCTCTAAGGCAAAATAAATGAGGATCAAACCATAACTGAAGTTTTCTTCCTTCCTCCCTTTGCCTTGTTCACTTGTTATTTTATTTGGGAAAGTACAACTTCAAACCAGTTGAAAAATGTTGGCTCCATGCACTCTAGCGCATGCTGCATATAAGTTATATTCACTACATGTAGTGTAACCATGTTGATAACCTTTATGATCATGAATAGAATTTTTCTCAAATGCAAATCACAAATTTCACAGATGTTTATTTTCCCATCCTCACTTGGCTTTGCCCTTGGATAACAATAATACAAAACATAGTCTCTCACCATCTCTCCTCCAAGAGTAGATCCTCAGAGAGTAATGGGTAAGCCTCTCCTAAACAAGCCTGTTAGAAAATACATGTCCTCTACTGTAATAGGAACCGCTTTGTTCCTAATGTGAAATTCCTCAATTATTGGATCCCAGGCATGAACAAGGAACTCCAGAATTTCTATTTGTTTCCTCATACATGACAAGAAAAAGTACTTTAATAACCCACAATCTCTTAGGGCTCTTACAGTACCCTGACATTAAGGGAAATCATATTTTGTTCTTCATTCTCCCTTTCTCTCCAAGTAATCATCATTCTAGTGCAATTAATACCTGAAACATAACCAAAAGACTCATTAGACTCCATTTCATGCAAAAAATTACGCAAAATTTGTGTACAATGCACAAATCAAGAATCTGAATTGTGCCCAACGCAGTCTTGATCAATAGATAGTGCATTTCACATGCACCTCGACTTCATTTTAGGTGTTCCACAATGCAATTTTCGATGCTCAAGGGTGAGTTTCCCTCTTCGGAAAAATAAATTAACCTAAGGGGCCTGAATCCCTAAAACTTTGCAGTGAAATGAAATTAATTGACTACTAAAAGAAACAGAGGGTTTATGGCACCAACCTATATCAAATGGCGATGCAGACAATCCATAGAATCAATCGCAATCAATGGCTGAATTTCAGGGGCAAAAACAGGTTCAAAACTCCAAAATGAAAATGGTAACTTTCAAATGGTAAAAATGAATAGTAAAACTCTTTTAAATAGTAATTTGATTATTTGCAAATCATATTTATTGCTGTGAATATGGTTTTATTCTATTTTTATCATGAAACAGGTATTTTTAATCCATTTGATGTTGTTCTAAATAGGTTTTAATTTGATGAGTAGATTAGTCGTGCACACTTATTTCAAGAATGATTTGACCACAAAGCATACTTTTATCCTTATTTTTTGATCATTGATCAAAACGAAAAGGGACTTGAAGCACACTTTTATCTCTTTTTTTAGCTTCGATAACAGTGAAAAATGAACCCCTAGAGTCTTCTTTTAGCTCTTTTCAGACTTCGATAATGTGAAAATATTGTCGAGAAATTTTCTTTTCGAGCTCGTAAAAGTAAATGAATTGATATATACTCAGTATAAGTTTGACCCTTTTCCAGACTGAGATATATTATTTATGAAAAAGGAATTCCTTAGTCGAACATGGCTAGGAGGTTATCTCAGATATTATTTTACACTTTTTCGGATATGAGGGACAAGTTTTCGCAAAAATACCTATGGAGTTTTAGTTAGTCTTCTTTTTCAAAATATATAAATATGAAAAAGTACCAGACTGTCACTGTTGTTACGCTTGTTAAAACATAAAATAGTGACGGGCTTGTCAGTCATGGCAAGAACTGAGTTCCATTCATCACTAGACTCATTAAATTATTAAATAGTGATCCAGTATTCACCCGAAGGGTTGAATTATAGATAGAGCATATGTTATCCTCCTCAATCTTGTTAAAAAATAAAGAGGAATTGGTCGACAAATGACTGGGGAAAAATTTGGGAAACTGAACAAAACTTTTACAGTAGTGGGTCGCTTTTGAACATGACACTTCACTCCATCATCGTGACTACTTGGGTTAGGTAATATTCTTGACATATCTTTCATACCTATGGTTCATCATACCTTCACTTTTGGTTTTGGCTCAATGCTCCCAAATCATCTCAGTGCCATTGATATGTTCAGGAGAAGTCATCCAGTGAATGCTCATCCTTCTGTAATACTCATAAACATTCTCTCATGGCAGTCATCCCTGAACATTGCTATATCAAGTCATATTTTGTCTCTGAAACTAGTAACTCCCATTTTGCGATAAAGTGGCTTCCTATCGATGTTAAATCATCATCCAGGAAATTCACTTAGAACCATCAAATTCCAGTACCATGAGGCTTATTATAACATCAACAATATCCACACTTCCAGACCTTCGACTGAAATATTTTTTTTGTCGTTCGACATCAAATCATATATTCATGCCTTACGAAATGTACTGTAGTACCTTGAGGGCCATTTACATCAATGGTGGTTCTCTCGTTTTTATTAACAACTCACATCATTAGCTAGTAATCAAATGATGTCTTACCATGTTCGACTAAAAATCATATATTCGCATGGCCAGATTTGTGCCCGAACGATCGAGTGAATGAGATAAGAAGACCCTGGATCTAGTTTCATCCATCCAAGCTGCGGCTTTAGGATTATTGTACACATCATCTGTACAGTGACTTTACATATAGATTTTCATCCGAACATGGGCCTATATCTGTAGGCATGTTTGTATTGGGAAAAATTCTAACATAGATGAATTTATACATTATGTACATGTTATTAGATAGTTTATGTGCTGAGGATGGGAATGCCTTCCCTTAGAAATTCATGATGAAGGGGATATATCATGATGCAATGTATTTTAATATTGATGCAGGTCACCACTCCACTTCAGTTCCATCACATCACAGTGTAAAGCATCTCATTCAAAAAATATTGTTATTATTCTGACTTCATGCTTTAGGGGGCAGTTGTTATAAGTCAATTTGGGCATCATTCCCAATGGCCTGGTTAAACTCGACATCATCCCTAGAACCAATGAAATAGGGTCTAGCATCCCCCATAATTTCAGTTGCTACATTCCCTAAGATAATGAGAAGAACATATCATCCATGACTTCCAATGCAAGGTTTGCAAGATTTGAAGTACATGTTATATCACCTATGAGCTCACCAATGCAGCCTCTCAATGGAATAACTGCTTTTCATATCTAGTTACCTCCATTTAAGGGTTCTCTGCAAAGCACTTCCCAAAATTCAAGAGTGCATTGGACAAATGGGAGAAAAATTCTCATTTTTTCGGAATCTCCACATGGGCAGTGCCTCGTAGAAGAGTCCATATGTGCCGAACTTCGAATACATGTGTCCATCTAACACCTATAATCTTGGGAATATTTCTTGCTCATTATTAGAAAGTCATTTATTGAGAAACTACCTTCAGTTTCCCTATAAATTAATCATAGATCCTAGTGCTAGGAAAGGAAGAAATTTGGTAAAGAAATGTTGTTGGATTCTCAATTGAGTGTGCAATTAGAGTGATATGATGTTGGTGCTTTATTGTGATGAGGCTAGGATGAATGCTAGAGCTAGTGACATCAAATCGATCGTTGGTTGTAACCTCCCCCTTTTATCCATTAACAAATATTGCTGCTCATTTTCCCACATATGTATCTGTTTATGTTTCTACTTTGCATATCGTGGATTCTTAGCTAATATATATGTTTCATGTTTCATCGATTTAAATGATTAAGATAAATAGTGATCTATATATTACAATATCTTTGTTTTTTATTGTTTATACTTTCCGGAACTATTCTGGCGATCAATGTTGGATTGGAAGCTACAGGAAGGGTGACAGGAGGAGAATAGGAAGCACTTGGATCACAAGTAAGGTCCTCTATCTCTCTGCGTGTCTATTTACTCTTATAGAAATTGTAAGTAAATTCTTTGATCTGTTGTTCTAAATGCATAGAACCACTTTTAGGGAATGTGCTTTATCCGTAATCCATAATTCTGTATAACAACCTACATTGTTACCAACGATATGATTAAATGATCCACCATGGTGAATATTATAACCCCTGAGTTTACAGGGGGACATTGAGGGCTGATACTACTTGGTGTATTTGGGTTTTGAGAATAATTCCCATAGAAGTAACGTCTTGAGCTTCACACATTCATAATTCGAGGCTCATGCTCATTATTACTAACAAATTTTTTTATCACCAAATTAGAGGAAAACTTATTGCGATTCTGTTAGTTTATATGTGGCATCTATTCATTTTCACCCTTCTAGGTGAGGCATGATAATCATAAAGTGAATTTTTTGCATGGAGGAGAGTATTGTAAAGAAATCAATCATTATTCATTATATGAAAGAGATGTATTGTCCTACATTACTTCATTTATAGTCACATGAATGTTATTTATATCTATTGCAAAATTTGTCCTTTTCTAATTTTACTAGATCCGACCTATAATGGTGGTGATGGTGGATCATGATATGATGATGGATTTGATAGTTCATGGAGGATATGATCATGGGGTTTATGTATTTATTTTCTTCGGTTTCTATATTTTATGTGGTATTTATATATTTTTGTGGCTTTGATATTATTTAGTAATGTATATTTATTTTTTCTAAAAAATGAAGAACTAATTAAAGAAAAGAGTAACGTAATTCAAATTTGTGTTTCTCACTATATATGTTTCCACGACAACATTTCCCTAATTTGGCTATGTTTACCTTTTGTTATAAATTTTATGTGTCATGTAAAGCCAAGAATGTAAACTACAGGTTATCCATATATGTTTTCAAGTGTGTGTGACTGTGCGTGTGCATGTATGTGAAAATGTAAAATTTTATTATCAAATTCTGAACACATTCAGTACCCACAAAACTATCCTAGGTCACTTTCAGATACAATGAGTTATTTCATCCAAAAAATGGGATTTTTTCCACACGATGGTTCAACTACTTGGAAACATTTTGTTATAATTACAATGATGTAATTTGGAAGAATAAAGTGTGCCAATATTGTTGATCTTACAAGTTTGTCAATGATGGTCATATATGGTTGTACGTTAAATGAGTAATGCAGTGGTAGCGTGCTCTTTTCCTATGTTTTTCATAATTTTTCTTTTTAACATGAAAAATAGAATGTATACCTCCATAATGCTTGGTTGTCCCTGCTTCTCAAAGCACAATTATATGAGGAAATTTGTTTTCTTTGTATCCCACTATTTCACAAGTTGCATACCTTCCTAAATTATTTGAATCCACTATCAATTAAAATTTATTTCTGAAGGGTCATAGTCAACAAGGGCTCTGTGGAACGAAGTCCCTATAGTCCTGACCTTTTATCTCATTGAAAAATAACATAGCATCCAAATTATCTAACAAAAATCCACATGTAGCCTCCATATTCACAAAACTATTGAGACCACTAGGGACTTGGAACTCTCTCACTTGACCACAAGAGAAAATGCTACGACTCCCTCTGACTTCCGACTAGTTAGTGATGTCTGCAAAAGTCAAGGTCAAACTTAAGTTCAATTTGATATTACAAATTTCCTTGTCCCCCCACTAATTTTTTCATTCCCAAAAGTTCCACAAACCCTCACAAAGGAAATATGGAATTGTTCTATGATCACACCTGCATAAATTTCAGAGGTCAACCTCCGACCATGGTTCCATATTTCTAACCATGATAAACAAAAATATGGAACTATATATTTATTTATTTTACTGTGTTCCTTTGTAAAGATCATGTTGATGGTTTTGGATACCTCCAACATACAAGGGCTCTCCCCAATGTGAAATCTCAATTAGACCTCACATCATCTAGAGCAGGAGCCCCATCCAGAGTATTGGCCTAACCACCATAACACAAAGGTTTGTCTTGGTTCAATTAGATAACATAATATATTGTATAAATAAACCTTGAATAATAAAGTAATTTTACATTATGAATCATGAATTTCAAGATGTGAAAGGAGACCTTCACGATGGGAAACAAGAAGCGAGTGTCTAAGAGGAAAATGATAGTACTATCCTAGAAGAGTCACATGAGAGAAAAAAAATATTTGTTAGTGAAATATTTCACACAACGATATTCAAATTAATAAAACAAACATTTAACAAGATGTGTACCGAAGACACTGAAAATTTTCAATTGTTCCAGTACATATGAACATAAAATATACAGTAAACCTCCCAAGAATTTTTCTAAAATATTTGCGATAAATTCAAGAAAATTTGTTGGATCATAGAGCTTCAATTATAAGGTGAAATATCCAAGTACATCAATAACAATGGAGGAAACTAGTTCTAATAATGGAACATTAAATCACTCCTTGCTTCTCTAAGGAATACCTTTCTCTCTTGTTCCAAGTAGATAAGCCAAGACTAGCTCTCCAAAGCTTAAGCCTCCAAAATCCCATTGCCTGAGTTTTGAGGTTGCTTTTATTAAAAAATGAATGACCTTTAATATCCTCATGAGTGTTGGATTACCATCATGAATTTTGGACCTCTAATGTTTCCTTTCGAATTATAAATAAATCTTGAACTTATTAATGAATTTTGGACTTCTATACAGTCTTTCTCCATATATGAATATGTGACTCTTCATTTTCCACATATGACTCTTAGACTTCCACATATTTAATTTTGTCATTTTATTTGAAAATAGATCATTACAATCCACATGTTGATGTGGCATGACACATGGAAATGAATTCACCACTATGATGACACTTTTACAAGTTGCAACTTAACAATGATAACATAAACGTCATGACGAGGTGAAAATCCCAATTTTTTTTCCTTCTTGCTTCATATTTTATTCTTGATGATATATCTGATCTATGGTTCATCTTCATGAATGATCCTCTTTGTTTCTTATGTTCACCTCCAAAGGGTCTTAGGTGTAATGGAGTGTTTGGGGTGTCTTGATCAAGAAAGTTCAAGTGTTATATTAATTCTACATTTATCTTCCTTCATTAATTCTCTTTTCCTGATCTTCCTAATGTCTATTTTCCATGATGTTTCTGGAATACCTGCATCTCCAATCACTCATGACAAGAAACCATTAATCAGAAAATATCCTGTTTTAGCATGTTTTATGCATATTTTGTATTCATGCCTTTTTAGTGTGCTCAAGAGGGAAAAAAAGGTCATCTGGGTGGATATGTGCACTTTGAAAGGCTAAAGGGGAAATACTTTATGGCTCTGGTATGTGTTTATGCGCTCAAGAGATGGAGATAGTTAAGGAAGGATGTATTGATCAAGTACGATGGATGAAGGATGAATCTTCAAGCCTTTAAAGTGCACTGATGCACTCAAGAGACCAAGAGTATGCATGGCACAAGTAAGAAGGATGAAGGGGAAGGCCAAGGAGGGTGCATTCCTTCAGGTCGAAGAAATTCTCTCAAAGAAGTCACATTCCTTCAAGTTGAAGAAGTGATCTCATGGAGGGCACATTCCTTCATATCGAAGGGGTGTGCTCAATAGGCCAAGAGGGTGCATGGCACAAGTAAAAAGGAAAAATTATGAAGTTTCATGGGCCATTTTAAGTGAGCTCATGTGCTCAAGAGACCAATACGGTGCATGGCACAAGTTTGAAGGACGAAGGGCGAAGCTTCGTTCCTTTGAAGTACGCTCATGCTCTCAAAGGGTAAATATGTCACATGGAGAATTTTGGAAGGATTAAGTAGGGATCTTAGTTCCTTTAGATTATTCTCATACACTCAAGGAGGGTGCACTTCTCTGATTCGAAGGAGTCTGCAGAAGGAGGACTTAGTCATTTTAGAGGGTGTATTTCGGATCAAGGAAGCAGATTCATGCTTCGGGAGTGCACCCAAATCTCAGGTAGGCCATAGGGTTAAATTATGATGACTGAAGGGTATTCCATCAAGGCTTTGGAGTGCGCTCATGTGCTCTTTGCCTTAACGGGCGAGCTTTGTAACCAAAATTTTTCTAAGTGTGGATGATAAGGAAAGTGGCGAGAAGGATGTGTTCAAGGAATACAATCATGTGCGACACATAAAAAATCAAAGATAAAACTTATAAAACCTTGATGAACAATTAATATGAATGAAAGTTCAACTTTATACACACTCCCCAAGTATAATGAGTGAAGTGTGTGTGACTGGAACCCAAAAGTGTCGTTTTATAATAGAAAGTTGTTGCAACCTTGAAATTCACATAGATATGTTGTGATTGATGTGAAGACACTTGAAAACATTTAATAACACTTATAACATATAGTGCAACATGAAATGACACTTTATGATTGAATTGACACTTCATACGACAATGAGTAGGCTCCAAAATTTGAATGTGAGAACAATTTTGGACGATGTTGATCGCAACGTAAACACTTGACAACACATTGGTAGAACTCCAATTTCACCATTTAGGTTTAATTATCAAAGTGCAAGGTCTCAGTATTTTAATAAGTATTGATTCATCTTGTGGATTACTTTGGCTTCCCTAGTTTACCTAGTTAGAGATATAATCCCCTTTATTCTTTTTTTGTGTTGAAACACATAAATAGAAGACTTGTCATAACTCAAATGTTTTGATAGCAGAGAAATATAGTAAGTATAAAAATATTTTAATAACACCCCCCAATGTTACTCCACTTCTACCAAGGCTGAACATTACCTCGATGAAGTCACTCGAGGAGAAAAGAAGCGTTTCTTGACTGCAAGCTGGCTTGGATAGTTCCTCGATGAAGTTTCTTGCTTCATCTCTCTGTGTAGGAAGCCTTTCACTTATTACACCATTTATTTATTGTATTTACGTAACTATGATTAAGCACATATTTATTTAATCGGGAAGAAGTTTGATCTTGAATTATTGATTTTTATGCTCATTTTAGTGTTTTTCTGCTTTCCCTTCTCTACTTGGTTGATTCGACAGGTCGAAACACCATTAAATATAAGTTTGAGCAAATAATTAAGGTCCTAATAAATATACATGCTTTTTACTTTGACCAAATTCTTCCTCTCTGGAACAAATCATATTTGATTTCCATACATTGTTGACTTTAAATATATATAAAACCAAGATAGATAATAGGTAACAGATAAGCAAGGCATTGTTCATCATCACAATTTCCCTTTTCAAGTTTTTCCACATGATTTTTGAGCCAACAGGAGCATAATTCATACAAAGTGATGGTGCAATAAGGTGACTATAAAAATAAATCCTAATTCTTACATTAATTATCAACCAATAATTCATCTGTTTGTTTAAGGAGTGTTGGCACTGTTTATGCAGAGTGAAATCATAAGCTATTTAGGAATAAATCATTCTAAATTATTGTAATAACTACTTTATAATTATGTAGAATTTTTTCGGTAATAATCGCATTCAAATGAACATTGTCGACACGTTTCGAACCAACCTATGTGGTTCATCATCAGGACTAGGTGAGAGATCAGATCAGGATGTTGAGTTTAAATAGATGCAGAAATGGCTAAAGTAGTCGTTAGCAAAACTGCTAGTTTGACTATGAAATCTAATAACTGCTTGTTCCATTTAAATTAATTTAAAAATTTAATAAAATATATTTATAAATCTTTATATTTTATTTTATTTAATTTAGTTAATTAATTATTATTATTATTATTATTATTTGTTTCTTTATTAATTCCTTATTATTTAATTATTTAATACCTATTATATTTTAGTATTTTTATTTATTCAACTGAAAGTAAATTTGTATTCCTATTATTCTCCTGTCTCTACTAAAAAATAAATAAAAAAATAAAAATAAAAATTAAATAAAATATAAAAAAATAAATTAAATAAATAAATTTATTTATTTATTTATTTTTGACCATTAAGAATATAGGGTAGGGATCCAACACCTGCTTATATTCTAGCCATCATATCTATTGAGATTTACGGGTCTTTTTTCAATTTCTAAGGCTTCTCTTAACTTCTGATGACAGAAATGGTCAATTCTAGCTATGACCTTAGCCTCTTCAATGCAGATATTATGGTTAGTCTTTTCCGCATGCTCAGCTAAGGCAGAGGTGCGAGATATTCCATGCTTAATGTCAATGTTCACCGATCCTTTGGTTAATAGACCGACCAGTTTCACCAATGTAAGGTGTCCCACAAGAACAAGGAATAATATAGACACCTTTTCGATCCCTAGGGTTTACCAGATCTTTGACTGATTTAAGAGAGTTGGGAATCATGGTAAGGGGATTGAAGGAAGAAGAAACATTATGCCTCTTAAGGATCCTAGCAATCCTATCAGTGGTTCCATAAATGAAAGGAAGCCTTACATTGCAGGACCACTGATTAGGTTCATTTATATTTATATTTTTAACTAAGGTACCTCTTTCTGCTTTAAGAAAAGCCTTAAGTCCCTGAGACTTACTATAACAATTTTTACAAAATACACTAAGGATATGGGTCTTTTATCCCTCAAGGTGAGATTTATCAGAGATTCTCAATGCCCTGGTGGCTAAGGTGTTGAGGACGCCTAATGTTTGAGTAGGAAAATGATGAGAACTAGCATGAAGATATTACTCAGTATGGGTTTTCTTTCGAAAAACTTGATGGCAGAAAGAACCATCGTCCTTCCTAGAGATAAGAATGTCAAGGAAGGGAAGGCTACCATCCACCTCATAATCCATGGTGAATTTTATGGAGCAAGATTGACTATTAAGATGAACGAAGAAACGATCTAGCTCTTCCTTACCATGAGGCCAGACGACACAAGTATCATCTACAAACCTTTTCCAAAGCTTTGCATGGTACAGAGCATAGGAAATAGCCTTAGATTTAAAGTCATCCATAAAGATATTAGAAAAAATTGGGGAAAGGGGAGAGCCCATGGCAACACCACATGTTTTCTCATAGAACTCACCTTCAAAACTAAAGAAAGTATATGTTAGGCAAATACCGACTAAATGAGCTGTATCTGGATCAATGATGCGATTAATGACTTTAGTGGCATCATTAATGGGGATATTGGTGAAAAGAGAGACAACATCAAAACTAAATATCCTATCTTCAGGACCCATTCTAACGTCCTTTAACTCATTAAAAAAAGAGGAAGAATCTTTTACGAAAGAGTCGGTACAACCTATGAGAGGTTTAAGCGTAAGGGCCAAATACTTAGCTAGAAGATAAGTCATACCACCAATGGTGTTAATAATGGGCCTAAGGGGAGCACCATCCTTATGGATTTTTCGAAGACCATAGATTCTTGGAGTAGGGGAGTTGCTTTCAATCAACTGCTTACTAAGAGAACTCACGGAGCTGCTTGATTTAATGGAATTAGCAACTAGTCTTGAGACCTTTTTTAAGGGATTTTTAGAAAGTTTTTTGTAGCTCCCACTATTCTCCAAATGGTCTAACATTTTATTCCTATAATCCTCTTTATTAAGAATTGCAGCTGCGCCTCCTTTGTCAGCCTTAAGAACAACATTATCCTTATTATTATTTAAGGATTTTAAGGCCTCAAACTTGGGCTTACTAAGGTTGCTCTTAGGGGGCTTGGATTTCCTTAAATGACTACACAATCCTCCCTAATAATGTCCTTGGAAGAATCTGGTAAGTCCCTAATGCAAAATTCAATGTCACAAATGCTATCTTGAACAAGGATTTTTCTAGGAGCTAGAGAAAAATTAAAACCTTTCTCTAGAAGACTATAAACAGACAGGTCAAAGGAGAAGCTCGAGAGATTTACTACTTTATTACTAGAGTCATTCCTAGAGTTATTAATCTTATTATTGAAAGTGGTATTATTAATATTACATCTACCCTTACAATTATTACTATCATTATTGCTTATAGAATAGTTATTATTGCTGATATTATTCTTAATCTTGTCATTATTAATAATATTATTCATACTAGAGTTATATTCATAATTACTATTTAGTTCATTAAATCTCTTTTTCTTAATATTAGGCCATTTTCATTTATAATGTTCATATCATCTTTATTAATAATTAAATGTTTATTACTACTATTATCCATATTTATATCTTTTAATTTAGTTTCATTACTTTCAACGTTAATTTTGATTCTACTAATTAAATTCTTATTATAATTATTAAGTATTTTGCTAGGGCGAGGTTGGTTAATAGAAACATTAAAAATGTTAGAGTCTAAATTTACAAGAGCCTCATAACTTAATTGGAGGGATTTACCTGAATTAAAAAGATGGAATGGAATGCAGCGGATCCACTGGATTCACTCGAAGACGAGCAACCAACACCAAAGTCAAGAATCCAAAGAACAATTAGACGGAAATGGATACCAGTTGGAAACACGTAGAACGATGACATCTACATTCTCATCCACCTGGAAATCATCAGATGACGTCTGTGACCCTGAATGGGGAGACGGTTGCCTTGAATTCATAATTTTGTTTGAAACCATCAACTCTCTAGCCTTTATTGGATGCGAAGAGCAAAATGGAAGCTGGAGAGAGAAATCCTGGTTTCTGTATGAAGGCTGAAGAACACCAGTGGGTGCATTAGAAACATAAATCACTTTGTAATTCTCAAAGTTAAATCTGTAATATTTCAAAAGAAAACCTTAAAGAAATTATAAACCGTAATTATTAATCTATTCTTAATTGGTTTGTAAAGAAACGTAATCTAACTTATGAATTGGAAGAATCACACTTAAAGAGTTACTGCTTAACAATTATCTATTGAAAAGAGAGAGTACAAAAAATGAACAACAATCTATTATTCAAAACTCTAATGAAGAATAATAGTAAGCAATCACCGAATATCTATGATAACAACATTTGAAAGGAACAACAATCAATTATAATGCTAATCTAAGAAAATTATGAAAGAATAATATGCAATCTTAAAAGAAACAACATCTTAAGATTTATCTCGAACAACAAGGTTAAAATGCACAGACGAATTATAACATTACACAAAAATGGAAATGACAAGATATAACAATTAACAATTGTAGAGCTAAAATAAATGATTATGATGTAGAGAAGCAACAAGTCTCCTAGTGACCGGGCCCAAAGCCTCTAGAAGCTGCTGTTGTGTATACTCAGAACATGATTATAAAGAAAGCATACTTTTTTTCATTAATCACAATAGCAAATATATAACACCATCTTAGCTAAAATACTTTGTCTTAGTAAAAGTAATGGTGTCCAAAATTAAAGTTACAATTCATAAATGAAGCCCTCTTCTATTTCATCTATCAACCTTATATAACAGAATAGTAAACGAATAGATGAGAGCGAATGCTCAGGATCAAAAGATCCTTAGGATTTCACAACTAATAATCAGATTCTCTATATGAGATTAGCTGTATTACCATATTCTTATGCTAGGCCATGCGATCAAGAAATGATCATTTTTCCTTCTTTGGCCATTGTTGTTCCATTGTTTGAACAACAATTTCCCAATGCAGTTTTTTGCACATAAAGGCAACAAAAAGCTATTTTTTATTCCAAAATCATACAATTTGTTGGAAATTGATCTTATTCATATTTCATAACCTTTTCATCTTGATTATTCCCAAGAATTAATATAAATGCATAAAATTAAATGATTAATTAAGCTAAAATGAGGATAAAAACATACCTTTTACATGCCTAAACATGCTCCCCTGCTTACCTTTTTGCATGTCCTCATGAAATAATATAGTTGAGGTGTAACTGTGTCAAAGAATAGGTAGGATAAACTTCTTCCTAATATATCCTAAAACCATTATTCTTCTTAAGCATTGGAAACGCATGACTCACATGGCATTCGGGAAAATCATAATCAAAATAATATCCCTCCTGGGGATACCAGATAATCATACACCTTTAATGGCATCGTATCTAGGTAGGGCCCTTGCATAGGATAATTTTTCTATATACATTCTAGCGAGAAGAAGCATCATTAAAGTTTCTGTAATAAAAACGTTCCATGTTTTTGACATCGTTGGTGGAAGCTTTCCAACTTTTCTTTGCTGCCAATAAATCATCATCATTTATTTCCTAGAAATAATCTCTTCCAACATGTATAACATATTTATTTAGGGGTCCCAATGTGGCCACAACTAATTTCCCCATAAACCTCTTGTGCTGGGTAAAAAGGTGTAGAAGATTAGTGGGTTCCCCTCCAACCCATTGATGATGACCATTCTCCATATTTTGAAAAGTATTATATGCCTTAGCCCATTCAAGTTGGTTTTTCAACAAAAGAGAGGAAAGCTTCGAATTGAACATCTCCAAAAAAGGGACTAGGTTTATCAACCATTTAATCTTCCAAGAAAAAAAATGTGCAGATATAATTCACAGAGAAGACGTTTCACCTTCTCGTTTTGTTCCTTGCAACATTGAACAAAATATGAAGTAGTACTAAATTCAGTAGGTTTACCAGCTCTCATAGCTCTAATATTTAATAATAAATACCTTTTTAATAAAAATAGGGTATATTTAGTGGCTGGGAATCGACACAACAAAGCATCAAATTAAATTGAACAAATAGTTTCAATTTGTTCCCTGGCCTTTTGAAGTTGGTTCTCCATTTTATTTAATTTCTCTTGCTCATTTCGGAGACTAGAAAAAAGAATCATATTCAGTTCTAGTAAGTGTATTCAACTTATTTAATAGTTCCTGGTGTGTCTGTAGAGGTACTACTTCCTTTTGATGTCGGGCTAACACCTGCTTTGTCCTTCTTAATTTCTTTTGTAATTTCTGAATAAAAGCTTCCGTTACCAGGGGGACATAACAATGTATTTACTCTATTTGAGCTTCAATGTCACATGTTCTCAATGAATAAGTCTAAACAACGAATTCCACAGTACAGATTGTTTCTTGTGGAATACAAAATTCTCCAAAATATGTTTGAACAACAATGTTTATAACATCCACAAAAAAATTGGTTTTAGTTGTTATTGAAGAAGCACAAAAATTTTAGTTTGAGTTCCAATCTTTTCAGTGGAACATTCTCTATTTGGGTACTGATGGTTCGATTCTTATCTGCTTCCTTCAACCATATTCTTAGTGTTTTAATCATTTTTCTCAATTTTTTGTTCTTTTTCCTCAACCTTTTCATCCTGACATTGTTTGTGTTTTTTTTCTCCTCCTCCTTTATGGGGTTTTATATTGGAGAAGGGATGATTTTATCCATTTTAGGAAAATGGGAGGTTGTGCCAATGTTAGAGTCTTGTTCCAAGGGAACAATGTCTACTCATTGGTTTTCTGTTTCAGAAATTCTTTCTCCATGAATTTATCCCTCGGGATATTCATCTAAAAAGGGAATTGGTTCCTCTTGGTTCTGCAATTATTTCATTCCCTCAATAGGGCGTGGAATTTATGTATGGATAGAACTATCTACAAAGTCAAATTAGTTAAGAGTATGGTCTTGAAATTGAAAATGCTCAAATTGACCTCCCTCCTCAATGACTGTTCCCAAATTTTCCAACACTCGGGCCACTTATTCCTCTTCATTTAATAAAATGATGTTCTGAGGGTTTGCGGGGGTTGCATGAGATGACCTTGCTTCATCTATTAGGCTTGTGGTATGCTGTCATGATATCATCCTCACAGAGCATCTCCATTTTGCTTGGCCAAGGGTTAAGGAAGGAGTCTTCCATTTTCTTACTCTCTTTGGAATTTCCACCTCTTCAGTTTTTTGTTCTAAGTCATCAATGTCCCTATCATCTACCTTTGCCGGTGCATCTATGTTTTCCTATAATAGGTGTATGGTAGGATTTAGAAAGTTATCCCACGTTGATTTTTTCTAGGCAAGTTCATGAATAATGATAACCTTCATCAAGCCATGATGATTGACAATAGACTGTGGGTCTTTGACCTTCTAAGTTGGCTAGCAACATCATGCAATAAGGAATTTAGAAAAAATGGCTGGTTAACTATGATTTTTTATCTAAGAATTGCTAGAAATTTAAGTTGTCAAGGTTTTACGACATCTTGACACCCATCGCAAGTGATGTATATTTGAAAATTGGTTGCTAGTTCTCTCCATGGTTCCTTTAGTGATGCTAGGTGAAATCCTTTTCCTTTTCATATTATTTCGTCCTCCGGATCGTTGGTTGTTGCAACTGATTCATGTAATAGAACATGTTTATCAGTCTATTTTTTCCCTTCCGCTGTAAGTCTCGAGACTTCAGTTATGACTACTTTAGAGACTGTTATATTTATAATAGTATTTATCTCATCAGCATAGTTTGGTAGAGTTTTGTAATTATTTTGAATGTTTTTCCATTATTTTTACCTTCCCCCTCAAATTAGGAAAGGGCATGCATGTCTGTCGAGTACGGGAAAAGAGAAAAGGACAAAGTGGCTTCATTAATGTGGCTGAAAAATATTCAAAGCAACAGAAATATGACACGAAACAGTCAGAGCATCGGAAACAATAGATCATGGAGATGGTTTTAGAAAGATGAGTTAAAAAGGAATAAAGCAGAGAAATAATCATTATGGGAATAATTTTCCCTTAATGATAAAATATGATGAAGATGAAAAGGAAATTAATGATAATGAGAGATGCCATCGATTGATTGGATAATATTAATGTAATTTGCATAATAATATAGTTTACCGTGCATATTGGTTAATATAGATTTAAACTCTATTCAAATGGTAAACTATTCTTTGGAAATGAATCAATAGAAATAGTATGATATAGAACAATTGGAAATGTAGAATAGAACTTCAATACCATAAGTAGAGCCACTACTACCAGCGGGCATCGATACCCTCGACAGGGTTGATTTTAACAAAAAAAAGAACAAGGATCCTCCATTTATGATTTAGATGACTTGTTTTATTTATACAAAGGGACCATTGTGCTAGCTTGGTAACAAAATATTCACAGTGCCATTCACCAGGGAATAGCAAAATGATCATGTCATCTCGTGATGAGACCTCATGTCCTTCTAAAAATTAAATTATCTGGAAGGCCACTACCCTGGTGTGGTGGCCATTATGGGAATGTCACTTGCTAAGTTTCTTATGATCATGGTAGGCTGGCTCGTGATGAGACCCCCTATCCCCTTTGAGGAAGCTTATATTTTATTTTTTCTTAAGTGCATGTTTATAAGTGGAGGGAGACTCAATAACTCCTCACAAGTTAGGGGTGGTGTGATAAGTAAAACAATCCCAATAAAAGTTTTCCTTGTATTCCTATATCATCATACTAAAGAGAATTATCCATTAAAAGTGTAAAATATAAGCCATCATGGTATTAAGGTAGTGAATCATTTTATGATATGTCCAAACAATAAATCTCCAAGAAATAATTTGAACAAAATTTGTGCTGATTTTGGAACAACAGTTGTTCATTTTACTGAACAACAACTATTCATTTTATTGAACAACAAATGTTTATTTTATTAAACAACAACAGTATCTAAAATTTGTAAAAAATAAGTTGTTCATTTGATTGAATAACAACTGTTCATTCAAATGAATAGCAGTAGTTGTTGACTCTTTTGAACAACCGTTAGGGGAATTTTGATGTCTAAAATGGGTCTCCTAAGGAAATAATAAAATAATATCTAAACCAATAAAATAATATTTATGAATTTGCATTTTACTTTTTGCACCACAATCCATGCAACCATGGTCAATTTCAATTGAAAATATGTACCAAAATAAAAATAGTAAAAAAATTGTATTGATGTGACGATAAATAAGAATGGGTATTTCAATAAAATTTCATTATCATTGAACAACTAATGCATTTGTCCTTTGTATTTATATAGCTTAAAATCAATTATATCATAAATCCATAAATTCTTTATTGTATAATATACTATTAACTAAAATTTATATTATTTCAATTATATAATAACATGCAATAAATATACTATATAAAAATAATATAGTATAATATAATAAATATAATATATTATTTTATGTATTTTTTTATATTACATACTAAATTGATATGATTTATAACATAAGAAAAAATAATATATAACATTAATATAATCATAATGAAATTAATTTATTTGTATTTAAAAATAAAGAAAAAAAGTATCGAAATATATTTAATTTATATTTACAAGTATAATATAAAATCTATATACATTGAAATTTTAGAGTTTTTTTTGCCCCAAACTATGTTGAACCAAATATGACTTTTTTTAACGTACAAAACTAATGTGCATTTTTTCATCATACAAAGCTAATATACATTTTTTCTTTAATTTTAATATGCTTGTATTGTTATTAATATTAAAATAATATTATTCATAGATTTGATTTCATATGTATAGATATTAAATTATAATTAATTTGAAATTATAATATTAAATAAAATAAGATGAATATATACTTTAAAAATAAATATATGAAAATATACAAATATAATATTTATTGAAAAAATTGTAAAGACATGAAAATTATGTAAGGATATGTATTGTTTCTTTCAAATATGAAATGACAATAATAATATTTTATTCAAAAACTGTGAAATGTCATTTGTTATTAGTAATTTACTTTATGACTTTAAAAGTACTTAGAAAACTACGATGGTTAACCATGATTTTTTATCCACCATTGAGAATGTAACAAGTAAGTACCTTTAACTCAAGCAATGCCACCTCAACCATTGGGAATGATGTCATCCCCTAAAATGTGATTGGTTCTCATAAAGTGAATTTTGATTGTACAATTTCATTAGGAGGCCCATTTTAGACCTGAAAATTCCCCTACTGAAAGGTATGTGAAAGTCATCAAAAGAAGAAACCGTAGCTATTCATTTTACTTAACAACAACTATTCATTCGATTGAACAACAACTATTTATCTGACTGAAAAAAAAATTTCGTTTAACTGAACATAAGGTCCTTGTTTTTCTCAACAACAATTGTTCGTTCAATTGAGAAACAATTGTTTATTTCATTAGACAACAACTATTCACTCTTTTGAACATCAGCAGTTCATTTTTATTGAATAAAAACTATTCGTTTAACAGAACATTAGCTATTCATTTTATTGAACAACAATTGTTCAATCTATGGAACATCAGCTATTCATGAATTTCAAAAAAGAATACCAACAGTGGAAAAGTAAAACCAAAGGAATGACAACTATTCACTTGGAAAAAACAACAAATCTCCAAAGAATTGAAGAAAAACTACTAAAAAAAATGAAGTGAAACGATGAAAAAGGAATGACAACTACTTTTTTTTTAAGCGACTATTTCAAAGGAAAAATCCATGTATTTATACAGGGGTATTTTATTCTATAAAAAACAAAAAAACAAAATCATAAACCGGCTATGTAAAGAAAATATTTACATTATTTACAACCAAAACGCGACAATTTTCACGAAAGTAAAGATGTCAAGTTGTTACTCCCTAAAACTAAAATTTGCATAATGGGATCATTGTGTACCTGTTGGCAAAAAGACTCTTTGGTGAGTGGTTTATGGTAAAGATGTAGCCAGTGCCCATTCACCTGGAAAAAAAGAGCTAGACCCATCGATGGTAGTCAAATTTAGAGTGCCATTGCTATCCACTTCTTAAATTTCATATTGGCCAAGCCATCTTGTCTATAATTTACCTAGGAAGTTTTGGAATCTTGAATCATAGAGGAGCGCACAGTCTTCTTTGTGAAATATCTTCTTCTTGACGAGACGGTCATGCCACTTATCCCGTTGTTGCTAAATGATTTTTGTGCACTGAAGGGGAAGTAACAACACTTCATATAATTCATTTATTTGTTGGGGTAACTTAATTTTGGCTTCTGTCAGGTCCATTCCCACTTCCTTGCTGTCCTAAGAGTTTTTATTTCAAATTCAATAGGAAAAATATGTTCTTTGCGAAATACAAGTTGGTATGGAGAATAACTAGTATTATTTCACGAATTTGTGTGATAGGACCACAAGGCCTATGGCAGTCTATTATCCCGAACTCGCTGATGTGTTGAAATTGTTTTGGTCAAAATTGGTTCAATGACCTTGTTGGTGCTCTCAACCTACCCATTCACCTATGGGTGATATCAAGAAGTGACACTATGTGTGATATGGTGGTTCCGTAAAGTGGTTGTAATCTTATGTCCTACAAACTGTGGCCCCCCATATGTTATCACTTCCCTGGGAAAACCATACCACATGAATAACTCAAAAAGGAAATTAATTATAGTTCCTTTTGTAGCTCTTGGAAAAGCTAGTCTTTCTACCTACTTTCTTACAGAGTCTGTAGCAACTAGTATGTATGCCTTTTGGTTTGATGGTAGATTGAATATGCTAATAAAATCCAATGTCGATCGTTCAAAAGGTTCTATTACCAATTGTGGATACAATGATATTTCATTGGATTGACCAGGACGTCCCATCCTCTAGAAGCTATCACAATCCTGGATATATTTCTTGGAAGCTTTAAAAATAGTGGATCGATAATAGCCTATCTGTAATATTTTATGTCCAATTCTGCGATCTTCTAAGTTTCTGCCACAAGGCTCGTCATGGAAAGCCTTCAAAAATTCATAAATATTATATTTGTAGATCTATCTACGTATTTGAATATCAGATCCTGTGTGAGAAAGGTATCCACCAATCTGAGAGAATCGGGCACCGCGTTGGACTATCAAATTCCTTTCTTTAGCTGTTAAATGCTTTGATAGTTTTTCTAATGCCAAATAATTTTCCACATCTGCACACCATGGTGACTTAATCATTACAACAAACAGATATTGATTTGAGAACTGGTTGTTCACATCCAGTGGATTGTTTGTCTTAGGAACTTGTGGCAAAAAATCTGCGACTAGGTTTTCCTTTCATGGATGGTCTTTAATGGTAATATCAAACTCCTACAAAATTAACAGCCAATGGGCCACCCGCCCATTAGTGATTGGTTTATTGGCTAAGTATATAATGACAGAATTATTAGTGTATAGAAAAATTTGGTAGGCTGTTATGTAATGTCTAAATTTATCTATGGCACAAATGACAGCTAAAAATTCCCTTTTTTTATAGTATAATTAAGTTAAACATAAGCGATATTTTTATTGATATAATAAATGACATAGGGATTTTTTTCCTCATCTTTCCCAAGGACAGTGCCTACTGTTGTATCCAATGCATCTATAGAGATATGAAAATGCAACTCCAAATTGGGTCTGCAAAACATTGGAATAGCCGAGATTAGTTTCTTCAAATCTGTAAAAGCAATGTCACATTTATGAGACCATGTAAATTAAAAATTTCTTGTTCAAGCATACAAAGGCAAATAAATTCGTGAAAAAATCTTTATAAATCTACGATAATATCCTGCATATCCAAGGAAGATGCGTACCTTTGTTTGAGTGCAATGTCTAGGTAGTAGAAGGATGTTACCATGATTAATCCATCTTGCAGACAAGAGTGATCTCCCTAATACTCCAACGAGTAGCTAGAAACAAATATCCATGAAATATATCTTTCTCTAGATTATATGTACTTTATATTATTACAATCATGAAAATAAGAGGACATGCTCCTACTTTTTAATTGAGATGTTTGATCTAGTTTTTTTTCCTTTCTCTCCAAAGCATTTCCTCAATGCTAAGAGAACCTGCAATCACAAACAACACAAAAGATCAAAGCATCTACAGTATATAATAATCATAAATACTAATCTAGCTTAGTGATCAAGGAATCTAAGTATTGACATCATTCCCATGCATTTAAAAACAAGACAATGAGAAAAAGAGATCCATATGTATTATCGTAAATTAGCTAGAGAAATATTACAACGATATGCCTTGATGTTGTACAGATCTCGCCCATGTGTCTGAGCTATTTTTTTCCTTCATTCTGATAATAATTCTTGTCTATAATTACAAGCATGAATTCATGGGCACAAATTTGTAATATTCAATGTGTCAACAACAACTTACTTGCACAGAAACTATGAGCTCTATGAACTCTGTCCAGCTTAGAATTTATACAAGTCAATGTTTATTCACATTGGTATCTACCCTTCAACTTGAAACTTGAGCTCAATTTATAGAGAGATTTAGGTAGTTTCAGATCCATTAAGAGAGGGATGGGTTCCTACCATGAAGGTATTTGAGTTCCTTGGACCAAGGAATAAGCTCCATGAGTAGAGGGATATGTTAGCCTCTCTCATAAAACAATAATAAATCCAAAAATAAAAATAAATTAAATCTTAAAAGTTAGGATTTTATGCCTAACTCTTTAGTTTGGGTTGTTCCTCTAAGATAGGAGTTATTTTAGGTAGCTCCTATATTGGTGTGTGTTTGGTTGAGAAATTATCTGAACAAGGTGTTCAAGATAGCACGTACTATCTTGAGACACTGTCTCCTCATCTATTTAATTGTAGAATTACATTCTTTTAATAATGGGAAAATATGAGAGGAAGTTGTCAGGCTGAAGCCTTTTCTGCCAATATTTGGTTTCTATTTTATGTGTGTTTTTATATATTTCTTTCATTTTATTTGTTATTCTATAGGATAAAGCTCTAACTAGCGCAACTCTAGAGGCTTTTAGTTGGGAGAATATTTGACTAGCTAAGCTTCTAGAAGTTACTTTTTATTTTTACTTTCTTCTCACACGGGTGCACAGGTTTTAGTGGTGAACAGAGTGGTGATCGTCGCAGCTAATGCAAAAAGAATCAACACATATGAAATAAAAGGCTATAAAAATTGCGCATGTAATATTTTAAGGATTTTACAGAGATTTCCTCCAATTTCCAAGACTTGATTCAGGAACATGAGTGTTTTTTACCTCTAAGGGAACATGATATGGATGGTGATAGACCCATACTGACAATCAAATTTCATGCTCACAAAGTGACGTGTAACAGATTGCACCCTAAAGTGCGAAGTGTGAGAAAATTTTTCGAAAGGCTGAAGTGATTTTCATTCCAAGGATTGGATTGGAGACACTGGTCGAAAAACTGTAAAAACATTCAATGAAAATATATATCATAAGTGAGGTAGGAATTCTCATACCAAAAAAAAAAACTAACTAAGTGTTTTGGTACATATATGATTTCAGTATTACACAAAAAACTATACACTGTATGGCCGCAACCATCTATCATAATAAGTCTACTATATTATGAATACATAACTCCTCACAGCCTGGATGGTGGAAACTGGATCCAAGGTCTTTATTTTTTCTTCTCGAACGAGTACGAATCTATCCATGTGATTAATTGTGTCGAAGTTGAACATAGTAGAAACCACTTGATTACTAGTCAATGGTGAAAACCGTTAACAAGCGTGAAAGAAACCACCAATAATGACAATGGCTCTCCAACTAGTTCAACACAATCTATGAAGTGTTAATGAATGATTTGCAAGTGAACACTCATAGAATCATTTGATTGAAGGTCAATGATGAGAACCTATCGTCGAAGGCGAGAAAAATTCCATTAGGGAATGCATATTCGAAGGTACTGATAGGATTCTAAATCAACTTTCTAAATAATGAGCTGATGTTGATAGAAATTGATTTGTCGTAGGAAAGCCTATGACACTAAACTATTAGATCAATTTTTGAAGAAATTCCTTGGATGGACTGACTCAGGGATGGTCGAAACGAATGGAGACAAATGTTTGTAATGAAAGGTAAATTGAGCTTTCTCTTGAACGCATAATGACACTGTAAATGGCTTGGAAACATTTGACTCAAAGATAATACCCAAAGACTCATAGAAGACTTTAGATGTGGTTTGATTTTTTGTAAGACAAAGGATTTCCCAACCCAGGTACAAGTGTGACAAAGTGTCATGTTCAAGAGCAAACTGTTGCTTTCTAAAATAAGGAAAATGAATGGAACCTTTTTCTCACTTTTTCCCTCACCATTACTCGCAAGTACCTGTTTATTTTTTTCAAGCTTACAGACGATAACATTTTCTTGGTGTGTAAGCTCATCCTTCAGACGATTCCATATTAGTCTTAAAAATGAACCCTAAGAAGGAGTTGTTCTATGTTATTGTGATCAAAAGGGCCTATACTGTTTAATTTTAACGAGTCCAGCATAGGGTTAACTCGGTATTTTTCATTTTTAGGGAGTGAGAAGAAAAACATAGGTAAAATCCATAGTTTTATTTTTTATAAATTTAGTCCCTCAAGCCCAAAAAAGGATAAAATAATGTAGGAGAGAACTCTATTGACCATGCTTATTCAACGTATAACTTTTACGTCAATAGTCCAATTTAGTCGAGAAAAGGGGCAAACTTATACTGAATGGACGACTGTTCATTTACATTAACGAGTTCAAATAGTTAAGTACTTGGTGACCTTCTCATGCTTAGAGAGTCTAAAAAGGGTTTAAAATATCACTCCAGGGTTTCGCTCTTTCGTATTTTTATAGAGTCCGAAAAACTGATAAAAGCCTACTCAATGTCAAAGTGATTCTTTCCAAAAATAACCTATTTCCTGCACAAAAAGTCAAAAAATTATGAACTTCTACTCTCAAAATAGGAATTTTTTTTTTTTTTTTACTTCTAAAGTAAAAATAAATAAAATAATATTACTTTATTCATTTAAAGCTACAAAAATAAGTTTAAACAAGTCATTTTCACGTTTTAGTTTTCAGAGCAAAGAAGAAAGAGTTTTTTCCCTAAATCTTCCGGAGCTAATATCAGGAGAACTGACCAACCATTTCAAGAATTATCCGTGCCATGTATTCCACATCATCATTATATTTTTTTCTTCCATTTAGTTTTTTATTTTAATTTTTTACGGCATTTTTTAATGGGAAACAAGTTTCTCAAATCTACCCTCGGGGGTGTGCAGGCTTTCGTGGAGAAAATTGCGCACCGCGATGATTTTTTAATCGAAAAATCATCGGGCCACCACGGGTATTTTTTGTAGCTCATGCAAAAAAATTCTTTATGTACACACAAAACCTGTGCAAGTTCCGTGGGGTTTTGAAAAACATGTTTCTCTCCATAAAAATGGCTCAAAATTATCACAATTGATTTATAATGATTGAATTGATGGTTTGTAGGTTGTTAGTCATGTTGGAATGGAAATAAAGAGAGCATGAACTTGTCGAAAATGAAGCCATAGATGATCCGAAAATAATTCACACATTGAAAAATTGCAGCTTTTATAAGTTATGGGTGATTCAAGGTATGAAAGCATAGGTTGAGCTGATGACCTAGCTAGTGAACACTTTGGATCTTTGAGATCAATGTTTCATCATTGGAGACCATAGGCTTTTGATCGAGCCGGGGGATATATATTTCCTCACTTGATTACCCCATAGAGGGAGGGACATTTCCTTGTTTGGGAAAATACCAAGTGGTTTTCCCACTGCTTCTTACATGGCTCAATATTTTAGACAAGATTCAGAGTTGAAGGATGGTTGCATTGATATCCAAAATATTGTGCGACTAGAACTTAATATCATTTCATTCAAAGTTATGAGGTTGTGTGGGAGTGAAACTCCACATGTGGCTATGAAAGAACAAATGTAGAGTGCATTTTATTGTTCCATGGGAACAATTTTCAGCTGGAGTCAAGGAGTGTCAGCTAACCTGAAGGGAAAACTTACGAGAGATAAGAATGGGAAGGTGAAAAACTTCGGCTACGGTTTCATTATTATGTCTTTCTCTTTGGAGAGGATCCCACTCCTCGTACCTCAGTAGTCTCTGGTGGATCCCACAGGACCGATGGAACCATGTATGTTGTGTTCGGTAGCATTGATGGCCCGCCATGGTGGCGATGGTGATGAATTGGTTAGCTTTTCTCTTCAGTTCTTTATATGGTTTAAGAACTAGATTTTCATGATTGAAAATTTTCCTTATGCAGGGATGGATTTTAGAGGTGACCTTGACACATCACTCCCACCAGGGGCACAGTGGGTTGCACCAGGTAAGACAATCATTCTGAAGTTTTTTCTATGTTATCTAGTTTTTATTTGATTTTATATCACCCGATACTGATAAAATATTTAAATACAGATGTCGGTCCAACACAACCATGAGCACTTCATCGCTTTAATAAGAGAGAAGCACAACCTATAGCAATCCCACCATCGAAGAATGTGGCAGAGATCCTTGCAGAGCTGGAGCACAACCTAGAGAGGTTGACTATTGATGTTCCAAAGACACAGATAGATGCTATACCTATCATGCTTCAGAGACATGTGACTAGTGTCCCAGACTCGTTCATAAGATTTCTGTGCAGGTTTGAACATGCCATAGTTTTCTATCATGATCATCATCATGGATAGCTGATGGTTGATATAGATTGACATTTTGTTTTTTTTATCAGAATATTTTAGATCATAATTTTTTGTAAACATATGATCACAAATGATGTAATATTTTTTCACACACAACTATTTAATCTAATGATATTACTACTTCCAATCTCTGAGTGTCTTGTTCAATATGGATTAAAATTTTTTTTATATACTTTTAATGTTGTAGATGAATATTTAAAACTCAATTATCTAGTGCATCAGCCAATGTGTTTAAATTTCTTGAAATGTGTTTATATCCAATATAATCAAATTTTCTTACGAAAAGACAAACCCTCAAAAATATTCTTAACAAAGTCATATTTCTGATAGTTTAAACACCATTTAAATGTAATATAATGAGCTATGAATCTAACCTAACAATAAAATGTTGAATACCAAATGTGATGGCATCAGATAATAGCTTAATGACTGCACTATATTCTACAATATTGTTTGTTGTTTGACCAAGTCATCTCCCATGAATAGGTACTAACTCATTGGTGGGTGAATAGACAACTCATGTCGTGGAAGAGATGTTCTATGTAATATGACAAGTGCCATAATAAAAACCAATATACACTAGAATAAATTTTGACATATGTAATATCAAGAGTAATAAAGATAAGTAGCAAAATTAGCAACAGTTTTTGAGCAAAAATAACTAATCATAAGGCACACTTTTCTAATCTAAGGCACATGATTCTAAATTTTTAACTAATGTACAAGGAGGATCTTCACACGAAGAGTCATGCATAATATATCATGAGATAAAGACCATTTTTGGGTTTATCTAAAGAGACGTTGTCATAGTCAATTGATTCATAGGATCATTTTGTAAGCACACACTTAACAATATGGTGACCATGCCACATTGGTTCGAATTTACTATCCGCTAGTTTTTCGTGAGCTTGATCATATAATAGAACTAGGTCACCTTTTGAATATATGCAAGGGTTAAAAATTTAATCATATTGAGCTTTACAATGTTTTTTGTGAGCCTCAACAGCTAATGTAGCGGTGCGACGAGTCTCATCTAATTGTGCTAGGTATAGAAAGAATTTTTCCTCTTTAGAGGTAGCTAGTAATAATTAAATGGCTAATTTGAGTGATGGTATTTCACAATCAATGGGTAGCACAACTTCCAAACCATAATCAAGATGAGGAGTGAATTATTCGGAAAAT
Source organism: Pinus albicaulis (assembly GCA_034641835.2). Taxonomy (NCBI): domain Eukaryota; kingdom Viridiplantae; phylum Streptophyta; class Pinopsida; order Pinales; family Pinaceae; genus Pinus; species Pinus albicaulis. The sequence goes on along the minus strand of CM076583.1, from coordinate 893,893,169 downwards.
TTTGCATAGGTACAGTATGCCCATAATGTCAAAAAAAGCAGGGTATGCCAATTAGTTTTCTGAGTTTGGAAAATATGTTTAATCATGTTGGTTAAAACCTTGTTGACGACTTCAACTTGACCATTAGCCTATGGGTAATATGGTGTAGAAATATCATGGCGTAGGTCAAGTTGATCAGAAACTTTGGTCATCATAATGTTCCGAAAATGGCTCCGATGGTCTGTAATGTTAGCTTGAGGAACACCAAATCGAGCAGTCACATGATTGAATATGAAAATTGCTACAGTTTTTCCATCAGCTGTGAATTTAAGTGTCACCTCAGCCCCTTTGTTAAATTACTTTACGACGAGAATAGTATACCCATGCTCCTTGACTGAGTGAGGGTTAAATGTGATGAAATCAATTCCCCATTTGGAAAAATTACCAATATTAATGATTGGGTGAAGAGGAGATGAAGGTGCACGCATCTTTCAATAATTTTTTTGGCAATTATGGCATTTTCTAACCGTGAAAATATAGTCTTTGAATAAAGACAGTCAGAAATAGACAACGAGAAATATCTTTTAGGATGTGGCAATCCCAGACATATGACCACCACACACTCCAAAATGGCAATAATTCCAAACCCTTTGGCCTTCTTCATGAGTTATACAACATCAAAAAACATAATCGACACCACGACGATAAATAGTGTTGCCAACAATATTTTATTCTGGATATTGGTATCGAATTGTCCGTCAATCTTATTGTGAAATATCTAGTATAAAGTTTTGGCTTTGGAGATATATAATGATACACCCAAACCAAGGATCTAAATATTGATTATAAATACAGATTCATCAGCGAGATGATTTTTTGCTACCATTTTAGATTCAATGTTGGGAAAACAACACATAAGTTCAGAAAATAGTAGTGATTTCTTAGACTTGGATTTATCGAACTCCAAATAAAACTCTTGCAAGATAACGATCCATTTATAGTATTCCCCCCTGAACAATTTTTTTTTCAAAGCATACATCATCGGCTTGCAATTAGATATCACTGTGGTTTTGCGTAACAATATTTAATAACGGAAACATTTGACAACTTGGACAACTTCCAAGGCCAATTTCTCCACATGTGAATACTTGATTTTTTTCCAGGCTGAGATTATTTCTTAGGTAATAAATCACACGGTCATTTTTATAATTATCCTCTTGAGATAAAACCATTCCAATCATGAAATCAGATGCAGTGAAATACAAAAGGTAATCTCAATTGTAATTGGGCGGATGCAATAATAGTGCATGGGTCAACACGTTTTTAAGTGCATCTAAATACTTATCAGCGATCTCATCCCAAATGAGTGGAACATCTTGTTTCAACAATCGGGTAAAACATTTCGTTAAATCTCTATAGTTCAAGATAAAACAATGCAGAAAATTTTCTTTCCCCTGCAAACTTTGGAGTTGGCAAAGAGTAGAAGGAGGAGGTAGATTAACAATAGCCTTAACCTTTAACGGATTGACATGAATGCCTTATTTTGAAACAATGAAACGAAGTGAACTTCCTGATTGTAATGCCTACATCTGATTAAGATAGCACATAAGTGTGTAGGATGATATTATATGCGTAAATAATGAGCAGGTAAGTCATCTAGGTAGGGTTGTAAAATATGTTTGATATCATGAAATGCATAAGGCATAACTCTTTGAATATTTTTTCCATCATTTTTTAGTCCAAAAGATAATTTACAGTATGAAAATGTGCCCCAAGAACATATAAATGTTGTTTTAGGATGATCAACAAGGAGTATGTTGATTTGATTGTAACTATAAAAACCATCCATAAACGAGAATATTTCGTTTCTCGCACAATCATCAAAAATTTCATCGATATAGGGGGTAGGATAGTTGTCTTTGGGACAACCTTGTTAATATCCCAATAATCGACACACACTCTGATAGTCCCTTGTTTTTTCGTTACAGGAATTATATTATATACCAATCCTTCAAAGGAATAGGATAATTAAATATTGCACGTAGTAATTTTTTAACTTTAGCTTTTTTTGGAGAAGCTTTCCATGCATTTATGGGACATAATCTCTATCTAATAGGCTTAGCAACTGGTATGTCTTACTTTCATGTATAATAATCTTAGGATAAAAACCTATAATTTCTTCATAAGACTAGGCAAAAATGTGTGGTAATTTCTGAAATAGGGCTTTGTAGGTTTTTATCTCTTCAATTGAGCAAGAAGCACCTATATGAATGTTCTCAATAATACAGGTTTTAATTTATATTCCAATAAGAATTGTAGTAGAGATATTTCCCAATTTTTTCTTCGAATCTGAATGTATAATCGATGTGGTATTTTGAGGTTCCTTAACATAATCAATTTTAAAGATGGATGAAAAATCATTCTCAAGTTTATCAAGGTCGGGTAAAAAAGAAGATCGGTGATCGATATTATCCCATGGAAATTCATCTTATGACAAGGTTTCTTGGATACTTTCATTAGTTGCAAATACTTGTTGAAAAGGTTCCAGAAGTTATGTTAAATTTGAGCTTGTTAAAGAAGATGATTCTTCACTGGCCACATTCATTATATGAGTAGAAGTTGATGGAGTGTCAGAACATGATTTTACTCCTACATATGCCGATTCAAAAGGACTTAAAGGAATCTCGCCACCATAGGATACCATTTCTTACTCTAAAGGCACATTCCATGTGTCATCAAATGGCATTGTGCTTGATGTGACCATATTGATATTGGAAATAGTTCGCAGTGTGTTGGGAGAAGGCATAACGAAACTTCCCATGAGAGAAAAATCCTTAACTAGTCCTACCCCAACATCTTCGTAAGGGATAATTGTTTTTTCCGACATGCTAGATACTATCTATAGAAGTAGGGTTTGAAGCAAATTAAGACAACTGGTCAATTTAAAAATAATTCCTCTATGAGGAAACATTATCATCTGAAAGACTATTGAAACAACCACTGTCACCGCATAAGACCAACTGTGACCGAGAATAAGGTTTTAATCAAGAAGGGCATAAACACCTTCCACCTCTAGCATTACAATTTTTCCTTATACTTCTATAAGAATATTTTGGAGTATTGTGAATGGGCGAAAACCTCTTCCATCAAAGGCTTTAAGGATGGTTGGTGACTGGTTGATTTTCTAAGAACCAAGATTTTTCCAACAAGCTAAGGACATAATGCACCCAGATGCTCCCTCATTAATTACTGTGTGAAAAAATCACCTTGATTTCACTAATAATATAATTTGATAATCCATTTGATGTGGAAGTCTAGGTAAAAAAAAATTGAGATCAAAGACAATTAGATTTTATCCTTGAGGATCAATCGCTACTATAGTTTCTAAAAGTAATTTATGCCGATCTGGACATGATTGCAGCACCTCGATGGCTGACATTGCTGAAGGGGATATGGAAATATTTTCAAGATTATTGTAATTTTGAGTGGCTCTCTCATGTGCATTGAAATCTGATTTTTGAAGCACACCTTTGGCCTGCGGTTTAGTCACTGAATCGGGGTTAGGCTTATCGATTTGTAGTGGTTCGGAAATTGAAGGAGTTGATATTGGCGGTTGACTGGATGATTCAATTTATTTACCAATTACATGACTCCTACATCCATAGTCTTGAGATCATGTCGCAACCATGACCTGTAACATCATCAGTATATCTGTCGATGAATTGGAATAAGATCTATCATTTTTCTATATTTAGATGGAAAAGGATATTTTAAGACAACATGTGTGGATGAAGCTTTCACATGGCCTGATGTGGACACTCTTTGGTGTAGTGATCCACATCACAGATAATTCAAGGATAATAGGGTCTATGCTTTTAATCTAATGGTTCGGTTTTTTCATATTCCTCTTTGGGAGAAGTTTTTTGTTTATTTTTACCCTTCCCCTTCTTCTTATTTCCAGATTTAGATTTGGTTGTAGATGAGTCTATGACATGAATTTCAGAAGAATTTTCTAGGGAAGTGTCTCCTTTAGGTGAATCTGGTAGAGTTATAATTGGAGAAGTAGATTTAGATGATTTCGTATTACTCTTCGTAGTATTAATTGTACCAATTACACCATCTGCGGAATGAGAACCAGAAGGAGTTGTAGTAAGTTGACATAGGCATGGTAAATGAGGAATTTTTTAATATAGAGTACCAGACTATGTGTAAATGAGGTCTAGCTATTGCACTTGAACTATGACCCATTCTTCTGTTAGAACACCTCCTTTAGTTGAATTCTCATTAATATTTGGAATCATTGATATAATGAACCATTCTACCAAAATTTGATCCAGAATAAAAACTTTCATTGAACGTCATCTATGTCACCATTCGTGTATGTGACCTGAAATGTATGTAGACATACTCTATTTTAAAAATTTTAAAAGTTTCGTGCCATTTTCATAACACAATGCAAACTGAAAATGAGTTAGGAAGGTTGTTGCTAAAGCATTGAAATTATTGAAAGAGACACGTGGTAACTCAATGTATTTGCAGCTAAGCTGATCAATCATTAGGGGAATTTTGAGGTCTGAAATGGGCCCCATAAGAAAAATGTACAGAAAAAATAAACTTTATAACAACCAATAGCATTCAAGATGATTATGTCAACCATGGGGGATGATTTGCCATATTTGGACTAAAAAGGTAAAAATATTAAAAAATAATAGATAATAAAACTACTTTTTCAACTCGTATTTTCAACTTATCTCCGTAAGGGATTTCTCAAATTACAGTGGGAGTACTCATTGGATGCAAAATTTAATTCCTCATCCAAGGAGTACCCATGTTGTATACTTTTGATGGGACTTGCTACACGAAAAATGAGTAATACATATAAAAACGTGTTTGCAATCATGTTTTTCATGTATTTTTCATTTTTCGTGTAGCAAGTTCCATCAAAAGTGTATAACATGGGTACTCCTTGGATGAGAAATCAAATTCTACATCCAACAAGTGTTTCCTCTCGAAATTTGAGTAAGCCCATAGGGAGATAAGTTGAAAATAAGAGTTGAAAATTAGTTTTTTCATTTTTCCCTCTAAAATTTGATGAGGTAGTCAAATATTTTTTTATTATTTCCACTATTATTTTACAATTTCCTTAGGAGGCCCATTTTAGACCTCAAATTTCCCCTAATGGTTCTCCGAAAAAGTCTCAAATGAATGGAATCATCGATTAAAGAGTTGGATGCGCACAATAGATGATAAGTCATCACATGATTTGAGGGGTCTTCTCTTGATTTTTCTTCAAACATTGGAATATGACTGGGTAACTTAGTAGGCATTGCCGACCAAAATGTAAGATAATAAATTGGATTATTCATCAGCCGAGACAAGTTTGGTAAGTCTAAAGTTGCAATGAATGGTAACTGACGGTTAGGGTCTTACTGTGAAAACTAATAACCTTGAGGAATAATACCAGTACCCAGATGATTATGCTATCTAGGATAAGTCGGGATAGCCTGAGTATATGGTATTGGGATCCCTCCACGGTATCCAGGGTTAGCCATACCAAAATGAGGTTGATCTGGTATTTGATATGTATAAGCAGGGTATTGTTGAATCTGAACAAAATTTCCTTGGAAGGTTTGAACTATAAAAGCTAGACTTGTTTGAACCATAGTTGCACCAGGTAATCCTACATAAGTTTGCGGTGTAGAAGGAATTGTAGGTGTAGTTTCAAGAGAAATAATTTGAGGATTTTCCTATGTAATAGTTGGTGTTGTCTTTTGAAGGGTTGTAACAACATGTTTTTGAGAAACTCCAGGAATTCATGTACGTGGTTGTTGGTCGAAATATTTTGTAGTAGATTGGATAGGATTAATTTGAGTACTAAAACTAGCTTCCTAACTAATAGGCATACATACCTCAGGGGTAATTTGAAGTGCACTCTGAACAGGATTTTGGACATGGGTAAAACCAAATTGTCCAGCTGGTTGAGAAGGTTGATTATATGGTACTTGTAAAGTAGGTTCCAAAGGTTGTTGATTCAACAACGGATTCCACATCGTATTAATGGCTGGGCAAGAAGATCCCATCAAAGGTTGCGATGCATAAGGTTGACCATGCCCGTTTGAGGTATTGGAACATAAGTTTGATAATTACACGAAAATTTTGACCCTAAAAATGAAGGATAAGTTGGAGTAAAAGGTTGTCCTCCTTGAAAGGATAGCTGCTCTTGATAAAATTGCTCGCCTTGAAGAGATTGTTGGCCTTGAAGGGGCTACTACCCTTGAAGAGGTTGTTTCCCTTGAAGAGGTTTCTGCCCTTGGAGAAATTTCTGCCCTTGAGGAGGTTGTTGCCCTCCAGGCGTTATATAGCCACCTTGAGAGCTAGCTTGAGGAATATTTCTGGAAACCATATAGATATGTCCCATTGTCAAATATTCGATGGTAGATTCATGTAGACCACTTGATTGTGTAAAATTTTTGGAAGATGGATATGCTCTTGAGAAAGTACTAGAGGGACTCGTACCCAGCAGGAACTGATGGACCACCATAAAAAAAAATTTATGGTGACGAAGAAAAAATTGATGACTCAGTAGACATGCTTGATGAAGCCATGTAACTACCTCTGGGTATAGAGTAACAAGGGATGCGGTGTGGAAAATAGTTGTAACCATAGTTATGTAGAAAGTTAGTAATTTGATGATACCAAGCATTCGGTCTAAAATGAATGTAAGGGTAAATTTGTTCACCAAAACATAGATTGAAAGATTCTTGAGGTGAAGGAATTGTGATCTCTTCTTCCTTGTTAGAAATCTCATCAATACTAATTAGGCTAGGAGGAAGATTCTCAGTAATAAGAAGTTTCACTTGAGGTGAACGAGGAAGACGAGGAGTCCGGGCTATGAAATATGAACGAGACTCAAATGAAGTAGATTCAGATTCAGGTTCAGATATTTCAGGCTTAGTGAATTGCGTATATGATAATTCCCCGGTAACAGATTCCACTGTAATTAATTCAGAAATTTCTGGTTGTTCTTGATCTTTTTCAATTACCCGAGATTGATTAACTTCTAAATTGGGATGTATTACAATGGATGTTTCTTCCTTTTCAGTAGACCGGTTCTTGATGGTTGAAATATTTCATATTTATTTTTTTCCAATGACTAGGTGTATATTGAGGGGAATTCCCCTGCATTCTACGTGAATGTCTCAGTAATTTAGCCATGGTTAATATTTTAACACACAAAATAAAAAAATAAAAAATAATACACCTAAGGCCGCTAAGAAAAATCAAGCCAATGAACACACTTCTACAAAATCAAAGAGACAAATGACACACAAAAGGTATGTTTACATAATAAAAGCACTAGTTGGTGATTAAATCCAACATCGTGGAAATTAATGTGAAAAACTGGCAGTTGGAACAGTTTCCCTGAAAACCTTCATAATGAAACAGTTTGGTGCAAGTACCTCCACTATGCCATCATGAAGTGAAGAGTACCCTCCATAAATTACAAGTGAGACTAGCCAACTTCTGCTCCAGGTACGGTGGGACCTTCATTCCACCGTATCCCTGGGGAAAATCCTAAAGATTATGGCTACTAAGGTCACCATTTGGGACAATTACACGTGGGGGAATATTCTACGATCTGATATACACGCAAGGGCAGAGTATCAATCTCAATCCCCTTGAAATCTCCTCGACATGGTAAATTTGAGGTTTACTAAAAAGTGACCCCAAGCTCCTCGAGAATGGTTAATCTGAGCTTTACCATTTGTATTACGTGCATTTCTTCTATCTTCACCAGTGATGTAGGTATGATTACCTCACTGGGTTCAACATGACCTCATGCTTGACTATTTTAAGAAGAGATTCCCAGAGTACAAATGCAACAATTGGATTTCCCTATTGCAAGATTCTAGTTTTTTGTTTTAATTGCTTTGGAATGTTTATTACAACCTATTCCAAATTAGTGGAACAAGCACTAGAAAATCTAAAAATGTCTATATTAATTTTAATAAGCGTGTTATTTAATGCAAAGGGGTATGGAGATGGAACTTGATGATATTGTGACCTGAATCAAAATAATATAAATGCATCGATATGAAAAGTGCAACTCTTTTACTTCGATGAATTATATTTAGGAGAAAGTTGAAAACATTTTTTGAACTCGAAAGAACAAGATTAATAAAATAAAATTCCTTTTCAAAGAGAAAATAATTTCATGAACAACATAATTTAAAAACATGATCAATTTCTTTTTGCGAAAAAAATTCCATCAATTACGAACTCATAAACTACAATTTTGATAAACAAAAAAATCTCAAAAGAAGGCATTTTCTAAAAACCTTAAAAAGTATAAAAACATCAAAACAAATCAAAGTTCTAATTATCAATCTTAACTAGGATACCTATGAATGTTTTTGTAAATGATTTCCCTTAGTTTTAATCATACTAAGAATGTTTCCACTTATCCTAGAAGAAATGAAATCATGAAAGACTAGCTTGTGTTAAATCAGGCTTCAGTGATCTAGAAGTTGTTCCGTTTGGAAATCAAATAAGAAAGAAATATTCAAAAAAGGTAAGGTTGGCAATAATCATGATGGCTTGAGGAGAAAAAAACATAAAACCAGTGATCTGACACCGATGAATGTATCTTCCAAAAAAAGAAACACTAAACCAGGGAAAACCCTAACTTGTAAAATGAAGAAAGTATAATTAATCAAACAAGACTTGAAGATGTTAAAGAGGACTTTACACACAGGTTCTGAAAACTGAAGTAAATCAACTTAAACCTCAAGAATTTGGTTATCTGGCTCAGAAAGAGAGAATTTCAATTTTTTCAAAATTACCTAGGAGGTGTGCCGCTTCTCAGTTAACACCAGCGCACATGCACACTGAACTACACTGACAAGTTGCGCAAGTTTCCACTCTGTTTTCCACAGAAAACCGTGCAGGCAAAGAAAAAGTTGGAAAAAATATTTTTTAGGTTTTCTTTCTCAAAGATTCTAAAAGTTCATGTACCCAAAAACACACAGAGAAATCTAAATAGGAAAGCTAGAATGTCAAAATAAACATACACAAATAAAACTAAACTTGTTTTCCTGAGTATGATCACCAATTTGTTACCAGGATTAATCCCTCTTGTGGACAAGAGCGATCTCCCTAGGACTCCAATGTGAAAGATCCATTTAATATCTCTTTCTCTAGATTATATGTACTTTAGATTATTACAATCATGAAAATAAGAGGACATGCTCCTACCTTTCAATCGAGACGTTTTATGTAGTCTTTTTCCTTTCACTCCAAAAAAGTTCCTCAATTCTAATAAGAACCTGCAATCACAAAAAACACAAAATATCAAAGCATCTATAGTATATAATAATCTTAAATACTAATCCAGCTTAGTGATCAAGGAATTTAAGTATTGACATCATTCCCATGCATTAAAAAATAAGACAATGAGAAAAAGAGATCCATATGTATTATCATAAATTAGAAAGAGAAATCTTACAACCATATGCCTTGATGTTGTACATATTTATCCCGTGTGTGTGAGAAATCATTTTCCTTCAGTCTGATAAGCCTTCCTCTCTAGAATTACTATCATGAATTCATGGGCAGAAAGGTGTAATGTCCAATGTGTCAACAACAACTCACTAGCACAAAAATTATGAACTCTATAAACTCTCTCCATCCTAGAATTTATAGAAGTCACTATCTATTCACACTGGTATCTACCCTTCAACTTGAAGCTTGAGCTCATTTATAAATAGATTGAGGTAGTTTCAAATCCATTAAGAGAGGTATGGGTTCCTCCCATGAAGGGATTAGAGCTCATTGGACCAAGCGATAAGCTCCATGAGTATAGGTATAAGGCTCGAACAAGTGTGACTCTAGAGGCTTTTAGTTAGGAGAATATTTGACCAACTAAGCTTCTAGAAGTTAATTTTTATTTTTACTTTCTTTTCACAGGGGTGCACAGGTTTTAGTGGTGAAAAGAGCGGTGACTGTCGCGGCTAATGAAAGAAGCATCAGTGCATGCGCAGGAAAAGGCTTCAAAAAACATGCAGGTAATATTTTAAGGGTTTTATAGAGCTTTTCTCCAATTTCCAAGACTTGTTTCAGGAACATGAGTGTTTTTTACCTCTAAGCAAGCATGATATGGATGGTGATAGACCGATACCGACAGTGAAATGTTATAGTGACAAAATTATGTGTAATAATGGATTACCTATATTTTTGTTGGGTCTACTTGTATTCTAGCCACGGAGACGTAGTTTCCTAGGATTACGCCTTATCTCATCATCATGTGACATTTATGATCACTTAAACATAGCCTCGTAATGATGCATTGGTCTAAAACTTTCTGTAGATTTTTTAGCGTCTAGTCAAAATTATTCTCATACAGGGTGAAGTCATCCATGTAAAATTGAAGTCCCTCGTTTATCATATCAGAAAAAATGCTGAGTATGACACTATGAAATGTAGCTCAAGTGTTGCATAAAAAAAAATTTAACACTCTATATGCAATCATACCACAGGGGCAGGTAAAGGTAGTTTTTCCTGGTCTGTAGGGGCAATTTGGAACTTTTCGTAGCCATTGAAGTCATCAAGGAAAGAAAAGAATCGCTTCCATGTCTGTGTATCAAGGACTTGATCAATACATGGAAGAGGGAAGTGGTATTTTTGTGTCACCTTGTTTAATTCCATGTAGTCCACATAGATCCCCCACTTCCCATTCTTTTTGGGGAAAACTACCAATGGAGATAACCACTTACTATCTAAAATATGATAAATAAAATTCATATCCAAAAAATTATGTAATTCTTCTTTGATGATATCCTTAAGATGTGCATTAAATCTTCATTTAGGTTTCCAGATATGACAGGCATCCTTTTTGGTGTAGATGTTGTGTGTACATAATTGATTATCTATGGCATTCATGTCTAGATAATCCCAGGGAAAAGCCCCATTATGTTTTTTCATAATCTGAATGAGTTTTTGTTGTTGGTCATTATCGAGATTATTATTAATATTCAATATATTTTCGGCTTCAATCTCAACAGGCCTGCTATTATGAACAACATTTTTTGGTATATGTTGGTTGTCGACATCTTCTAAAGGATCTTCCTGGGCTTCAATGTCAAGAATCGCTTTCAACATTTGAAATTTCATATTGTTCTCAATAGTTGATTAATTTCTAAAATTATTAATTACATCATCTCCAGTCTGAATCTTGAACTTAAGCACTTCTACTACTGTAAGAGGTGAACGGATGTTTTCTTCCATGTATGAGGGTGGATGTTTATGAGTTTTCAAGATCGATAGACTTGCCTTAGCAGGGGGATATAAAACAAGGATTTTTACAGCATTACTTTTGTGATTGTCATGCTACCAACATGACAGCCTATGTAGGCATCGGTTTTTTCTAACCAAGGTGATCCCAAAATTAAGGGTGTCCATCTAATCGACTTCTTGGGTTAACAACTAGAAAATCTACTTGGTATTCCCATGAATCAAAAGAGACAATAATGTCATGTATATTTACCTCAGGTTTAAAACCATAATGATCAACAAGTTATAACAAAGTAGTAGTTGGTTCCAAAGTTGTGATATCGAGTGCCTCAGAGGTTTCTTCTGTGAGAATGTTAATGGTTGCACCTAAATCAACTAGCATGTTTGGAAAAGAGTGGCCATATATTTGAACAGTAACTATGGGATTCCATCAATCTTAATATTTTACTAGTGTTTCCCTCCCTAGAAGAAAATCATATAAGGTCCCTAAGACATGGACAATTCATGAAATTTTTGGTTTCCTTGCAATTTTTTCCACAGATAATTATTTAATCATTTTAGCATAAATAGGAATGTCTTCAATATACTGGAGGAGAGGAATTTTAATACATAAATTTTCAACTTCCCCCAAAAATGGTTTAGGTATTATTAGTCTTCCAGGGAACAGGGGAGAAGTGATTATAAGTTTTTTAGGATCTTGCTACTTGACTATGACTTCTCCCTGTTTTATTTTTGTATTAGTCGCTGTCAAGGATTTACTCATGGTAGCTATTTCTGTCTCATATTGTTGTTGGATTTTATTTTCCTCAGGGGTGATGATGCATCTTGATCTTAGCCTAAGTTCACTGCATTCCATATGTTTTATGTCAGGATTTGAATTTTCAACAATATGCATTAGCTCAACTAGTCTGTTATTAGGATTTGGGTTTGGTTCAACTTGGAGTTGGGGCTACATAAGAGGTTGAGGATTTTTTGCACTAGATACAGAGCTGGTAAGGCTGGTTGAGGTTGAGGACCCATCCCCATAGGTAGGTTATTTATCCCCAAGGGTCGCTGCCAATTTGAAGAGTGATTTAGATTTTGTGACGTGGAGGATGCACATTGCGATGGGTACAGATTGTTTTTCCAAAAAGGAGTAGAATTTGGCCATCCAATGTTTTCAAAAGGTTGGTTTGAACAAGGTGACATGGGAAATTATTGGCGTTTCCAGGTAGAGAAAGGTGATTGGCCTTCCCATGTTGTTCCAGAATTATGTTGCTGATCAAATGACAGATAAGAAAAGAATAGAAAAGGGTCTTGTGACATACCTGTGGGTTGGGCTTGCTGCTGTCAACATTGTCTCATTAAGTATATTAGTTATATCTCTTCTTCCGCTTCCTTAAAAACTTCCTTTAATCCTGGAAGTGATGGACATTGTTCGGTGGCATGGTCCTTAGTGCAGATGGGACAGGTCTGAACCATGTCCAATGGGAATTCCATTTGACTGTGCTTCTTTTGGCATCACGGGTAGAAAAAAACTAAATTCTATTCTGATATAGCTTGTTTATGTTTGGCTTGTAGGATGTCTAACTGTTTCATGAGCATGCCTAGGATATATGTTTTGAAATATTCTAAGATATTACCTATCTTTGTCCAAGTTATGCTGCCACTAGAAACTTTATTATTTCTGGTGATAATATCTCGTCCACTTAACCTCATGCGCATGCTACCTCGAGAGCACCTGATACAAAACTGAATAATGTCATAATAACTTTCCTGATAAATATCTCATTTTCCCATTAAATTTAATGTTTCTATCCATTCAACCTTCATTAATTTTATCATAGTTACTTTTGAAACATCTTTAGATGAAGCATAAGGATACCATTGTAAATTATATTGAAATTGTTCAAAATGTTCTTCTAGGGTCTCATTATCTTTTGCAGTCATGTTAAAGATTTCATTTTTCAGGTCTCTAGTCCTACATTAATCCTTTTATTTAGTGATAAAATATGTTTTTATTTAATCTCAAGAGCTAATAGTTCCTCCATCAAGCCCCATAAACAATCGCAAAGCTACTCCCTTTAACTTAGAATGAATTTTTTTTAACTTTTAGGGATCGGTGGTATAATCATATCCCCTACATAAAAATTCAAATTTGAATAGGAAAACATCAGGATCTATCGAAGTTAAACCATGCAAATCTGGGATGCTCTAAAAAGGAATGGATTTCATGGGAGCATTAGCAACTGGGTTGAAAATGGGATACTCCAACGTTGATGTTTTTCACTGAGGCTGATTATGCACCATCTGATAAAAAATGTGCCAATAACCTTCAGGAATCTCTCGGTTTTGAAATTTCATTTGGGTAGGACTAGCAGACAGATTTTGAAGGGGTCTTACAGTACTACCTTGATCTGGGATATCAGGTATCCTTTCTTCAACAGATATCTTAGGAGACCCAGGTTCTGGTGACTGTATATTTGCTCCTACAACACCACTAGTTTCTCCCTCTCCTTGTCGCAGATTGCACGAACATCCCTCTTGTGAAGGGTCTTAATGAAATTTGTTTTTATCTTGAAAGCTTTGTTCAGACCCTTTGGTTTTTCTTTGGATCTAGGTGTGAGTTGCAGATGGTGAGCCTGCTACTTGAGGGATTACAATGGAGCTTTTTCTGGATGTGATCTGAGGTCCTATTGAGGCCTGAGATTCTTATTTTCTTATGATTTCGTCTATAAAGGTTGATCTTCCAAGGATCACCGACCACTTGGGTTTGGTCGATTTACGAGGTGGATTTGGAAGTATTTCTATTTTTTTCTTCCTATTCCTTCATAAAAACATTTATTTCTTTCTACTCTATGTGAATTTGCTGGAAAGAAATATTTGAGCAAGAATTTTACTTGCTGGAACACATGTTCTCACCTCTCACTTTCAATACTCAAGTCCTTCACAAAAATAAAATCCAATTCAAAGAAAAAGAAAGCAATCTTTAACACATTCCTTGGCAACGACGCCAAAACGTTGGTGCAATAAGGTGACTATAAAAATAAATCCTAATCCTACATTAATTATCAACCAAGGATTCATATGTTTGTTTCAAGAGTTTTGGCATTGTTTTTGGAGAGTGAATTCAGAAGCTATTCGGGAATAAATGATTCTAAATCGTTGCAATAACTACTTTTCTAATTCTCAAAGTTCAATCTGGAATAATTCAAAAGAAAACCTTAAAGTGGTTATAAACCATAAATCTTAATCTATTCTTGAATGATTTGTAAATAAATTGAATTTAACTTATGAATTGCAAGAATCTCACTCAAACAATTACTGCTTAAAAATTATCTCCTAAAAAAAGAGAGATTACAGTAAATGAACAACAATTTATTATTCAAACCTCTAACGAAGAATAAGAGTAAACAATCACCAAATATCTATGATAACAAAATTCTAAAGGAACAACAATCAATTATAACGTTAATATGAGAAAGTTATTAAAGAATAATATGCAATCTTAAAAGCAAGAACATCTTAATATTTACCTCAAACAGCAAGGATAATCTGCGCAAATCAATTCTAACATTACACAAGAATTGAAATGACAAGATACAATAATTAACAATCTCATAGCTAAAATAAATTATTATGGTACAGAGAAGCATCAATTCTCCTATTGACCGGGCCCAAAGCCTCCAAAAGCTACTGCTGGGAATACTTAGAACACGATTATAAAGAGAGCACACTTTTTCTCATTAATCAAATTAGCAAATACATAGCATCACAATAGTGAAAATACTCTGTCTTAGTATAGATAATGATGTCCAAAATGAAAGTTACAACTCATAAATTTAACCCCTCTTATATTTCATCTATCAGTACTATATAACCAAATAGTAAACTAATATACGAGAGTGAATCCTGAGGATCAGAAGATCTTGAGGATTTCACAGCTAATAATCAAATTCTATGTATAAAATTAGTTGGATTCTCATATTCTTCCACTAGCCCATGCGATCAAAAAATAATCCTTTTTCCTTCTTTGGTCGTTGTTGTTTCACCATTTGAACAAGAAATTGTCCAATTCGGATTTCTACACATAAAGGAAAGAAAAAGTTAGTTTCTCTGCCAAACAGATAGAATTTGTTGGAAATTGATCTTATTCATCTTTCATAACCTTCTCTTTTAGATTATTCCCAGTAACTAAGATAAATGCATAAAAGAAAATGATTAATTAAGCTAAAACGAGGAAAAAAATCTACCTTTTCCATGACCAACACAAAGTCTAATTTAAAAAAAAGGGGGCAAGATAAAATAAACGTAAAAACAATAAATAAAATCCAAAAGAACAAACAAAATGGAAACCGAATGTAAACAAAAGGTTGAAAATATACAATAAGATAACAAACAAATTCAAAAACTTGATGGAGAGTAAGGTAGAGGGTGCATGCAGTGCAAAGGAAACTAAATTCAATTATGCCTACTCAACCTAGCCATCTAGAAGGTCAGGGCTAAGTGTAATGATATTTTCAATGAAGGCAACGCAATTTCGCTTGGCTTGGAATAAAAAAGATACAAGAAATGAAAACCAGTATATGACCATGTGCATCATAAAATATAAAAGGTTTAATATATTTCACAAAAAATAGAAGGTATTCCTTAGAGAAATAAATATGTTTCATATTACCTATATTTACCCAAACTGCCATCTTATATTTTTTATAAGAACAAACATTGTACAAACCTCTACAATTCCTTGTGAAGCACCTGCATCTATATTGTCTTGCTTAGAAAACATCAGGAACGCTCAAAAATTGGACTTAGAAAATGGGATCGCTGAGTAATATGATTCTAACTGATGATGGATTTGATCATGGAATTAAAAAATTTCCTATTGAGAAAACTAAAATGTTTGTAAGGACAATTTCTTGATTAATGGCTTGGAATCAAGATGAGAATCCTATGAGGGAAAATATATCCGGTCATATTTAGAAGGCTTGTTGAGATAGTGAGGACCTGACATAAAAATCAACAAAGGTTGAAGTGTCTCAATTTCTTGCAAAGTATCTAGAAACTGATATGATAAACCATAAATATATGTTGATGTAAAACAACCATCATTAGGTACACTAGCAGGAAAATGATCAACTGAATGAGAAATGATAGAACAAGAGCCATAACCAGATGTCTTGATTAAGGAATAATATTCTCGATGGGGAGAAAATAAAGATAAATTATCTTAAACAACTTTAAAAATTCTTTGAATGAAAGAATCATCTGTTGGCAATATGATGCAGAGTGTTGTCCTTGATGGCAACCCATTTTGATGAAGATGATGACAACCTACTAGATGAAGTTTTCCTTGATGGCAAAGGAATTGGCAAAGAAGGAGCATCTGAAATAGTAACTAAGAAAAGAGAGAGGTAGCAGAGGCAGCAGATGAATTAGAGGAATTAAAGCAGAAGCAACAGAGGAAGAACAAAAGGAGCAAAGACAGAATGGGAGAAAAGAGTACAAAGGCGTAGCAGAGTTTTGGTGTACAACAACACGCATTCAAGAAGGATGGGAGAAATGTAAGGATGAATGAATTGTCATGGGACACAACCACAAATTGCAGAGGAGAGTTGATTATGGTGTTGGGCAGTGCAATTTTACAGTGAAATGAAGATAGTCGAAGTTCCAGACTACGGAGGAGCAGAGTTTATTTAAAAACAGTCATTTCAGGTGTTTAAGCCCTCAACAACCAAGTATGAAGAAAATTGAATAAAACATCGGAAGTTCTTTAAGTATTTGAAAGCGGTAGGACAAGTGGTCCCTACCACTTGAGTGCAAATTGTAAAGCATAGTTTTGAAGTTTCAAGTGTCTTGTTGATATGGATTATTTGCGATGTGCGATCGCCGCGCCATCGCACAATCGCAACATCGCGATGTCGCAAAATCACCCTCCGCCCAAGCCAGAGTTTGTTGATTGTTGCGATATGCGATCATCGCAATATCGCAATATCACACATTTGTTATTTCTGCCATCTCAAGTTCCGTTGTTTGCGATGTACGATCATCGCGCCATCGCACAATCGCAATATCGCACATCCATGTGTTCCGCCTTTTGTTTGATTGCGCCATCGCATATCGCACCTTCGCATTTTGTTTGATCCGCCAATATCGCACATCGCAAATGGCCGACTGTGATGTGGGCCTGGGGTCAAAGAATGAAATCCAGTTTGTTTGAAGATTGAAGTCCGGGTTAAAATTTCATTGAAATTTGATTAAAAGTAATGTTACGGGGGCAGTGTAAAGTTTTAAAATAACTGGAGGGGGTTCCCCCGCAGTTGACCAGGAAATCAAGCGCTGACCATAGATCAATGGTGGAGAATTACTACGGGGGCACTGCATGCCAAGTTAGCATCAACTGTTTGGTGCCTCCGTAGGGACCCACAGAGGGGTTATAGTTATAAAATTCGAACAATTTGTTATACAGTGTGCAGGAAGCCCCCGAATTGAAATAATATTATATGGCAGAGATAAAAGACTACCTTTGGGATGATTCGTGCATGAAAGAATGAAGGTTAGGGTTTTCAAATTGGATTGGCACGATTATTAATACAAAAATGATTGAGATGTATGGCTGTTCCGCTTGCGGAACTCACCACATCAACAAGACACTTGCGTATTGAAAAGCATTGGATATTGTTTATAAAATCCAAAGGGTTAAACTTTGGGTTAAAGGCTGGGCGCACATAGATAATTTGAATCTCCTCGTTTGAATAAAATAAATTAAAAATAAATCGAAGAGCCCCGGGGATAAACTAAAGGAATACCATTAGCGGTTGAGTGGTTTTAGACTCATGGTATTGAGAAAGGGGAGATCTATATAAAGGACAAAGATCTTTATTCGATGGTGGGGTTTTTGTGCGAGCATTTGGTGAAGAAGGAATTCCTCTAAGGAGTATCTATATGGATAGACAATGCGGTTAATTGATGATTCTGAGTCCATGATGCACCCTTCGAGACATTGATCTAAAAGGTGATGAGTCGTGAGAGTATTCAACAGAAGAAACGATGAAAAACTAGCGGATGTCTACTGAAGAACACATATGGATCCGGTGCATATGACAGTTGGATTTTCTGAAGGTTAATACACACAGAAGGATACACAGAATGTTGAATGCATAAATTCTCTGGATTACAGTGGTCTCACTGTTCTGTTATGTAGAATTGGGCAAAATATGTTTGTTAATTGAATAAAGGGTTGCGTTGGGTCAGAGGGTTGAAGCCTTCTGTATATAGAAGCTGATGTTATGATCAGGGGCGGTTGTAGCTCCCTTCCAGGAGAGGTTGGTAAACGAGAGAAGGTTGTAGCCTTCTGCAGGTGGGTGCCTGCGTGCTGGTATAAGTCTGCGCAGCGGTGGTTTTCTCTCGAATTGGGTTTCCACCTTAAATCCTGGTGTTCTTATGTGTTTCTATGTTTGATGGTTTGTATTTTTATTTCTATTCATGCTTATCTGATGAATAAATGATGCAATGATTTAAGTAAAGATGTGATAAGATCTCTGGACATACAAGTAATGTAACATATGGTATTAAGAGAAAGGAAAACCAAAAATATTATCAGTCAGCTCTAAATACTGATTCACCCCCCCTCTCAGTATTTTTCCTCAACAATTGGTATTAGAGCTAGGTCCTTCTGAAAAGCTTAGCCGCTAGAAGGAAGATCAATCAAGATGAGCAATCAAGATGGAACAACTTCTATCAGGCCTCCACTCTTCAACGGAAACAACTTAATATTTTGGAAAACAAGGATGAGGTTCTATCTTCAGTCTCTGGGAGAAGATGTATGGGCTATTGTTGAAGGAGGATATCGATATCCAGCCACAGTGCCAACAGATCCGATGGAAAGAAAGAATTATGAAACAAATGCAAAGGAAGTCAATGCTCTATTGGGAAGTCTAACTGAAGAAGAATTTGTCAAAGTCATGCAGCTGAACACAGCAAAGGAAATATGGGACAAAATCATTCTAAGCTATGAAGGTGATGCAAAGGTAAAAAGTGATAAACTTCAAACTCTTAGAATTCAATATGAGAATCTAAAAATGCTTAATGAAGAAAGCATTGCAAATTTCTTTCTACGTCTTGATGATATTGTAAATCGTATGAGAAATCTGGGAGAAACAATAACTGAATCTACTTTGGTTGAGAAAATATTAAGATCTCTAACAGCAAAATTTGAGTCAAAATTTTCAGCTCTTGAAGAAAAGCAGGATCCTCAAAATCTTACTGTGGTACAACTTCATGGCATACTAACTACATATGAAATGAGAAGAGGAGGACCATCTAAAGTCAAAGAAGCAGTCTTTAAAACTTCTACAAAAGGGAAGGAAGTACAAATAACAGAAGGATCAGGATATATCTCCGAAGAAGATGAGATAAACTTCGTAAAGAAACTTCAACTTGGCACAGGACGGTTCAGAGGTAAGCTTCCTTTAAAATTTTTTGATTGTGGAAGAGTTGGTCATTATGCTGCTAAGTGTCCTTATAAAGAAACACATATAAAGGGGAAGGAAGTAGCAAAAAGGAATAAGAATCAGTTTAGCACTAGAAATAGTTACTATACTCATGAAGACAGTTATGGGCTATCAGATAGTGAGGAAGAATGTGAACAAGAACTTAGACTCCTCATGGAATTTGAAAAAGAATCTAAAGAAGAAAAGGATACTTTTGTGGATGCTCTAGAAGACAGTGATTTTCTTGATGAAAACAATAAACTCAAAATTTTCCTAGAAGAGAGTAAAATAATCATAGAAACTCTCAAAAAACAGCTTGAAGATAAAGAAAAACACAATGAGAATTTAGAATGTGAAGTTGTGAATCTAAGAAAAGAACTTGAGAAAGTAAAAACTCTGAATCTTAGATTTGCTAAAGGGTCTGAAACCTTAGATGAGATTATCAAGGTACAACGTTCTCCTCTTATAAAGACAGGTCTTGGATATATCGGAGAATCTTCTCAGGCTTCAGCACCAAATAATCCAAAAGCAGTTACAGCTAGTTTTCAACATGCTGTCACTCAACAAGGGAATAAAGAATCCTTACAGGTAAAGCATGATCATTTCAATTCAAGGAACACTAACAGGAATGTCTTTCAAAGAAACACCAATCAACAGATAAATTCATATAGAAGATCTGATGATCGCAGAATTTTTTCTTCAATGGACAATGTTTCTCATGTCACAATTTTGGTCATAAAGTTGTTCAATGTGTAGCATATAAAACTATTATGACAAGAGAAGCAAGAAAGAAAAGGATTGATATTGAAGCAAAGAAGAATACTTATAACAACTTTTCTCCTCTTCAAAATGAAGTTGAATGCACTATTGCAATAACTTTGGCCATAAAGAATATGAATGTAGGAGAAAAGTTCATCCAAAAGAACAAGTTTCTTCAAGCTCCAAAGTATGGAAAAAGAAGGAAGTACAGGTTGAAAATTGTGGCATAGCGTTATTTGCAGAAGATGAAGAAAACCAATGGTACATTGATAGTGGATGATCAAGACATATGGCAAGTGATGAAGAAAAACTTCTTGCATACACTGCTCTAGAAAAGGAGAAGAATGTTACTTTTGGAAATGATACTCCTGCGGTCATTAAAGGAAAAGGGTCTGTTTTCCTAAAGGATAAGGTGAAAGCTAATGAAGTCATGTATGTGGATGGATTAAAACATAACTTGTTAAGTGTAAGTCAAATGTGTGATCAAGGAACTGAAGTTGTCTTTAGTTCAAAAGAATGTGTGGTACGTGATCTTGATACAGGTAAAGCAATTATAAAAGGAAAAAGAACTCCAAACAACTTGTATATATTGAAGAACCCCAAAGAACAATGTTATTTGAGTAAATCTTCAAAAAATTGGCTATGGCATAGAAGGTTGGGGCATCTGAGCTTCTCTCAAATCTACAAATCAAGTAGACTTAAAGTTGTTCGTGATCTTCCCAATATTACTCTACCTGAAAATATCATATGCAAATCTTGCCAATTCGGTAAGCAAACCAGGGTACAATTTAATGCCAAGGAAGGATCATGAAGTAAGCCTCTTGAACTCATTCATACTGACATATGTGGAACTATGAGGAAAAAGTCACCCCGTGGTGAAGAATACTATATCTTATTCATTGATGATTTCTCTAGAATGTGTTGGATTGGACTGCTTAAACACAAAGATGAAGCATTTGAGAAATTCCAGATCTTCAAAGCACTAGTTGAGAATGAATTAGAATTAAAAATCAAGTGTCTCAGATCTGATCGAGGAGGAGAATATACATCCAAAGAATTTCTTGAATTCTGTGAACAAAATGGCATAAAAAGACAGTTCTTTGTAGCTGGCACTCCACAACAGAATGGTGTTGCAGAAAGAATGAACAGAACAATTCAACAAATGGCTAGAGCTATGCTTGATGATTCCGGAACACCTGACACATTTTGGGGAGAAGCAGCACATACAGCAACAAACATTCTCAACAAAGCACATGTTCGTGTAAATAGTGATAAAACTCCATATGAACTCTGGTATGGTAATCCTCCCACTATAAAGCATTTTAGAATTTTTGGGAGCAAATTCTTTATCAAGAATAATGATGAAAAACTTGGCAAGTTTGAACCCAGAGCAGATGAGGGAATATTTCTTGGTTACTCCTCTAGGAGTAAGGCAAATAAATGTTACAATAAAATACTTTGAAATATTGTTGAATGTATTGATGTTGTTATTGATGAGTCTCCTGCAGCCCCAAAAGAAGAAAAGTAAACAACATATGAAGATGATGAGGACACATATTCTCCTACATCAAAAAATAATGATACAAAAAGTTCACCCAGTGAAGAATCTGAAGAGGAGTTGTCTAAAAAGGCTCCATCTAGATATGTTCAAAAGAATCATCCAGAATCTCAAATTTTGGGAGAAAAGGAATAAGGTGTATAAACAAGAAGGACTCTTGTGGGATCTTCTAGCAATCTGGCATTTCTGTCCACTATTGAACCTCATAGTGTCAGTCAAGCTAGCAAAGATGAATGTTGGATTCAAGCCATGAATGAAGAGCTTGATCAAATTGAAAAAAATCACACTTGGGAATTAGTACCAAGGCCTCATGACAAAAATTTCATTGGAATGAAATGGATATTCAAAAACAAGTTAAATGAGAATGGGGATTTTATAAGAAATAAAGCTAGACTTGTGTGCAAAGGGTATGCTCAACAAGAAGGTATAGTCTTTGAAGAAACCTTTGCTCCTGTAGCCAGACTTGAAGCCATAAGAATGTTTCTTGCCTTTTCGAGCTTCCAACAAATCAAAGTTTATCAAATGGATGTTAAATCTGCTTTTCTCAATGGTGATCTAGAAGAAGAAGTTTATATAGAACAACCAGAAGGATTCATTTTTGGAAATGATGAAAAACTTGTTTGTACACTTAAAAAGGCTCGATATGGTCTCAAACAAGCTCCAAGGGCATGGTACTATCATCTTGACAAATATCTTCATCAACAAGGATTTTCAAAAGGGTCTGCTGATAGCAACTTGTACACAAAAACTGAAAATGACAAACTTTTGATTGTAGTTGTATATGTTGATGATATCATTTTGGAAGTAATAAAGAGTCTATGAGTCAGAAATTTGCTTTTGATATGCAGCAAGAATTTGAAATGTCTTTGCTTGGGGAACTAACATTCTTTCTTGGCTTGCAAGTGCAACAAGCAATAGATGGCATATTCATATCACAAGCAAAATACCTCAAGCAAATTCTGAAGAAGTATGGCATGGGAGATTGCAAACCTGTAAGTAGAGCAATGATAACTGGATGTAATCTCAGTTCTAATGACGATTTCCCCACAGTAAATCAACCCAAATACAGATCTATGATAGGAAGTCTACTTTATCTCACTGGGACAAGACCAGACATCATGCATGCAGTTGGGATTGTTGGACGATTCCAAGCCAATCCAAAAGAGTCTCATCTTCAGGCTGTGAAAAGAATATTCAAATATCTACTATGGTATCCAAAGAATGTTGATCTTACTCTTCATGAATACACTGATGCAGATTGGGCTAGAAGTGTTGATGATTGAAAAAGCACTAGTGGTGGTGCATTCTATATGGGGCCCTGGTTAGTATCTTGGTTTAGCAAGAAGCAAAGCTCCATTGTCTTATCTACAGCAGAAGCAGAATATGTGGCTGCAGCATCATGTTGCACTCAACTTCTCTGGATGATGCAAACTCTACAAGACTTTAAAATAAAATGCTCACCTCCTATCTCCATTATGTGTGATAATACAGGTGCCATCAGTATCTCAAAGAATCCTGTTATGCATTCCAAGACCAAGCACATTCCCATCAAATATCACTTCTTACGAGAACAAGTGCTTGAGAAAAAGGTGAAATTGGAGTATTTTTCCTCCAAAGAACAAGTTGCTGATATATTTGCCAAACCTCTACCCAGGGAAGCGTTCGAATATCTCAGACAGAAACTGGGAGTAGTCTCTGCCATGCAGAGAATCAGGTCTACTTAATTATAGAAGATCAAATTAGTTGTAAGGTGCTGTTGGGCATCTCTGAATGCATAGGCTAAGGGGGAGCATTATTCATGTGGCAAGGGTGCATTACTTGTTACTTCATTGAATTTTATGTTTGAAGATTCAGCATGAACTCAGGGGGAGCATGGTAACTTTAGTGCACATCAGATTTGCAGAGCGCTTCCTTCTACAAGAGGATAAAAACCTTGTGTTGGTTTTGATCCACCCTTTGCCCTTGATGTCAAAGGGGGAGAGTGACATGGTGTTTGAATAAGGGGAAATAATGTCATAGTACTTGAAGAATGGTTATGATTAATCTGTTGTAGTGATAAAACACCATCGTGGTTGCCATCAAGTCCAAAGGGGGAGATTGTTGGCAATATGATGCAGAGTGTTGTCCTTGATGGCAACCCATTTTGATGAAGATGATGACAACCTACTAGATGAAGTTGTCCTTGATGGAAAAGGAATTGGAAAAGAAGGAGCATCTGAAACAGTAACTAAGAAAAGAGAGAGGTAGCAGATGAATTAGAGGAATTAAAGCAGAAGCAACATAGGAAGAACAAAAGGAGCAGAGACAGAATGGGAGAAAAGAGTACAAAGGTGCAGCAGATTTTTGGTGTAAAACAACACGCATTCAAGAAGGATGGGAGAAATGTAAGGATTAATGAATTTTCATGGGTCACAACCACAAATTGCAGAGGAGAGTTGATTATGGTGTTGGGCAGTGCCATTTTACAGTGAAATGAAGACAGTCGAAGTTCCAGACTACGGAGGAGCAGAGTTTATTTAAAAACAGTCATTTCAGGTGTTTAAGCCCTCAACAACCAAGTATGAAGAAAATTGAATAAAACAACGGAAGTTTTTTAAGTCTTTGAAAGCGGCAGGACAAGTGGTCCCTACCCCTTGAGCGCAAATCGCAAAGCGCAGTTTTGAAGTTTCAAGTGTCTTGTTGATATGGATTATTTGCGATGTGCGGTCGCCATGCCATCGCACGATCGCAACATTGCGATGTCGCAAAATCACCCTCCGCCCAAGCCAGAGTTTGTTTATTGTTGTGATATGTGATCATTGCAATATCGCAATATCGCACATTTGTTATTTCCGCCATCGCAAGTTCCGTTGTTTGCGATGTGCGATCGTCGCGCCATTGCACGATCACAATATCGAACATCCATGTGTTTCGCCTTTTGTTTGATCGCGCCATCGCATATCGCAGCTTCGCATTTTGTTTGATCCGCCAATATCGCACATCGCAAATGGCCGACTGTGATGTGGGCCCGGGGTCAAAGAATGAAATCCAGTTTGTTTGAAGATTGAAGTCCGGGTTAAAAGTTCATTGAAATTTGATTAAAAGTAATGTTACGGGGGCAGTGTAAAGTTTTAAAATAACTGGAGGGGGTGCCCCCGCAGTTGACTAGGAAATCAAGCGCTAACCATAGATCAACGGTGGAGAATTACTACGGGGGCACTGCATGCCAAGTCAGCATAAACCGTTTGGTGCCTCCGCAGGGACCCACAGAGGGGTTATAGTTATAAAATTTGAACAATTTGTTATACAGTGTGCAGGAAGCCCCCGAATTGAAATAATATTATATGGAAGAGATAAAAGACTACCTTTGGGATGATTCGTGCATGGAAGAACGGAGGTTAGGGTTTTCAAATTGGATTGGCACGATTATTAATACAAAAACAATTGAGATGTATGGTTGTTCCGCTTGCAGAACTCACCACATCAACAAGACACTTGCGTATTGAAAAGCGTTGGATATTGTTTATAAAATCCAAAGGGTTAAACTTTGGGTTAAAGGCTAGGCGCACATAGATAATTTGAATCTCCTCGTTTGAATAAAATAAATTAAAAAGAAATCGAAGAGCTCCGGGGATAAACTAAAGGAATACCATTAGCGGTTGAGTGGTTTTAGACTCATGGTATTGAGAAAGGGGAGATCTATAGAAAGGAAAAAGATCTTTATTCGATGGTGGGGTTTTTGTGCGAGCATTTGGTGAAGAAGGAATTCCTCCAAGGAATATCTGTATGGACAGACAACGTGCTTAATTGATGAGTCTGAGTCCATGATGCACCCTTCGAGACATTGATCTAAAAGGTGATGAGTCGTGAGAGTATTCAACAGAAGAAACAATGAAAAACTACCGGATGTCTACTGAAGAACACATATGGATCCGGTGCATATGACAGTTGGAGTTTCTGAAGGTTAATACACACAGAAGGATACACGGAATGTTAAATGCATAAATTCTCTAAAGTCTGGATTACAGTGGTCTTGCTGTTCTGCTATGTATAATTGGGCAAAATATGTTTGTTAATTGAATAAAGGGTTGCGTTGGGTCAGAGGGTTGAAGCCTTCTGTATATAGAAGCTGATGTTATGATCCGAGGGGGTTGGAGCTCCCTTCCAGGAGAGGATGGTAAATGAGAGAAGGTTGTAGCCTTCTGTAGGTGGGTGCCTGCGTGCTAGTATAAGTTTGCGCCAGCACAGAAATTGAAATATGTTTTCTTTATAATAAAATATTGAAGACAAAAACTTCAGCAGGAGTGGTTTTCTCCCGAATTGTGTTTCCACCTTAAATCCTGGTGTTCTTATGTGTTTCTATGTTTGATGGTTTGTACTATTATTTCTATTCATGCTTATCTGATGAATAAATGATGCAATGATTTAAGTAAAGATGTGATAAGATCTCTAGACATACAAGTAATGTAACATATGGTATTAAGAGAAAGGAAACCAAAAAAATTATCAGTCAGTTCTAAATACTGATTCACCGCCCCTCTCAGTATTTTTCGTCAACATCATCTTCCTAATAGGTTGGATATGAAAAACCATCTAATTCTAACATGCTACAACCACGAATAACATGATAATCATTAGAAATTAATGCCAACATGGAAAACAAATGAAAATAGTCGAGATGTAGAAAATGTAAAAGAGGAACTTGATTTAGTAATAAGAAAAGTATCTGTTAATACTGAAGAGGATATTAGGCTCCAAAATGAAAATGATTAGAATTAGAATATTCATAAGGAGGATTAGGAGCTCAATACTTTGAAAACAATGTAACAGGTATGAATCCTTTGGCGAATCATATTCTTTATAATGACCAACTTCACTCATCCATTAAAGTTATAGATTCCAAACCCAAATTGAATACCATATATTTGCATCAAGATGAATTAATTGAAAGGGAATCCTTAATTTCATGAGATATTGAATCTTGAAAGTTGACAGATCTATACCCAAAATAAGAAACATCTTTCAAGAAGGATTTTACATCAAGTGAAACCATGAATGTGAAATAATTTGTGAGAGAATCTATATCTGACTTACCTTAGGGATCTTACTAGAGTCATGAGAACCTAAAATAACAATTAAGGGGAGCTTAAGTTCCTTGATTCCCTAATGAGTCCCGTAACTTTCAAGAATTGTAGAATCACAATTTGAAAATTGAATCAGCTCATGCATGGTGTGTGGATAACTACTATCATTAATTTCAACAATATTACTACTATCAAAATGGAAGTAATTCACATTAATTATTTGGTTGGTATTTACATTTTAAAAATGTGGATTACCCAAGTTATATATTTCTTCTGATCATACCTCTAAGGATTAATATATTGAATGAATTTCATGAGTAACTTGTATAGAAGGATTCTACTCATGCAAAATTTGGAATCATAAGGAATGGAAATGATACTTCATAAGATGGTTACCTTATTCTTCATCATGGATGACACCACTATATTGTGTCAATTAAAAATCCAACTCATTATATGATGAACACAAAGAGCATGGAATATCTTCTTCACAAGTTGATTAATTACAAAAAGTAGAACATGAGGTATAGTGAGGTGAATTGGAATTTTCCATAAGAACATATTCTTTAGCCAGATTAAATTCAAGATCCAAATCATTGAAAACATTTTTTTCTTGAGAGACTGAAAGATCAAAAGGTTCACTTGGGAAACCATCATTACATACAATAATGGATACAAAATAAAAAACATGAAGGTTATCCAAGCCTTCAGACTGATTGGGAAAGTCAATTTCATTTAATCCATCACTTAGATTATAATACTAAAAATAAACCAAGCATGGAAGAACATTATCTTCACATGTACAATTTTGAAAAAGAGAATAAATATCGAATTAATCCTCACCTTCCTACTCCTATACCTGCAAAAAATGACTACCTTTCACCTGATCACTTTTTAGATTGGAAAATATAAAATTGGAGAAAGAGACGGAATCAACGTATGAAGGGGTGATGGATGATGAGAAAGAGGGATAGAGGATGAAAAGATTCAAAATCAGGTTGAAGAATAGAGTTTTGAATGTTAATATGATTTGGTGGAATGGAGGTATTAATATTAACCATAGGCCTTATGAACCACTCCAAGGTTACCTCCATTGGAGTTGAACCATGGAAAGCAGACGAGGATTGAGGAGATGGATCAGGAATTTGATTTCTAGATTTCCCAACTTAAAAATTATCACAAGGAGGAACCAAAACTCGTACTATAAAAGGAGGAGGAAAAGGAACAAAAGGAATAGTAAGTTCATCCTTTGAGATTGGAGGTGTCTCACAATTTACCAAAGTTGAGGAAAAAGGAACATCTCAGAGTTTAGATTCAAGCTACTCCAAAGAGATCCAAACCAAATGAATACATTTTTACTTAAAGAAATCCAAATCCATATCTTCTTTAGGGAGCTCACAACATAAGTCAAGGAATCTATCAAAAAAATCATCAATTGATTCATTAGGTTGCATTTTAAAATGGTTGATTCTTTTGTGAAAATCTTGGAAATCATACCTATCAAAAGCTTGATGAAGAACCAAAAATAATTGACAAAAAGAAGCAATGGATTCATATGGTAAGGTATGACACCATTAATTAGTGGGACCTTCAAGAGTGAGGCTGAATAGAATATACATAAAATCTTCATGGTTGATTTCAACATATTTAGAAAACCCAAGAAAATCATTCATGTGTATGGATAAAAACATGCCACCCTAGCCATTAAAATTCAATTGAGATAAGCCACGAATGAGTTCCACTAGGATTTATATTTGAAAAATACTCCAATTTTATGATCTATGAAAGAGCCATTTAAGATAAGAAATTCAAACAGACTCAATAGACATGACTTGTCATCTCACCCTCCTTCTAGCACCAGAATATTGACTACGTTGGATATTCCCAACATACACAGGAGATCCCCAATGTGAAGTCCCAATTATATCTCACACCATTTGGATTAGGAGCACCCTTAAGAGTATGAGCTTGAGTACCATAATAAAAAGGTTTGTCTTGGTTTCAATAGATAACATTAAATGTTAATATATAAACTTGAATAAAAACGTAAGTTGAGATTGTGAAGCATGAATTTTAGGATGTAAAAGGATACCTTCACTAGGGAAGACAAGAAGTGAGCAACTAAGAGGAAATTAATAGTTCTATCAAAGAAGAGTCACACGAGAGAACAAAAATATATGTTGGCCAAATAGTTTACACAACGATATTCAAGCGAATAAAACAAGCATTCAACAAGATGAGTACTGAAGCTGCCAAAATAATTCCATTTCTCTAGTACATATGAACAAAACATATATTGTAGGTATCCGAATAATATTCCTAAGATTTTTTTGATACATGTATGAAAAAATGTTGGCTCATAAAAAGATTCAATTATATAGTGAAATATCCAAGTACATTAATTACAATACCTAACACTAGTTCCAATAGTGTAACATTAAATCACTTACTGCTTCTCCAAATAATAGTTTTCTCTCCTATTTCAAGTAGAAAAGCCAAGACTAGCTCTCCAAATCTTAAGCCTCCAAATCTTATTGCCTGAGTTATGAGGTTGCATTTATAACAAGAGGAATGGTGTTTCATATGCTCATGACTCTTGGAATAGTGATTAGGTGCTCATGAATACGTTCAAAATTCAAAGTTCTCGAAATGGCTTGAAACTTGAACGACCTTGTAGTGCTCATCATTTTAAATCTAGTGCAACTTATTTCATGCGAAATGGAGTCAGTATGGCTTCAGAAATGGGTTTTGCTCGCTTTGCTAAAAATGAAAGAAAAATTCATATTTCAAACTTCTCTGATCTATATTTTGTTTTTGTTTTGTTTTCGAATCCATTGCATTAAATAAATTTTAATATTGATGTTTCAAATTGTCTAACGAGGTTCATTAAGATCTCCTTAGATGTTTTGAAATGTAGATATTAAAATTCATTTAATGTGATGGATCCGGAAACAAAACCAAAACAAGGAAAAAAAATGTAGACATGAGCCCAATCAAGAGTCTATACTATTGACGTGGCATGATGATAGGGCAAGTCAATTTTTTTCAACTATCCTCCAACGAATGAAGAGCTCCCAAGTGGTAGAGTTTGATTGGTTCGAAGTTATGGTATGTTGGGAGGATCTTATTGGGTTTTGAAGGGCCAATGAGGAAGGGACATGTGGCTCAACCTAGGGTTGTCAGGTGTCCTCCTCAAAGTGTAAAAAACTGTTTTCAAAGGATTGGAAGGATTGACAGGGGTTGAACACAAGACCTTTGTCCCAACAGCACCACACACCACCATATCTTCTATCATTTTTTTCTTACCACTCTACATTACCACATGTATTTGAAGTTTCTAAAGTCTGATGAAGGGGCGAAATGGGGCCTGCCCCCAATACACATGACCAAAACCTGGAAACCATGGAAGAGCAGGAGGGTGCCTAACTGTAAGCATGGAGTTTAAAAACTTAATCTACCATTTATTAACACTAAAATCCATTATTAAGCACTAATCGAGAATTAACCATAAAGCACGTATTTAGCGCTAATCACATTTAATTAGCCTGATGATGTTTCATTAAGTTAGTTGTGAATTTTTTAGCAGTGTGATAAATTCAGCAGAAAGGTTATATTTCCCACCAACTAGCATGAGTTAGTGCACGTTACCTAAATTTATCGAGGAAACTGTGGAAAAAACTGAAAAGGTCATAATTGAGTCAGTTTCGACCAAAGAAGGAGAAGAAAGAGGTTAACGTACCATTTATGGGAATTCTAAACTCTTTGGTGCAGGTTTTAGGAGTAGAGCAGCATTATAAACACATCATTTTGCAAATTTGAGCATAATATAGAGGCCCGAGACATGGAAGATGGACCAAGGAGATGTATCCTTGGAGGGGTGAACTGCTTCATCAAATCCCACTATTGTTGTGTTGTATGGTGATGTACTGCACTTTTATTTGTTGTTGTTCAATCTTTCTTTTGTGATAAATTGTTCATGAAATTAGCATGAAAAACACTCATGAGACTCAATTACTTGCAAGAGAACTTGAACCCTTAAGCACATATAAAACATTGGTTTCATAATATGAAAGGGGAATTAGAAAAACAATACTAACATAACTCATTCAGATTATTTTTGGTATCAGAGCTTTAGGTTTGTTTTACAATAAGGGATCTAATTATTTTCAAGTTTGTGTCATGATTAGAAGGTTAAAACTCAAAATAGGAGAAGGGAAGTTGGTTGAAAGCCCTGCAGTTGGGTAAAGAGGAAGAAGGAAAAGGTTTCCAAAGTCTTCAAAACCTGCACATCTTCGATTTGAAGATGAGTCTTCAGTGAGAATGTCTCATGAATGAGAACCTACCATGATAGAAGATGCGAGAGCATTCAGAAAGGAATTTTTTCATATAGCTTACATGGTAAGGGTCCTCTATGAGGAGAGAAATTTAAGGATGCAAGGAGAACGTTCTATGCCCCCAATAGGAGAGGTTTATCCAGGTGGAAGAGGTCATTGAGATGGTAATATACCACCATCCACTCCACCATCATCCTCACCACCATATACACCTTCCTCTTCATCATCTTCCACTACCATAAACTTTCAATCTATTCATCCACATACTTCAATAGGAACTAGTAAATCACCCTTACTTAAAATTGATGACAAATGGATAATGGCGAATTAGATGCAGAGAAGGTGGATAATTGGATT
Organism: Pinus albicaulis; assembly: GCA_034641835.2. Classification (NCBI taxonomy): domain Eukaryota; kingdom Viridiplantae; phylum Streptophyta; class Pinopsida; order Pinales; family Pinaceae; genus Pinus; species Pinus albicaulis. The sequence continues at coordinate 893,861,359 of CM076583.1, read as the reverse complement.
TGTCAATTGGAGGTTTATTACAAAATTCAGAACCTTCAAGAGGATGACATAAATATTTAATTGGCTTCCTTGAGAATGGAGGGAGCAACAGTTGTAATGTAAGAAGAAATGACACAATATGAGATTAAAAACCACTGTAATATCTCAATGTCTTGGTATAATTTTATTGTTTCCATTAAAATTAAATTTTACTCTCTAGCTTACATGCAAAAATCCATTATGGACTGGCGGGATTTTAAACAACTAAAGGGACAAACTGTTCAAAATTATACACAAGAGTTTAGGATAAGAGCACTAGCTTTAGGTGTCAATTTATCTTCTCAATAAACTTTGTTAAAGAATATTTGGTGGTTTCACAACTATCTTAGACATACTATTCTTATGTTCAATCCCACAAACTTAGATTAGGTTTTTGTTCAAGCCACACAACTAGAAGCAAGAGGGAAACATAGTGCAGATGAGAAAAGTGATAGTTACATTGTGTATGAAGGTAAAGGAAAGAGTACGTGTAATGGGATAGGAAAGAAAAACAGGTCTATTAAAATAGAGAAATAAAAAATCACATGTAAAAATTGTTCGAAAAATGGCCATGATGAAGGCCATTATTGGAAATTCCATCCAGAGTTGATGCCAAACAAACTTAAAACCAAAGTGAAGGACTAAACATTTGCAATCATTGAACATGACTTAAGTTCAAATTCAGGAGATGAAACCAAGATTACATCAATGGGTTTTAAAGGTAAGAGCATAGAAAACACTAGTTCTTCGAGTAGCTCTAATGTAACTCAAGATGAAGATACAAGAACTGAACTCTTTCATATTAGATTTGTTTCAAAAGATACCAAAATAGACACACTATTTGATAGTGGTTCTTAAGCTAACTTGATTTCTAAAGACTTGGTTAAGAGCATAAATATAAAAACTATTAAACATCCCAGACCTTATCCTTTAGGATGTATATGAAAGAATGAAAACTTGCAGGTAACAAGGAAGTCCATCCTAAGGTTTGCAACCAATTCAAAAATTCTTGACAAAGTTGAACTTGATGTAGTTCTTCTTGATATTTCAGGAATTTTTTTGTGAAGTCCTTATCTTTATGATAGGAGGGCGGTATTTCATTGCCATGACAATAAGTACCACTTGTTCAAGGATGGGATTGATTACATAGTTAGAGCACATAATAAGAAGAGCATTTTTTCTCTCATACATGTAGGAGAAATGAAGAGAATAGTGAATGCAAGTCAAAATTTGGCTTTATTAATGTTCAAGCACAATGATGTTTTGAATTAGACCTTTAAAAAACATGCATCAAATGAACAAGATGATTGCGTTGCAGTTTCTAATTTTTGTAACAAGATTTCTCGGCACTCTAACATGTTTCCTTTGCAAAGAGGTAAAAAATATGTGAGATATTTGTAGTAGTCCACATCATTTTTGAACAGTGATGGAAACAAGATGCCAGTGCAAGAGAGTGTAAAGGTCAAAGAGAAAGCACCAAAAAAAATTGAAAAGGAGGGAATTGGGTTCAAAATTTCTTCTTGTGGGTTTCACAAAGTATTTCCTTTGAAATGGGATGATGCATGGTGATGGTGATTACATTTTATAAAGAGTCGAGCCAAGAACAAGGCCAGACAAGATAAAAATCACCATGTGATAGTGTTTGAGTTGATACAATTTTCAAGTTTCCTTTCATTGATGATTGAGGTGGGAAAAAGTTTCTGTCTTAAATGATAGCTTTTTGTTATGAAAATTTTGGGAAATTGTAGCATGACGATGTTCACAACAACAACATGAGGTCTCCAAAATCAATGAAAAATAATAGTTTTTTTAAAAGCTTGAATTGTTGAAATTGAGAAAATTCTAGTGGATTGAGATTGGAAGGGTGAGGGACCTGTACCCTCATCCAAATTTTAAGTAATGAAATATATTTTTTGTTTCAAATACTTCCATTTGGGAGGAATGATCAGGTGCTGAGAATTATGCTAAAAAATGAAAGTTCTCATAATGGCTCAAAGCCTGAACGACCGCATATTTCTCGTTGTTCTGAATCTAGCGCAACTTGTTTCGTGCGAAATGGACTCTGTATGGCTTTAGAAATGAATATTTTTCTCTTTGATAAATAGGTAAAAAAATGTAGATAAGGAGCCCGATAAGTAGTCCATACTGCTGACGTGGCATGCTGACTTGGAAGGTCAATTTTTGGTCAACTATCCTCTAGCGAACAAAGAGATGTAAAGTGGAAGATTTTTATTTGTTCGAAGTTATGGTGTGTTGTAAAGAAATTATTGGGTCTGAAAGGGTCAATGAGGAGGGGAAATGTGGCTAAGCCTGGGGCTACCACGTGCCATCCTCATAGTGTAACAAAATGTTTAAAAAGGACTGGAAGGACCAGCAAGACCTCTACCCCACCAACACCACATGCCACCATCTCTGGTACCGTTTGTTGCTTACCACTATACATTACTGCATGTATTTGAATTTTATAAAGTCTTCCAATGGGAGGAGACTGGGTCAGCCCCCAATACAGATTACTAGAACTTGTTGACCATGGCAGAGGGGGAGGCCGCTTAACCCTAAGCACGGAGTTTAAAAAATTAATCTGTTATTTACTAACATTAAACACCATTATTAAGTGCTAATCCGGAACTAACCATCGAGCACGTATTTAGTGCTAATCACATTTAATTAGCCTAATGTTGTTTATTAAAGTAATTCTGATTAACATGGCGGTCCGATAAATTTAGTGGAAAGGCTATATTTGGCACCAACTAGCTCAAGTTAGTGGAAATTAGCTAAATTTTGGGAGGAAAATGTAGAACAAACTGAAAAGGTCATAACTCAGTAAGTTTTTGGCCAAATGAGGAGTAGAAAGAGGCTAAGGTGCCATTTTTGGGCATTCTGATCTCATTAGTGTAGGTTTCAGGAGCGTAAAAGCATTATAAGCACATCATTTTGCAAATTTGAGCATCATATAGAGGCCTAAGCCATGGAAGCTTGACCAAGTAGATGTAGCCCAGAAGGGGTTCACTCCTTCATCAAATCATTCTTTTGATGTGTTGTAGTATGGTTATGTACTGTACTTTTATTTTTTGTTGTTCAATCTTTCTTGTATGTTAAATTTTTTATAAGTTTATCATGAATAACATTCATGAAACTAAAAAAATTGCAAGAGAATTTCAACCCTTAATCACATATAAAACATCGGTTTCATAATCTGAAAGAGGAATTAGTAGAAAAAGACTAACATACCTCATTCAGCTCAATTAACCTCATGACTTTTGGACTTCTAGTGTTTCCTTTGGACTTCTAAAAAATTCTTGAACTTCTAAATGACTTTTGGACTTCTATACAACCTTTGTCCATATATGACTATGTGACTCTTCATGTTCCACATACGAATTTCGTACTTCCACATACTACATTTTATCCTTTTCTTAGAAAATAGATCATTACACTCCACCTGTTCATGTGGAATGACACAAGGACTTGCATTGACCACTATGATGACACATGTACAAGTTATAACTTGAAAATGATGACATATACTTCATGATGAGGTGGCAATGTGAAGTTGTCTTCCTTTCTTCTTTATCTTGTATTCTTGATGATATAATATATCTATGCTTCATCTTCATGAAAGATCCACTTTGTTTCTTATCTTGTTTTCTTCACCCTCCAAAGGATATATTAGGTGTAATGGAGTCTTTGGGCTCTTTGATCATCAAGGTTGAAGTGTGTTCTTCATTCCTCATGTAGTTTGCCTCATTTGTTCTCATTTCCTGATCTTCCTCATGCTCGCTTGCCATGATGTTTCTGGAATGCCTGCATATATAATCACTCATGACAAGAAACCATCAACCTGGAAATCTCCTATTCTACAATAAATTATGCATATTTTTTTTTCACGCATTTTTAGTGTGCTCAAGAGGGAAGAAAGAGACTTTTGGGCACATGGGCGCACTTTAAAAGACAGAAGGAATGAAGGGGAAAGGCTTTGTGGCTTCAACATGCGCTCATGCACTCAAGAGAGGGAGACATTCAAGGCATGGCACATTATGCAAGTAAGAAGGACAAAGGATGAATTTTCGTGCCTTCGAAGTGCACTCATGTACTCAATATACCAAGCCAGTACATGGCACAAGTATGAAGGACAAAGGGGGAGGGCAAGGAGGGTGCATTCCTTCAGGCCAAATAAGTGATCTCAAAGAGGGCACATGCCTTCAAGTTAAATAAGTGCTCTCAATGAGGACACATTCCCTCGAGTCAAAGGAGTGTGCTCAAGAGACCAATATGGGACATGGCACAATAATGAAGGAAGAAGTACAAAGGATGAATATTTGTGCCTTCGAAGTGTCACTCTCAAAGGTTTAAGAGGATACATGGTCCATTATGGAAGGTTGAAGGATGGAACTTTGTGTCTTCAAGGTGTAGTCATGCACTCAAGAAGGGTGCAATTCTTCGAGTCAAATAAGTGCACTCAAGGAGGACTCAGTCATTTTGGCAGCAAAATTCAGATCAAGTAATGAGACTTGTGCTTTGGGAGTATGCTCATCTCTTAGGGTGGGCACATGGGGTACTTTTGAACACCGTATGGTATCACATCAGGGATTCATAGTGATCATGTGCTCTTGGCCTTAATGGGCTCACTTTGCAACCGAAACTTGTCAAAGTGTGGATGATAATATAAGGGGAAAGAAAGATGAGTTCAAGACAGAAAATCATGTGCGACACATTCTAACTCATCAAGAAAAATTATACATGCTTAATCAATAGTAAATATACATCAAAATACCACTTTATACACATTCCTAAAGTATAACGAGTGAAGTGTGTGCGACTGCAACATGAAAGTGTTTTTTACAACACAAAGATATTCTAACCATGAAATGCTCATAGAGATGTTATGATTAATGTGACAATGCTTGAAAACATTCAAGAACACTTATAACATATAGATGAATATGAAGCGACACTTTCTGACTAAGGTGACACCTTACATGACAATGAAGTAGGCCCCAAAATTTAAATGTGATAAAATTTTTGGAGGGTGTTGATCACAACATCAATAGATCCTTCACTTGGTGACAAACGTTTTCTCTCCCTAAAGGAACATAAGTTATATTGGTCTATTATCCAATAGTAATCTACATCAATGTTGTGCTTTAAACTCAAGAATATTGAACTTCCGAAATAAATATCAACCCATTTAAATGGAAAATATTTGGAGCAAGCAATAAATTTCTTAAACGCATAATTAAAATGATAACTCGTTCCTTCCTTTCGAGCCTTTTGTTTACAAGTTCACCTTACAACAATTACCTTTTCACAGGGCTTCTATACTAAACAAAGAAGAACCACAAACAACCTATATAAAACTCCAACAATATTGAAACTCACAACAACGCCTTCAAGCCAAAAATGAATTCATTCACTTAATTTTCTTATCCTTCTCTCGCACCTGTGAGGTATTTTTTATAACATATATATACAATAAAAAGGGAATATCTTATAACTAATAACAAGCATACTCGAAACAACAAGAATGCTAAATTTGACATTAGGCATTTTTCTAGAAGCCCCTTTAGACACAAATACAACTATCCTAAAAAAAAACACATGCACTTAACAAAAAATAGTTGATTTGTATATGTTTCCCCTCTAAGGAACATGTAGACACAACAAAATGAAATATTTTTTTTCAAAATTTGGTTCCACAATCAAAATGTGGAGTGATGAGCCTGCATCAAACTCCTTGGGAAAAAAAATATTCATCGACTCCTATCCACGAGATCTGTAATAGTGCTTCCATGCTTCAGGATCTTTACTTCATCCATTCAAATTCCTTTTTCATCTAGAAGACCCTACCATTTAATGAAGTACTCACAATAATTTTTGTTTGTGGTTCTTTTTTTAGCTTTTGCTTAAGAATCATTTCCATTCGTAGCATTTGAGTTGTAGGTAGTTGTGTCTCCCACGGAATATACTCTTCTTCATTATGTGCCTCTTCCTCATGTTCCTACTAAGGGTATAGGTCTCCAATGTTAAATATAGGTGAAATACATATATCCAAAGGAAATTAAATCTTATAAGCATCCCCTAAAACATTCCTTAGAATTTTACAGGGGTCAATATTTTTCAGCTTCATCTTATTGTGCATGAATTTTGGGAACCATTCCATTGTTAAATGAGCTAAAACCATATACCTGACTTCGAAATTCACCTCCCTTCACTTGAGATCAGGTCTCTACTTATATTTAAGACTGTTTTCTTATAGATGGCCTTTAAGTTTCTCATGGATAATCTGCATTCTTGTATTGCACTACTATGAATCGAAACTTTGATCCTCTCCCTTTCCTAAGCTTTTGAGTTCAAAAATTACTCTAAGATGCATGTCATACACAATATTAAAATGAGTTTTTCATGTGCTCCTATTAAGAGAAACATTATAGGAAAATTCAACTTTTCATATAAATTGATCCCATTATTTATTATGATCATGAGCGAGACACCTTAGTAAATTTCTCATGCTTATATTAACAATTTTGGTATGCACATTTGTTTGGAGATGATAGGCTGAGATTTAGGTCAAGTTTTTCCATAATTTAGTCCATAAATTTCTCCATAAATATCCAACAAACATTGTGTATCGATCAGAGGCAATGCTCCTAGGTTTCCCATCTAGTCTCACTACTTCCCCCCAAAAAAAATGTAATATGGGAATCATCATTGGTTTTTGAAGAGGGTATAAAATGTGCCATTTTAGAAAACCTATCAACTAGTACAAAATCAGAATCATGCCTCCTCTCTTTTCTTGGAAAACATGGAACAAAATCCATACTAATGACTCCCCAATGCCTGCTTGGTATGGACAGTGGCTAATATAGTCCAACATTTGTTTTTCTCCCTTTAGCATGTTGAAAAATTCTACATCTATCGATTAACCTCTTAAAACCTTCCCTCATATCTGTCCAATAATAAAAATAACTTAATTGTGCATAGGACTTCTCATGGCCAAAATGACCATCTCGTCCCCCATTATGTTTCTCTTTCAACAAATTATCTCTCATTGATAACCTTTGGATGCATAGTTTTATACCCTTCGAAAATAATTCATCATGAATAAAATATTCAACCATGGGCTTCAATCTCTGATCACATTATTTTCACGGGCTTTATACATATCTTTCACTTTTGGATCTTCCTTGCACAACTCTTGGAGATGCTCATATCCCATATGTTAACATGGAACTCCTGTAGAATTAAAAACCACCTTTTCTAGCCATCAATATCTTTGTTAGTGGTTCCATTTGGACAATTTAAAAATAAATAAAAATTAAACATGTACTCAACCCATTTTGCATATCTTTGGTTCAAATTTTCCCGTTTACTGATAAATTTCAATGTCTAGTTGATAGTTTATACGATGAACTCCTTGGGAGTAAGGTAATGTCTTCACATATTGAGAGACTGAAATATTTCAGAACTCTTTATCATAGGTATAATACTTGTGTTTTTCCTTATTCAAGTTCTCATATAAATTTGCAATCGATTTATCATATGGGCTAAGGACATCTACAATTGTTTTTCCACTTCCTTAACATTACACCTAAAAAGGATTCCGAAAAATAGGAAAAACTAATATAGGTTTCTCAATAATTTTCTTCTTTAATAATCAGAATGCCTCTTCTACATCCACTATCCATACAAAAGGTTAATGTTCCCTTTTAATTGTCTCTACCATTGGTGCACAAATGTGGTTGAAATTTTGAATAGTTTTTTGGTAAAAATTGGCCAATCCATGGAAGCTTCTCACCTGATGTATGCTAATTGGGGAAGGCCACTATTTAATGGATTTTACCTTCTTAGGGTCCATTTTTATCAATTCAAAAAAAAGTACAAATCCTAGATAACCCAACTTCATCTTAAGAAAATAACTCTTCTTAAGATTTATTAGAAGTTTTTACTATTGCAGCTTCCTTAATGTTATATTTAAAAATAAGAGGTGTTCTTCCTTTGTTTTTTTGTACACAAGGATATCATCCAAATACACAATCAAAAAGTTTCTAATAAACTATTTGAGAACCTCATTCATGAGCGTCACAAAATTGTTGGGTGTGTTGGTCAAGCCAAAACTCATAAACAACCATTCATGCAAGCCATGATTGGTGTTGAATGATGAATTCCGTTCATGCCCTTGTCTCATGCGAATATGAAGATACCTGCTCTTTAAATCAATTTTTGAAATGTATCTAGAACCACTGAGACAATATATTATATAATTCATGTGGGGTAAAGGAAAACTATACCTAATGGTTATTTTTTTAATATATCTACAATCAATACACATTCACCAACCTCCATATTTTTTTGGCTACAATATGGCAAACATAACATAGGGGCTAAGCATCTCTCTTATCGACGCTTTTACAAACAACTCTGACTTGTTTTTTGGTTTCTTCATTTTCCTTAGGGGTCATTCTATAGGTTTCCTTGTTAGGTAGACTAGCTATTAGAATTAAATCTATATGACGGTTAATTCTTCTTACATATGGTAAATAATTTGGCAACTTGTCGAAAATAACATCAACAAATTCATCTAATAATGATTTTATTTCGGTAAGTAACTCATTTAAATTAATGTGTGTAAGGATAGTTTGGGCCTTACCAATTACTACAAAGTGCAGCCCCTCTTCTCATTTGACTTGTTGAAACATCTATTTCATAGTCATCATTAACACACTTGGGTCGGCATCTTGTTTGGCTCCTTTCTCTTCCTATTCTAACAACACATGCTTGAATTTTTCCTTCTCGAAAGAGTAGGTGTTATTTCTCCCATCATTGATAGCACCTCCATCATACTGCTATGACTTGCCTAATAGGACATGACAAACATCGATAGGCATGATATTACACAACACCTCATCTTTGTAGCTGCCAATGTGGAATTCCACCTTGTTCTGTTCATTGACTAAAATCTTATCTCCCTTTTGTAGTAATGTCACCACGGAAGGAATGTGATGTACCATCCTTTATAGCCCCAATTTCTCTTCCATTTCCAATAGAAGTAAGTTTCCAGTGCTTCCATTATCAATAATTACTTTGATGAGTTTTCCCTTAGATTTACAACTCTTCTGAATAGATTTCTTCGTTGAGTTGGATCTTGCTTCACCTTCTCTCCTTTAATTAAAATCCTCTTCAACATTAGAGACTCACCCAACCCAAGGGTTTCTTCATTTACTTCTTCTATTTCTCCCTCATCCCCAACTTCTGTAACATGCACTCCTTTCTAGCCTGTTGATTTATTTTCAGGATAGTTCCATGACATATGACATTTCTTTCCACATATGTAGCATATAACAACCTTTTCTCTCCCTCTACCTCCAGGGAAAAATCTCGTGACCGTTGGTTCTCCTCCTCTTCAATATTGACTTCTTAAACTCCCTACTTCTCTCAGAGTCTAGGTTCTTCCCTTGTTGGGTGACACTTTCCATCTAGCTAGACTACTTCTTCTACTGCATTAGCTTGACTTCTTAGTCAACTTTGTTTCTACCCTTAGTGTTTCGTGATAGGAAACCTCCACAATATTCAAGGGTAAGAGGTTGATTTTATCTTGAATCTCAAATCCCATGCGATTTATGTACCTGGATAGCTTCTCCACATCTTCGATGTGACCTACTCTTTTATTCAGCCTCTAAAACTCCTTTATAAATTCCTTCACCGTCATGGATTTTTGTCTCAAATGTTGTAGTTGTCTAAAAATTAATCGTTGGGCATAATTTTTTTCTTAAATTGAGCAACCATCCTGTCCTAGCTTTTAATATTTTCTTTTCCCTTTTTCCTACGGTTTTCCTATAACTCATCCCACCATACTTTTGCATGTTCTCTTGACCTGGTCAGATCATACTCGACCTTCTCGTCCTCCTCAACATCATAATAGTCAAAATACTTGTCGAGAGTGGTGATCCAATCCAATAATTCTTCCACATTCAAATTTCCTACTGACATTTCCATCTTCGGTCGAGATCCAACCTTGTTAAGTAATTTAATGAGCTCCTTATATGGTTCCTCCCTTCCTTAACTTCTTTCCACCTCGTCCTTACAATTCATATATTCGCTCTCACTAATGTCTCAGGCAAGAGGATATATTCTCTACGTAGTTTGGACTACCTTCATCCTTTCCTCGATATGCTTCAGCTCCAACCTCCACTAATCATCCAATCCATTCCTTTCCCAGCTTGCTTTCCTCGGCGACATGTTGGAAACAGCTTCCCAGCAGCTTATTTAAACTCTGTTGTAGTCCAAAACTTTGTTTCAGAGCTTAAACCACGCTCAGAAACTAAAAATAACATCGAGGTAGCGTGGTATTTTCCTTTGTTATTCCCCACAAAAAAATGAACACGAAAAACCCAATTTATTCCTCAACCACTCTTGGTCGTCCCCACTTCTCAAAACGCAATTCTACGAGGGATTTTTTTTCTTTATATCCAACTATTTCACAAGTCACATACCTTCATAAATTATTTCAATCCTCTCAATTATAATTTATTTCTCAAGGGTCTTCCTCCACGATGGTCGTATGGAACAAACTCTTTTACGACCCCTCCCTTTGGTTTCTTTGAAAAAGAAAATTAGCGACCACATGTTCCAAGGAAAATATGCCTCGAACCTCCAGATTCACATGACTTTTGAGACTGGTCGAGAGTCATATTTCTCCCACTTGACCACCAAAGAAAATGCTACGTCTCCCTCTGACTTGCAAATAGTCGATGATCTCTACAATGGTCGGGATTGGACTTGACATCAAGTGAGGATTACCAAAGTCCGTGGCCAATCTCTAATTGGTCCATGCTCGATGATTCCACAAACCCTAACATAGGTCAAGCAAAATTGTTTGATGATCACACATGCATAATTTTCGGAGGCCAACCTCTAACCACAGGTCTAGAGCGCTAACGAGGACAAAGTAAAATACAAAGTTATATACATATTTGGAATTTTTTTCCTTTGTAAATATCCTTCACACGAAAACCAAAGTTTTTTCTCCCTAAATAAACTCAAGTTCTATTGGTCGATTATCCAATATTCATCTACATTAATGCCAATCTTTCAACACAATAATATTGAACTTCCAAAAGAAATCACATCCCAATTAAATAGAAAATATTTGGAGCATGCAATACATTTATCAAAGGCACAATTAAATTGGTAGCTCGTTCCTTCCTTTCCCGCCTTTTCCATACAAGTTCAGTTTATAGCAATTACCTTTGCGCATGGATCCTCTAGTAAAAGAATAAGAATCACACAAAAATGAAATAAAAACCAATAGTAATTAAACTAAGAACAAATATTTTAGATCATAAATGAATTCATTCACGTTTCTTCTCTGTCTTCGCTCATGCCGACGAGGTATTTTTGATAAAACACACATATATATAGAAATGAAAGGAATATCTTCTAACCGATAGTAGACATGCTGGCAACAACGACTCCAAATTTAACACCAAGCTTTTTTCTAGAAGCCCCTTTAGACACGGTTACACCAATCCTAAATAGAAACCACATACGCTTAACAAAAAAAAAAGGTGACTTGTATAGGTGTCCCCTCCAAGGAACATGTAGACACAATAAAATGAAATATTTTTTTTCAAAATTGTTTTCGGAATCGAAACACATAGTGATTCTCCAGTGGGAAACTCAAATATTGTGATGGAAAAAGAGTGTTGTCGATGAGATTTCAGAGTGGTACGAAGTGTTAGTAAAGACCAATCACACAGATGTGATATATATGTAAATTGTAATTTGTCTTTTTTTATATTTATTCTTGTGATGTTAAGTTTGGTATGTAAGAATTAATGGAGGGACTTGGAGATAATGCTTACATGATAAGTTAAGAGTTGGTTTGGGATTTTATTGAGATAATATCTGAATCCCTATATTCATATTTGGAATTGGTTGGACGTTTTTCCAACTACATATATGTATCATCTCTACAATTGAATGTGTGAATTTTTTTTTGGTGTGCGTTCAATTTTCTATATACATAATGTAAAGTTTGGGTCAATTTGACATGTCACGACCAAAGAAATTTAAGGTGGAATATGTAGTTTGTCTTGATGAATGAGAGCTTGAAAATATGCATTGTGTCACATGAAAAGAAAAATCTATCTGATGCAATATATAACTTTGGGGATGAAGAATAGGTTTCATTATCTAAGCACTGATGAGTTTTTTTGAAGAAGAAGAGGAATAATTTTATCCATAAATACATGTTCACCATTAAGAAGAATGTTCCTTGATGGGGGAATTCCTCATTATCAAAGCATAAGGAGAACTCACAAATGGTTGTGCTTGGCAAGTTATATGATACTTGTTTGGCTTTATTTTGAAGATAATTCCACATACCCTACTAGTTAAATTGTTGTCATTGAGAACTCTACATTTTTAGAGGCCATAGTAAAACATTATGGATTGTCAATCACAAGAAAACATTGGTAACTATGACTATTTATGTTCAATCATAGTCAAGCATGGTCAACAAGAGCCCACCATAGTCAACCATAGTCAAACATATCTAATCACAATTAACCATTGTCAATCATACTTAACCATGTGTCACGAAAGTCCACCAAAGTCAATGTGACATAGCCCTTGATAACCATAATAATTCCACATAAATATTGAGTAACACAATTTAAAAAATGTGAGCAAAGTTGAATGTTTCAATATTACATAATCACAACCAACAATGTTTGGCTATACATAACATACTATACTTAACATAATCAACAATAGTTAGCCATAATTAGTAATATTTAAACATGGTTTATTATTTTCAATCATTTCCAACCACAATTAACCATGATAAATAACATGGTCAACCATAACAAAAGCATGGCATGATTAACCATGTTCAATCATATCTAACAAAAATCAACCATTGGAAAACATCCTCAATTGTACTCAATCGTGATAGACCATAGTTAGACATAATCAACTAAACATAAGCCCAATTCATTAATGCATTTGCTCTATCTATATTACAATCTTACAATTTTGTATTTAAACATTTTATTATTAGATATTACAAGCTTAGATTATCATTATTAAATTACAAAATTACGGTAATAAATTTTCAATGTTAAAATCTTGGTAGAGTTTCCTTTATATTATGTAATTAAATTGTAATCCATATAATTATTTTATTTTCATCATGAACAATTCTTTTATTTTGAATTTCATTGAATTTTAACTCGACCGAACCCCAAAAAAAAATTATGGTGGTTTACATTGCTTCTTTGAAAACAATTACTTGTTCATCATTTATGCGTATATAAATAGTTAAACTACGTAAACATTCATCCAGAATTATCCTTTGAATGAGGACTTCAAAATGTTAGTTTCAATATCATTAGATGCCAGCTATAATCCACTATCCTAATCCGTTATCCTAAGAAATAGTTGCTTTTTTATTTCTTTTTTATTTCGTTCTAGAGAGAAGTTGTGTATGGGCAACTAAAGGGCAGCATGAATTATAATATTGAGCACGGCACCTATTATTGTACTGCATAATATATGATTCTCTTTCCCTACCCAGAATATGATATTTTGTGTCGGTATATGGATCTCCAAATATCGCCTCAACCACTTGTAATTTGAAACTGTACACCTGTTGTTAAATAAGTGATACTTTCCGTTGTTTGTCGTCTATCCAGATCAAGATTATCTGTAAGCATTTGTTTGTCATTTATCGAGATTCTTGATTGAAGTTTTATATCTGTCTTAATACCAATGGTTGTCGTTATAGAAATATGTGGTCAGCTGCAACGCTTTTATGTCCAACTTGATAAGAGATATAGCTGGAGGTAGGTTCCAGGCAGGCTGATGCTACGGTGGGAGCCCGCAAACAAGGTGAGATACTACGTGCGTTTCTTCACCTATCGGATATGCGTCAAGCCAACTTGGGGAATATGGGACCATATGTACACAAAATATCATTTTGTCTGCATTTTATATCCATTGCCTGATGTTTCAGTATAGAAGGGATCCAAAAAGAGATATTCTTCAGACAAAAGGTCACGGTAAGCAGATCCTTTCGTTCAATAAAAACCAAAATATGTAATAATTATCAAAACGATTTTTTGAAACGGGACATATTTACTTAGATATATGGGATCCAAATTCAAGGCGAGAAAACGATTGATGAGAGTGGTAGAAATTTTTGAGAGTTCTTTAGATTTAAGGGAATCAAATTTGATAGCGAGAAAACGATTGACATTAGGCCCGAGGGACAGATATTTTTTAGGATTCAGAGCGAGCGTAATGTAAGAAGCATAGAAGAGGCAATATACCAACTTCATACTGCGTTATATAAGAAGCATAGAAGAGGCCTCACCACTCAGTGGGTTTTAGTCATGTGATGATCATGCGAACCATTTTTTCAAAAATCTAAAGCGACAGGTAGTCAGTTTCCAAAGGAGAAAGCTTCAATTCATTTATTGTTAAGGTTTTTTGGATTTTAACTATATGAATCACATGCAGAGCAATTTAGGTTTTCCTTTGCCAATCGGCAGAAAGTTACTGAGTTCTAGCCCCGTACCTTCCAGTTCACGGTCTAGTTCTTATATTAACGAGGCCACTCCAGACCCCGATCGACTAGTCGTTATCACCATCCTTGCTTTGGTCTGCCTTTGCATCTTGGGGATCGGTCTCAACTGGTTGTTCAGATGTCTGCTCCACTGCAGGCTGCGGATCGTGGTCGACTCATCCGATGGGGTGGCAAAGGCGGCAATGAAAGCACTACCCATTATCGTTTACAGTTGTAACTCGAAGCCAGGGCCCATGCCTACGGATTGCCCGATCTGCTTGGCAGAATTTGCGGAAGGAGAGAAGATGAGAATTCTGCCAAACTGCAATCATGGTTTCCACGTGGAATGCATTGATAAATGGTTTGTCACTCATTCCTCCTGCCCTATGTGCAGACATTGCCTGAATCTGAACAGTCCAAACAAAACGTCTGGAGGTGCTGCAATTGCTCAACCTACTGAGTCAAACAACATCATGCATATAGTCGTACTGGGTCCCACGTATTCAAGTCATGCACACACTGAAACGTTCAAAGGAACTGTAGAGGAGGCTGCTGTTGCCACTCCTCCACAGTCGCCTAACTCATTGTAGCTTTCAGAATATGAAAGCTGATTATTCATATACAAGTAGATTAGGCAACAATTACATTCGTGGAGGACGTAGGAGAATTTCTGGCGCATCGTTATCCAGGGGATCCCATGTCAATCCAGATCGCAATTTTTTAACAAATGTATGGTGCTGTAATTGCAGTAATATGATAGTGTTCTCTACATATATTGTGCCGCTATAAGATGAGCATCTATTTTTTTTAACTGTTATCCTTTCGTTCTCATGATTGAAATAATTCCTGTGCTTATTGTCAGAGCTGGCAAGTTGCTTTCCATGTAGCTCACTTTCATGCCACGTCTTACTACGTTCACTAACGGGGATTGAGATAAAGCTTTCAGCTCCTCCACTACTTTTCAGCGAGTGATGTAGGAGGAGACCAGTGGCTAACGAGACTGAAAATGCTTGGCTCAATTGACAAATTGGTATGTGTAATCAAACTGGACAACTTTATAATCCTTACCATTGTCCCTTAGTTGATTCATGAAGCAAATATAAACTATTTATGTCATAGGAGCTCAGATTGAAAGCATCCTTTAAGCAAAAGATGTGTTGAAATTGGCAATAAAAAACATTCAAAATGACAAAAATGGAAACCAGAAAATGTACCATATGAGGCTTATGATTTAATTTTCTCTTAATTAAATTGGAAGAAAAATTGTAATTCATCTCTTGACAACTTGTATTAGTTAACTCAGTCAGAAGACTTAGTTAGCTTAGAAAATTCTAGTTAGAGGTCAAAATCTAGACATCTAGAGGATTTTCCTATTTTTAGGAGGTCCAGTTATAGTGATTTGTGAGTCGTAATTAGTTAACTCAATTAATTGAGTTAAAATCTGTTTAATTAGTTCTAACTGAGAGATGAGCTTGTGAGAGGTCCAGTGAATTAAATCTGATTTAATTCACAAGTAGTGATCAATGAGTTAACTGATAATTCGCTATAAATAGTTGTTGCGTGTCATTTCTAAGGAAGGCACAGTTGAAACTGAGGTTAATGTGAAGAGATCTATAAGTTGTACTATTAAAAAATTGTATAGGTCATCTATGAGGTCATCAGGAAGGCTTTGAAAGACTGCACAATCATTAATTGGTATTTCCCTAATTAATAGGGGCTCAATTAGTCGAGGAATGCATAAGGAAGGAAGGTCATGCAGAGGCAAGAACAAGGTTAAATACTTGACTGATTTTGCTTAGATTGCAAGTGAGATCCGAGCTAGATGAGAGCGAGACAATTGGCAGAGTGTAGAAATTTCTCTGAGCGAGAAAGCACTATATTGTCTAATGATCTCAACCATATGAAATATAGAGCTAGAGAGGTTTTGAGAAATTGCTTTCCCAAGGTACATCTTTTGTTGTGCGATTGATTTACTTCTTTCTCTTACTTGTTATGTAATGATGCGATCATGTTCTGTTTCCACAAGTTGAAGAAATGTTCAATATTTTGTTTTAGTACATTACAAGATCAAATTGAATCCGGTTGTTAGATTTTCTCCATGGTATTAGAGCATCACGAATCACAATAGCGCATATATATATATATATTTGTCTTGAACAGGTTCAAATTTGTAGATTTATTCTTCAGTTCCCAGCAGTAGTGCAGATGTCTTTCAATGGCTTGAGACTCGAATATTCCAGGGACATTCGAATTATATAGCATGAAAGGACACGATGGAGGCGGTGCTCGAGGACAACAGACTGAAGGAATTCATAGACAGTGATATTCCCTGACCCGCAACAGCATATGCTCAACTTCTTGATGCGTGGAAGAAGAAGGTAGAAAATGCAAGAATGATCTTCTTAGAGGGATTTCGAGATCATATTTTCTTGAGTCTCTATGGGAAGAAGACTCCATATACTTTGTGGGAGGTCTTAAAATATATGTTTCAGAATAATAGTGAGCACAAGACGTTAGTGGTGAAAGACCAACTAAAAAAGGTCAAGATCATGGAGGGTGAGATCACGATACCAAAATACTTGACTAAGTTCACTCAATGTCGTGATGAGCTTGGAATTGTTGGTGTGACAGTAGCCCAGGATGATTTTTTGAGCCTAACTCTTCTAGGCCTTTCCAACAGCTGGTGTAGAAATTATATGCACTAAGCATGCATATATCCAAGATCCACCTGATCTCACACTATTTAACTTTATGCAAGATACTGAATCTATTCCACTTGTTAATCTTTTGTGGAAAAATTAATTGCACACACATGTGAAGCATAAACAAAAATTATCAATCGCACATAACACAGTTTTTAACCGAGAAAGCCTGAAGCTGAAAACCCTAACTTTACATTATGTAACATGGACATCATATGACAATCTCATACAAACATACAAAGCTTATCACAAGCTCTTAGTACAATACAATCATCATACACTATTCAGGCCTAATCTTGCAAATCCATGCACCAATATTTGCCACCTGCTAGCCTGCCTCCACTGCGCAATATTTGTTGAAGAATGGCTCTGAATGAATTCAAGTTACTCCATCATTGACTGCGCAATCCTCATTGGCATCTCCACTGAGTGTTGGATGCAATCAATGCATCACTATAGTCACAACAGATAGTCTATCTTTCCCTTTCACCCATCTCTCCACTTGTCTCCATTGAAACTGCCATGCACTGTAGTTAAATGATGTATTCTTTAGTTGATTAATGAATTATTATTTATGAATTAATTAACTAATTAATTCACTCCACTCTCACTAGTGTATCAATCAATTAGCCTAGATAGAACTAGCTCAACCAAGTCTAACTGAGTTAAACTAAATACAACTCCATAACTACTTCTTCTAATTGTGTCATAACTCTGCCGCTTGAGTTCTAACTGAGTCCTCCATGCATTAGCTCCAGTAAACCTTTAGGAATAGCGTAATTTCTTCTGTTAGTTGTTGTGCAACATCTGTGCACTGAACTGAAGTTCTCCAAGAGAATAAGTTGTTGTTTAGAGTCTAATTATTATTAAGAGCTAATAATAATCGGCATGCATCTATTTTTTAGATTAACGATCTATAAGTAGACTTCGCCCAATATTATAAAAATAGAATTTCATCTATTTTTCCAACTTGACCAACCATCCACAAATAGCATCCTGCAACTTCTGAAATATGATCATCATGTCTAAAAATAGATATAGTCTAGAAATATACTTGAGTCAAAAATAGCCTACAGCCCCACTTAGTGAAGGTGACTCTTTTCACTAAGCTCATTATCTTGTTGAATCTCAACAGTTGGCATAGTTACCAGGACTTTGTGAATGGGAGGGATAAGCTACCAGATTGGGAGCATTTGTGGTCCAACTTGGTAATAGAAGAGATAAGAAAAAACACTAGAAACGGGACCTCCAACAAAGACAAAGAATAATATTTTGCATTGGTCAAAAAAGGAAAGAAGTCAAAGGAAAAGAAGTACTGAGGCGAGGATGGCAAGAGAGACTTGTCCAACATGAATTATTTTTTCTATCACGATGATGGGCACTATGCCTCAAATTTTCCACAGGAGAAGGAAAGCAAGAAGGTTATTGCAGTTGCAATAGGTGAAGCACTACCTTCATAGTTGAGCTTGATTTTACTCTCATTGCATGCATGACCATCACTGTAATGGGATGCATGTGGTATCTAAACAGCGATGGCTCATTCCATATTACTAGGAAGAGAGATATCTTCAATGTCTTGGAAGAGAAGGACCTCTAACAAAATATATAATTTGGGGATGAATAGAGGTATAGTGCGACTGACATAGGTATAGTTACCTTTCAAAGGGAGTCTGGCTCCCCTCTCAGAATGATAGACGTTTCTTATGTTCAAGGACTAAAGAAGAAACTTCTCTCCATAGTAGTATTGGAAGAGTCTGGTTGCGATTTCATATTTAGAAAATGAAAGGCGTTCCTTAGACACATCACCACGGGATGGGTGAAACAGATCGGTGCAAGAGTCAAGAACCTATATGGTCTCAAGGTAGAATATGCATGAAAATATTTGAGGAGAAAAGCAGAGGTTAGTGACTTGGTGGTTGAGTGGGAGAAAAAATTACCACTCAACTTGTAGCCTCAGAAGCAGTCTCAGAAGGTTGTGGAGCAGTCACAATTGGAGAAGCAGAGAGAAGATCAAGTGGAGTTTTCCACTCAAGCAAAAACCTCTAGAAGGAGGAAATTTATTGTGAGAAAGGAAGAGGGAGCATAGGAAACCATACCTCCAGGTGAGAGATGGGGCGATGTGTAGACATAATCCCAAGAGAATAAAGTTTTGCAGGATCCATTGAGATGGATTATCTCAGTGATCGAAACTCAATAAAAGGAGCCCATAATACTGAGTAGTAGGAAGGATCAGTAATATTGATGCAATCAGATGTCAGGAAGACAAAAATAAGAGTGTCATATGTCAGATACTGAAGCGCAAATCAGAGTTGGAAGTAATGTAGCAAGTGTTAGTGTCAATATTTGGATCCTTCCACTAGGGGTCAAAATTAACTATTTCATGTCATTTTAGGGGTCCCACTTAGAAATTTTTTATCATTCCATTAGGTCATGCAAAAATTTGGTCATTTGATGCAAATTTCCATCAAATTTCACTCTTTTAAAAAATGTTATTTCATCGCTTGCTAGCTCAGTTTATAATTTGTTAAGAGTTCATTATTTAATGAGATTACATCACCTATTCAGTCATGTCATCATGAATTATAGTCAGTCAATGTTCCCATTAGCTCCTATGGTTTTCAAGGTCCAATAATACACCGTTTCCATTGCATAAGACCAACAATTAAGAGAGAGATCAAATAAACTTGTCTTTACCATGTAAAGATTATTTGTAAGGAGTAATTTTTCTTTCAAAATGTAATTTTTATTTTTTATTATGTAATTTCATGTCACTCAATTTGTAATAAATTCATGGCTTCCAATTTACCATCTCAAAGCATCCATATGCCAAAGCATCAAGATGTAAAATTTTAAAGTGTCTCAATCCAAAAAATGATCAATTGTCAAAGAATGAAGTCATAGTGAAAGGGTAAAGTCTCAAAGTTTAAAGATGTATTTAAAGAAGGTAAAGTTGGTCCCAAAGCCCAAAACATCAAATCCGCCAAGTATAAAGATCATAAAAGCATCAAATTCAGTCCCATTTGTCTCTCACAACATCGAGGTACCACTTCCACAACTCGAATTTTCAGTTTGGCGGGCGAAATATTGAATTTTTTGGTGGCACTGCACTTCTAAAGAAGGGGCACTACGCTTATGTAACTAGTGCTATGGATCTGCTAAGTGCATTGCCCATATGGTATAGAGGGATTTGTGCATCTCTCAAACGCACTGAACATCTGGCCTTTTTTTTAGTGAGCTCCAAACTTCATCCAAAATGATTCTAACCTCCAACAAAGGTTCTCAATTTAGCCAATTATAGTGTGCCAAGTGTTCCAGTCAGATTCGCCGATGACGACTACAAAGTGAATTTTTTTAATCCTAATTCTAAGGGTGAATTTTATTCTTATTATTGATGCAAGAATTATTGTTTTTATTGGGAATTTTGGACCAATGGGGATAGGCCACGCGACGGAGCTAGGGGCTTCCATGTGCCCCCACTCCGTGGCCTTAGAAGTTGGCAAGTCGAAAGTGATTATCAAATATATATATATATATATTCAATAATCAATTTCGAATTGAAAACTTCTAAGGCCATGGGGTTGGGGTACGTGGCTATATGTATATATATAACACCATGATATATATATATATATATATATATATATATATATATATATATATATATATCATGCTGTTAATTATTTTTTTTAACCTAAGGGTTGAAACTATATGAAACTATATGATATGTTGGAACCAACCAAACTTAGAGAAACTACCAACTAACTTGACGAAGGTATATTTTGAAGGGTGGTGCTACATTTGGCAAAAAGTTCTAGTTATGGATTCGTATAAAAAATTATGGTTGAATCGGGGGTTGAACACCCAACATACTCCACACTACACCGGCGTGTTACAAACTCGTCTAGCACGACGGTTCTTAAATACTATGGTCTCCATAGATTAATAAAGTTGACTCTTCCGACAGCTGGGGGTCTAGAGGGGGCCATCACCCTCCCATGCATCCAGGTTCTGAGAACAAGGTGCTCCAAAAACAAATCAAATGAAGAAAATTTTAAAATGAGGTTAATTAACGGTAAAGCATGGTTAAGCCATGATTAACTGTTCATTAGAGATAAGAGCGCTAAACAAAAATACGTGCTTATCTCATCCACTAATCACACTTAATTTCTAATTAACCTGCATTTAGTTTGGAGAAATTTTAGGGAGTGCGCCAAAACTGGCGGCTTTGCTATTTTTGGAATGTTAACTAGTAGTCTCCCCAAATATAGTGGACAAATTGGGGGAAATACAACTTTTTCCATAACTGAGGCAATTTTCGCCCAAACAAAACTGGGAAAGAGGAATTATTGGCTAATTGACATGCTAGGAACTAAATAAAGTAAGTTGCAAACGTATAAAAGGTCATCTACAACTATTTTTGTGCATTTGAATATTTTTGAAGGCCATAGCCACCAGATCTTTGGGGCATTTCCAGGTCATCCAGAGTCCAAATTTAGCAAAAAAAAATAGTCATTTCTGGGATATTTTGATGTTTTAAGCTTATTGGAATAGTTTCCAAGAGAATTTGAAGCTTGTAACAGAAATTTGAGCACACTTGAATCTAATACAAAGGCCCACAATATGAAGTTAGACCAAGGAACTGTACCTCAGGAGGGGTGAACTCCTTCATCAAAATTTTATGTGTTAAGCTCTGTTATGTGTGTTTGTTGTGTTTATATTTTCTTCTGTTCAGACATTTAAAATTATTATTTTAAGCTTATAACAAACAAAAAAATTCACCAAATAAATTGAATTGAAAACCACATGCTCATAGAAAAACTCCTGATGAATAAGAAATACAAAGCAAAGATAAATTTTTATCTGGAAATGATACTAGCACAGCAATAACTAGAAATAATTTCAGATCAAGTTGGTATCAAAGCATAAGGTTTCTTGCTTTTTTTTTCTTGAAGGGTTTTAATAGTTTCAATTTTTGTGATGCTTACAAGGTTGAGACTGCAAAGAGAAGAAGGGAAGATATTGGTAGCTAGTCCTGAGATTAGGACAATAAGGAAGGAGGTTTAGAAGGCATTATCCTCACCCAAAGGGCCTCGCAACACAACACTTGAAGCACCTCAAATTTCATCTCCTTAAGTTGATATTGAAGAGTTCCAAATTGCGGAAGAGGCTTAAGTGATTGAAGGGGTACAAGCTACATAGATTGAGGTTGAATCCAAAGAAAAAATGTCCGGCTATGAAGAGACTAATGGAAATTGTGTAGAAGAGGATGTTAAGGGAGAGTTCAAAGAAATTAAATGAATGGTTAAAGTTATGTATGAAGATTTCATGGCAAAGGAAGATGGAGAAGGTTCAAAGCATCCACATGGAGAAGGATATTCAAACGGTAAGGAGTTAGAGAGGAGCTGAAAAGGAAGTGGAGGTGAACCTCCACCAGTTGAAGGTAGTAGAGGAAATCCACCTCCATCTCCACCATCTTCATGTTCATCATCTTTATCAACATCTCCATCTTCCACATCCACCACAAAAACTCATACCCACACTCATTCAAAGATCCCAAAAGGAAAGAGTCCATTACTCAAGTTGGACATCTAGTTTTAGCTTCCCACATACAATGGAGACGTTAACGCGAAGAAGTTAGAAATTTCGATATGTCAATTGGAGGTGTATTCTAGAATCCAAACACTTCATGAAGATGGCATCACCATCCAATTGGTTTCACTGAGGCTAGAAGGAGAAGCACTAGTTTGGTGGGAGGAAAAGAATCAAGAGGAAATTCAAATTCATGGTAAGATTTCCATTTATCGTGTTGAATTCATTTCTTCCATTAAAAGACGGTTTTATCCACTACCCTATATGCAAAAATCAATTATGAGTTGGCAAAACTTTAGGCAGCTCAAACACAAAACTGTTCAAGAGTACACACAAGATATTATAAAGAGGGCTTTGTTACTATGAGTAGACATGAATTCACAAGATACACTCTTGAAATATATAAGAGGTTTACATTCCTACTTGAAAAAAACTATCCTTATGTTTAACACAAACAACTTAGATGAAGTATGTGTACAAGCCACACACTTGGACGCAAGGGGAAATCAAAACATAGAGGAGAAAGGTGAAACTGAGGATAAGGGAAAAGAGAAGGGAGGAAAATGGAAGAAAAAAAAAATGCAAGTATCAAGAAAGAGAAGGAAAAAATAATTCGCAAAAACTATTCAAATATTGGCCATGATGAAGACCATTGTTGGAAACTTCATCCAAAATTGAAACGAGATAGATTGAAAGCCAAAAAGAAATAAAAATTTGTTGATATAGCTGAACAAGACTTAGGGTCAGGTGCAGGAGATGAGACAAAAATTACTGCTATGGTTTTGAAAGGGAAACATGTTGAATGTACTAGTTCCTCAAATAGTCACATCAACACTCCAAATGAAGACATAAGAGAAGAATTGTTCCATGTTAGAGTGATTTCTAATCATACAAATATTGAAGCATTATTTTATATGAGATCACAAGAAAACTTGATTTCATAAGAGTTATTCAAAAAGCTTAACCTTGAAACTATGGCACACCATAAACCATACCCTTTGGGATGGATAGATAAGAATTCTAATTTACACGTTACAAGGAAATGCATTTTTATATTTTCTAGTACTACAAACTTTGTTGATGAAGTCGAGTTAGATATAATTCCACTTGACATTTCCGAGATTATCTTGGGAAGTCCATATTTGTATGACATGAAAGCAGTGTTTTATCGCCATGATAACAAATATCATTTTCTTAAGGATGGAGTGGAATATATTGTGAGATCTCATCACATGAAACTAACTACTTCTTTAGTTAATGCAGGGGAAATGAAGATGCTAGTCAATGCAAGCCAAAACTTGACATTAATTATGATAAAACAAAGAGATTTTTTGTGTCATAATTTTAAAACAAATTTTGATATGTGTAATGAGTTGTTTCAAAGTGATAACAGGTTTATTTTGAAAGAAGGTGAAAAACATTCGCGGCAATCAACATTGGTGTTGAGTGATGTTGAAAACAAGGTGTCAGTGCAAGAGGTTACAAAGGTCAAAGAGAGGACAAAGAAGCTTGGAAAAGAAGGCATAGGTTTCACAAATTTTCATTGCTAGATTCCAAAATGCACATTACAATGGCGAAGATACTTGGTCAAGATTCAACGGAAGTACAAGGAAAAAGTAGCTAAAAATCACCATAATGACAGAGTGCAAGGTGCGAAAGATTCCAAGTTTTCTTTGATTGTTGACCAAAGTAGGAACAAGGTGTTTTACATAGAATTAGATTGATGTTATGCAAATTCAGAAATATTGCAGCATGATGGTGTCATAGACTACACTAGATGGTAATCAGAATCAAGGAAAAAATTATCTTTTTGTGAAAAACTGGAAATGATGAAATTAGGAAAATTTAAATGGATAAAGACTGGAATATTGAGGGAACAGTGCCCTCATCTTCATGATCAGTAATCAAGAGATATTTTTGGGTTCAAAAGGCTTCTAATGAGGATTAATGATCTAATTCTCGGTTTTAGCTCAAAATTGAAAGTGCTAAAAAATGCTTCGAACTTGAAAAAATGAATAGAGTCCATCGCTAGGATTTCAGTGCAACTCATTTCATAAAAAATTGAGTTTTTATGAGTGAGTTATGGTCTGTTGTTCATTTTTCAAAACAAGTAAAAAAGGAGAAGAACAGGTATAGGTAGAGTCAGCTTCTCATAGAATATTCTCCAGATTTAGCCAATGGAAATGTGCCAAGTGTTCCAATAAGATTCACCGGTGATGACTTTGAAGTGAAATTTTTTTATCCTAAGTCTAAGGGTGAAGCTTATTCTTATTATTCGTGCAGGAATTACTGATTTTATTGGGAATTTTGGACCAATGGGGATAGGCCACGTGGCCCAGCCAGGGGCTACCACGTGCTGACCCCACCCCAATGTCCTTAGAATTTGGAAATTCTAAATTCATTATCAGATATATATATATATATATATATATATATATATATATATCATGGTGTTAATTATTTGTTTTAACCAAGGGTTGAAACTATATGAAACTATATGATATGTTGGAACCAACCAACTTTAGAGAAAATACGAACTAACTTGATGGAGGTCTATTTTAGAGGGTCGCTCTACATTTGCCGGGAAATTCTAGTTATGAATTATTATAAAAAATTATGGTTAGGTCGGTGGTTGAACACCTGACCTACTCCACACTACACTAGTGCATTACCAACTGCTCCACCGTGGTGGTTCTTAATCTTAAACTCATTGGAATAGGTTCCAAGAGAATTTGAAGCTTGTAACAGAAATTTGAGCACACTTGAAGCTAATACAAAGGCCCACACAATGATGTTGGACAAAGTACATGTAGCCCATCAGGGGTGAACTCCTTCATCAAAATTGTGTTTGTTAAGCTCTGGTATGTGTGTTTTCTATGTTTATATATGTTTCTATTCATTCATTTAAAATTATTCTTTTAACCTTATGAAAAACAAAAAATTTCACCAAATAAATTGAATTGACAATCACATGCTCATAGAAAAACTCTTGATGAATAATAAAGACAAAGAAAATAGAAATTTATATCTGAAAATGATACTAGCACAACAATACCTAGCAGTCATTTCAGATCAAAAGTTTCTCTAGACTTTATGTCTACCCTATTAGATTGTTCTTGCACTTCAGAAGGGTCAAGAAGATCAATATTCCATATTTTCTATTAAGGAGCATTGACAAAATGGCATACATTGTATATAAGAGATATTGTGACCAAAACATGAACAACCTCTCTCACCACTCTCTCATTAACATCATTATCCTCCATCATCTTAATCATTTGGACATATCATGGGACACTTTCATTGCCAATGAAATCTTCACTGCTTGACAAGCTCAACATGTTCAAGATGTGCCTCCCCCATCTCATCCTTCTATATCTATTCCTTCATATCAGCCCACGTCACTTACTTCTTCATTAGCTCATCTTATTAGCCCCATTTCATCACCATCATCACCATTTCAGAGTTAGATTGGGTCACGTAGTAGGTTTATGGTAAATAAGCCTAAAAGCGTTGGAAAAGGCACATTAGCTAGAACATATCAGAGAACGCATAGGTAGGTGTTTTATCCATATATTGTCGAAGGGACCTTTCCTTCTTCATCGGAAAATCAGATACAGAAGGGAACGCAAAAGATGACATATACAGATGTTTATGAGGAATTCAAGCATGAGGAGGAAGACCTCCGTGAGATAGAGAAAAAAGTTGAGTTGGTTGACTTGGATCAACAGGATGATCATGAGGCTTCCATTTTGTATTTCGAGGAGAAGGATTCACAAATTAGATAACTTCAGAATTACTTATATATATCTCAGTTTTTCATTTGTTTTCTTGAGCAAGAGAATAAGCAGCTGAAGGATAAGCAAGTTCTCATGGAGCTAGAGTTGCTTAAAGAAAAGAAAGGAAAATCTATGATTGCACTTAATGACTCTGACCATGATGACATCCAAAGCAATAGAAAAATACCAAAAACAAGGGGTCTTAAGAGGCCTTTACAACATCAAATAATTGGATATGAAAAACTCACTTTTGAAGAGAGGATTGCAAAGGAGGTTGAGGACGACAGAGATACATGGCTTGAAAGGGTAAACATCCATCTTGGGAAATTCCTCCACAAGGAAAACAAGGACAACAAGATGCTCAAAAATGTTTCAAACAAGTACATCACAAGAAACAAGGTTTGTAACATTAATATCAAGTAATTGCAGGAGAAACATAAGTAAACCCTAGCCAAGAAAAAGGAAGGAGAAAAACTTAAAATTATTGTTGAGCCCTCCCTCCATGCTTAATGTATATCATCACCAACCATTTCGCAAATTTTGGCTATTTTTTGGGAAATTTTCAATATTTTTTAGGTTCTGTGCAGTTCTTGACAATCACTACATATTTTGACTGTCAAAAGCACAATGCCCTAGGCATTGAGATTTTTCTAGGGACCTCCATTGGTCAGACCAAGACCACCATTGGATTCATAAGACCTTCTACATCAAATTTTGACAATTGGCACATCAAATTTGGACATTATGATAGGGATAAATGGCCAAAGACATGCAAAAAAACATGTTTTTGCCCTCTTTTTGAGACTGGTGTTGTGCTTTCTATCAGTCCTAGACGATTGAATTTTTGGAGGGTCAAATTATGTCAATTTTGAAAAATAAGCATAGATTTCGAAACTAGTCAGGACAGGCTTTCCAATGAGCTATCCTAAGCTCAATTTTGACTTCAGGAAGGCCTCCAAAACTCACCTTGAATTTGGCGCTCCGCATTTGCTTCAAGTGCTGCACTTTTGCGAATTGCGTGATATTTTCCAGTTTTTGAGCTTTTCTCAGTTGCTGATAAGATTTATAATATTTTAATGATGTAATTCATGAATTTAAGTGTATTAATTATGTTTTTTAGTTACCTAGGGGTGAATATGTTAGATAAAACTCTTTTAAAGGATGAATGAATCGGTTTCACTAAAGTTAGGGATGAGACAATTTGACCACCCTACACTCTAGGTTTCAGTTCAGAATTTGGTTGATTAGCTCCACAACTCAGGGATTCAACCCCTGAGGTTGGGAGAAGTTGTTTATGGATATATATTTCACTTCTTGACTAAATTCATAGGCTGGATGATGTTGTATTGATAACATAATCTAGTGTATTCATATTTTAGTAAGGATATCTTAGATGAGTTGTAGCTATTCTTTTGGGATTCATGTGGTACTATAATTTGGCATAGTTTCTTCTTCAGTTTCATATGTATGAATTTTTTGTAACTTTCATGTTCATTCCAGCTCTATGATACGTTGATTTCTCAAGTTTGATAGGCAGAATACATCTCTTATGCTCTGTTTTGGGAGAATCACCATAGTTTGTTCAATTTCTTCAGTTTAAAAGGAATCCATGCACTATCATGCTCTTTATAGCACCTCACTAGTATGATCCATATCACTCTGAAATTATAAAGTGTTAGAGTGCTTACCTACCTTTCCCCATTCGATGTCTGCAATTCTAATCTCATTTTCCCTGACCTAGTTACCTCTTTGACCTAATTCACTCGTCGAGCACCCAAATCAACCAATAAAAACCCCTGTGCTACTATACCTAGCCTAATAAAATTTGATCTAGCCCTCTTGGCTAAGACCCTTGGAGAGAGCCCTATCCTACCTATTAGGGCTAGCTACTTGGCTAAGATTGGTTTGTTGTTACCTTTGTTGGACTCTTCTCAGCCTCAGAGATCTGGCAGAGTGTTAACATCTTGGCGACCATACTCGAGATAAAGTGACATATCTTCCCTGAGACAACAATCATATAATTTTAGATCTGGTTGCTGATGGTGGACAGTGGTTAGATGCATATGAAGGTTGAATCATTTACCTGGCATCTCCAATGTTGAAGAATCCAAGATTCATAATTTTCATGGAGACTCCACTTTTCAAGAGCCAGTAATTTGAATAGAATTCTTGGTGACTTCATTGTTTTCAAGATGAGTTGTAGTGCAACAAAAAATTATAGGTATGCTCCTATGGATCAATCTCAAAATCTCTAGATTTCCAATCACATTCCTTATGTTGACTAGTTTACACATCTTCCCATATTCAAAGATGAAAATAAATATGACATTGATTTGCATTTAGCAAATTTTCATGTACATGTAAGTAGACTAAGAGTTGTGTTTCCTGAAGACTGTCTCATGCAAGTTTTTATGGCTACTCTTGAGGCTAAAGCTAGGGTATGGTACGAAGGGTTACCAGAAGGAAGCTTATGTTCTGATAAATATTTCCATAATATTTTTTCTAAATATTATGTGAAGTCTAATATTTCTTTATCTCTCTTACAAAGCAATTGTGATTATAGTGAAGGTTTTATTGCATATCCTGAGGATATTGATGATATTGAATTCATGAATAATGGAGATATCATTGAAGCATTCTATGATTTCTCCCTTCAACATCAATCTAAAGAAGATGGTCACTTTGATACACAATATTATATTCAACATATAGTAGCTTCCCCTTCCTTGAATATGAAAGAATTTTTCATCTTGATATTCAAATGAAATCACCTGAAATAAATCAGCATTCTCATGAAAATTTATATGCTCCTTTTCTTGAGGTTAAAGAAGATATTTAACTTCGTTGTGAATCTTTAGGAGGGATAAAAGACAATTAATGTTTCAGCCAAAGAAAACAAAGAGTACTTTCTTCTTTGACTGAAGAAGAAATAAATCAGATTCTATATTTGCAAATCCATATTCCATCCATTAAGAATGATGATGTTATTATACAATATTTCCAGTTTCCAAGTGATTATGAAGAGGATAGTAGTGATAAAGAAGAAGTTGTTTTAGAGCCCCTCGTAGATAAAAATTCTTCTCAAAGTTTACAGAATGAAAAGTCTGCTAATGAAAAAGAGTTTTCCCAGATCCCGTAGATGTGGACACTTATGCTGTTAAAAATATTATGGAGGATCCTTTTGCTAATTTTTTAAAACCATATCGGAATAATGCTTACTCACCTCCTTTTGTTGATCCACAAAAGGTAATGCTTCATGATTTTGAAGATACCTTGTGTAGTCTTTTGCAAGCATTGGAGAAGAAGAATTTTGTCTGATTTGTTAGCATAAGTGTTGGTTTTAATTTTTATTATGAGTTTCCTACATATACATCATTCTATTTTCTCGAGGAAAGTGAGAATATAATTTCAGTAAGTAGCCATATTCTAGATTGGTTACACTAGAAATATCATTTCACCTAATAAAAAATTGTGCATCAGGTTAGAGTAGGTTGGTACAATTTCAGTTTGATTTGATTTTGTTTTCAACAAAAATTTTCTTTCAATTTTAGTTTTCTGTAAAGTGTGAAGTAGAGAATCACCAAGGCTTGGAGCTCGAGGTGAAGGCCACAAAGCTTTATTTGTTTTCTTCTATTTTCAAAAGTTTCCAGTTAAGTCTTGATTAATTTTATTGAGCCAAGTTTTTAGTAGTCAGTTTGGTTTTCAGTTTTTGACTCCATGCCCAATGAATAGGCACTTGGTCTATGGTGTTATTGGCACCTCCAAGGAGCTACCATCCCCAGCTAGAGCCAACATTAGTGTTAGTATTTTCATCCTTCAACGAGTGATGAAAATTAACCCTTTCGTGTCATTTTAGGGGTTATTATTAGAATTTTTTTATCATTCCATTAGGTCATGCAAAAATTTGGTCACTTGGTGCATATTTTCATCAAATGTCACTCTTTTCAAAAAAATCCATTTCATCACGTTCTATCTCAATTTTTCATTTGCTGAGAGTTCATTATTTTATGAGATTACGTCACCTATTCAATCAGTCATCATGAATTCCAATCAGTCAAGGTTCCCATTAGGTCTTATGGTTTTCATGGTCCAATAATACACCATTTCCATTGCATAAGACCAACAAGTAAGAAAGTGATCAAATAGACTTCTCTTTACCATGTAAACATGATTTGTAAGGAGTAATTTTCATTTCAAAATGTAATTCTGATTTCAAAATGTAGTTTTTATTTTTTGTTATGTAATTTTATGTCACTCAATTTGTAATAAGTTCATGGCTCCCAAGCTGCAATCTCAAAGAATCCATATGTCAAAGCATCAAAATGTCAAAGTTTAAAGTGTCTCAATCCATCAAATGATAAATTTTCAAGAATGAATCCATAGCAAAAGGGTAAAGTTTCAAATTTTAAAGGTGAATGTAAAGAAGGTAATGTGTGTCCCAAGTCCCAATACATCAAATCCACCAAGTATAAAGCTCATAAAAAAATCAAATTCACTCTCATTTGTCTCTCACAACATCTATCTACCACTTACACATCTCAAATTTCGAGTTTGTAGGGTGAAATATTTAATATTTGGTGGCGCTGCGCTTCTGGACAAGAGGCTATGCACTTCTGTAACTAGTGTTGCACATCTGCTAAGTGTGTTGCAAATCTAGTAGAGAGGGCACTATGCATCTGGCATTTTTGTTCCGCACGCTCTGAAATTCATCCAAACTGCTTCTAACCTCCAGCAAAGGTTCTCACCATCTCTAAACAAGTAAGTAAGACACAAATGCCACCTCCTTGCATTCTTCAAGAGCATTTTCATGGTATTTAAGTTTTCATGTAAAATTTTTAGTTTTTCTAGTTCAAAACACTATTCTCATTCCCTCATTCCAAATTTCGTTCCCTAAGACCTTACATTTACTTCCCACATCACTTTCAAACCCATCCCTGCCCCTACATTACTATATCTCTCTCCCTAAATCCATTTCCTCCTAAATCCTAAGTCCTCGACATCTCTATTTCCTAGGAACCCATTACCATCAAACCTGTAAGAAAATTACCATTACAAATTCCTTAAAAATTTTAACCCCCCACCACCTCCCTAAGTCTACGATTCTATTCCGCTATCTTCCTAGTTTTTCCTACCCCATTCCCCACTCCCTAAACCTACCCCCATTCCCTTTTCCTAATCCCTAGGGTTTCTATACGAGAATACCATGGAGGAGGAAAACAAAGAATACATGGAGGAATAAGAGAGGGAAGAGATAAGGCCACACAAGGGAGGAAGGATTCTTAGACATGAGCCCACCAACACCAGATAACTAATGGTATCTCCATGACCTTCACTTGTTTCAATCATTTTGGATGCTTTGAATTTTGTGAAAAGATACAAAGAGTCCAACACCACCCTATTTTGAGAAGAGTTTTCATATCAAATCTTCAAGATAATCGAGTGACCCTTACTGGTATGAATTTGACCATATCATCAGCCATCATTTCAGCGTCCACTGGAATTCCAAACGTAGGTGAGAATTTGTTAAAGTCCAGAGACTTGGATGATCACTATTATGAGCCATACATCATGCCAAGGCATAAAAATGAGGTAAAAAAAGTTTTTCCTTTCAATTACCTCCTTGATAGGTATACCCCCATGATGAAAATCATCATGAAGTACTTCTCTTGTGAAGGAAGGTTTTCCAGACTTTATATCTACCATATTAGACTGCTCATGTACTTCACAAGGGTCAAGATACTCAATATTCCATATTTTCTATTCATGAGCTTTGAAAAAATGGCATACATTGTATGGAACAAAGATTATGACCAGCAGATGAATAACCTCTCTCACCTCTCTCTCATCAAGATCATTGTCATTCATCATCTTAATAAGTTTAAAATCTCATGGGACACTTTCATTCCCAATGAAATCTTCAATTATCCACAAGCTCAACATGTTGAGTATGTGCCTCCCCCATCTCATCCTACTACATCTATTCCTCCATCTCAACGCACAATGCCTACTTCTCCATTAGCTCATCCTACTAGTCCCATTTTATCACCATCATCACCATTTTAGAGTCAGATTGGTCACCTCTGAGGGTTATGGTCAACAAGCCTAAAAGGGTTGAAAAAGGTACATTTGATAGAACATATGAAATAAGGCATAGGAAAGTGTTTTCTCCACATATTGTGGAAGGGAAATTTCCTTCTTCATTGGAAAAGCAGGTATAGAAGGGAATGCAAAATATGATAGATACAAATGTTCATGAGGAAGTTAGGCATGAGGAGGAAGACCTGCATGAGATAGAGAAAGAATTGGATCTAGTTGAATTGGATTAGTAGGATGATCATGACGCCTCTAGTTTGATTGTCAAGGGTAACGATGCCCAAATTAGAGAGTTGCAAAGTAACTTATATAGATCTAAGTTTGTCATTTATTTTCTTGACCACAAGAATAATCAACTGAAGGATAAGAAATTTCTCATGGAGCTTGAGCTGCTTAAAGCAAAGAAAGGTAAAGATATGATGCCACTTAATGACACTAACCATGATGACATCCAAGGTAGTAGTAAAATACCAAAAACAAGGGGTCTTAATATGGCTTTACAATAATAGATAATTGAAGATGAAAAAATCACTTTTGAAGAGATGATTGTCAAGGGGTTTGAGGGTGAAAAAGAGACATGGATTGACAGGGTTAACATCCATCTTGAGAAGCTCCTCCAAAAGGGAAAAAAATGACAAAAATATGCTCAGATACTTTTCAAATAGGTACCTCACAAGAAACAAGGTTTGTAGCATCAAACTCAAGCAATTGCAGGAGAAACATAAGCAAACCATAGCTAAGAGAAAGGAGGGAGACAAAATTGAAATTATTGCTCAGGCCTCCCTCCAAGATTAACATACATCATCAACAACCATTCTACAAATGTTGGCAAATTTTGGGGAAATTTTGATGATTTCTATGTTTTTGTGCACTTCTTGACAGTCACTAGAAAATTTCACCGTGCGTGTTTTTGAGGGACATCCATTGGTAAAATAAATACCTCCGTTAGATTCAAAAGGCCCTCTACATCAAATTTTGACTAATGGCACATCAAATTTGTGCATTCTAACAGGGAGAAATGGCCAAAAACATCCAAAAAAATCATGTCTCTGCCCTCCTTTTTAGCCTGGTGCTGCGCTTTTGACCAGCCTTGGGAGATTGACTTTTTGGAGAGTAAAATCAGGTAAATTTTGGAAAATAAGCACAAATTTGGAAACTAGATAGAGCAAGATTTCCAATGAGCTATCCTGAGCTCAATTTGGACATTAGAAAGGCCTCCAAAACTCACTTTGAAGTTGGTGGGGCACAATTTCTACAGGTGCTACACATTTGCTTCAGTCACTGCACTTTTGCCAATTTCCTTATATTTTCCAGTTTTTGAGATTTTCTTAGTTGGCGATAAGATTTATGAGTTTTTACTGATGTGATTCATGGATGTAAATGTAATAATTATTTTTTTGAGTTACCTAGGGGTAAATACATTAGGTAAAACCCTTTAAGAGGATGAATGAATCAGTTTCACTAAAGTTATGGATGAGTTAGTTTGACCAACCTACACTCTAGGTTTTAGTTCAAAATTTGGTGGATCAGCTCCACAACTCACGGATTCGACCCTTGAGGTTGGGATAATTTTTTTGACGGCTATATATTTCACTTCTTGACTCAATTCATAAGTTGGATGTTGTTGTATTGATCAGAGGCACTAGTGTATTAAGATTTTTTCAGGAATATATTGGATGAGTTGCAGCTATTCTTTTGGGATTCATGTGGTACTGTACTTTGGCATAATTTCTTTATCAGTTTCATATGTATGTGTTTTGTATCTTTCATGTTCATGCCAGCTCTATGATATTTTCATTTCTCAGGTTTGATAGGAATAATACATCTCTTATGCTCTGTTTTGGGAGAATCAACATAGTTTGTTCAATTTCTTCAATTTAAAAGGAATTCATGCATTCTCATGCTCCTTTTATCGCCTCACTAGTCTGATTCATCTCGCCTTGAAACCATAAATTTTTAGAGTGCTTACCTACCTTGCCCCATTAGATGTCTACAATTCTAATATAAATTTCCTTGACCTAGTTACCTCTTTGACGTAATACACTCATCTAGCACCCAAATCAACCAATCACAACCCCTGTGCTAATATACCTAGCCTAAAACCTAATTTGATCCAGCTCTCTTGCCTGAGATCCCTTGGAGAGAGACCTCTCCTGCCTAGTAGGGCTAGCTACTTGGCTAAGCTTGGTTTCTAGTTACCTTTGTTGGACTCTTCTCAGCCTCAGAGATCCAGTAGAGTGCTAACATAGGGCAGAGATAGAGAGTTAGTAACAACGTAGAATTTTTAGTAGAAAGTGTAATAAATAATAAAAATCAAAGACTAATGAAGGATGCATCATACTGAATCAATTTTTTTTTAGGATATTCATTTTTTTTGGTTATTTAGTTTCAAAAGATGCAGGAGAAAACAACATTAGAGAAGTGTTTCATGCATAACATTCAAAAGGTACCAGAATCATGATAGATTGAATTCATTTATTGTTGACAGGGAGTGTTGAGATTGGAAACAAGAAAAATTCAAAATGGAAACCAAAAATGGAATCTAGAAAATGACACCCAAATATGGTACCATATGGGGCTTCTCATTTAATTATCGCTTAATTAGATTGGAAGAAAATTTTTAATTTCATCTCATGACAACTTGCATTAGTTAACTGAGTTAGGAAGACATAGTTAATTTAGAAAACTTGAGTTAGAGATCACAGAGGAGGCATGTAGATGATTTTCCTATTTTTAGGGGGTCTAGTTCAGTTATTTGTGAGTTTGAATTAGGCAAATCAATTAATTGAGTTAAAATTATTTTAAGTAGTTCTAACTGAGAGATGAACTAGTGAGAGGTGTAGTGAATTAAATATGATGTAATTGACAAGTAGTGATGAATGATTTAACTAATAATTGTCTATAAATATTTGTTACATGTCATTTATAGGGAAGGCCCAATTGAGACTAAGGTTAAAGGGAAGAGATCTATCAGTTGTACTATTAGAAAATTGTACTGGTCATAAATGAGGCCATCAGGAAGTCCTTGAAGGGTTTCATAATAATTAATTGGTATTTTCCTAATTAATAGGGACTTAGTTAGCCCAAGAATAAGTAAGCAAGGCAGGTCAAGCATAATAAATCAAAAGGTTAAATACTTGATTGATTTTCTTAGATCACAAGCTAGATCCGAGTTAGATCAAAGTGAGACAGTTTTTAGAGTCTTGGAAGTTCTTTGAGAGAGAAATAATTGTATTGTTTCATAATCTTAAGGATATGAAAAATAGAGATAGAGGGGTCTTGAGATGTTTATTTTTTCATTTACATCTTGTGTTGTGCGATTGATTTACTTATTTCTCTTACTTGTTATGTAATTGTGCAATCATGTCTTGTTTCCACAAATTGTTGAAGGATTCAGTATTTTTTTAGTACATTACAAGATCAAATTGAATATCGTTGTTAGATTTTCTACATGGTTGATGAATTAATAATTTAATTAAATTACTAAAATATTATTAAAATCATCCTCGCAAAAATAATATCTAAAAAAATCCTTTATTATCTAAAATTTTATATATTTTTGGGGTAGTAATTTCATTACAACTCCTCATATCAACTTGCAATATGGAAATTCATCCCTTGTGTCAGTCTTAGTCCAAAGACAACTCCTTTGATAAGAAGATCCAATTTTTTTTTTTGTAGCGATCCCAACGATGAAAAGCATTATTCTTAGGCCATGAATTATTTATTTTTCCTCTGATATAATGGTATTATTATGATGTTTCACCTCAAGTAATTACAGGAAGGATGTAAAGAGTAGAGACTCAGTTTTACTTAGAAAATATCCCTGATGAGGAAGATATTGAAGCTATAAACATTCCCTAGCATCTCAAAGATGAAAAGTTTTATACCTAGCCACTCAATCATTTAGTTTTCCTCTAATCTAATGGAATTTTTCTCAAACTTCCCCTCACGTAATTAAAAGAGTAGAGTGTAAAAAATCACTTGGTTTTTAATAGAGTACATACTCTCTAAGTTGGATAAAAAGAGCGAGACAAAAAAATAGAAAATGTTATACAGTCATTAAATTTGGAAAGTAAATATAAATCTAACCAAAAATAATTAAGAAGCCCATTAAGAGAGTTGTATTCTACTTAATTGAACCTACACACATATGAAACTTTTATTCAAACAAAAAGATTAATAGTAGCTGAAGTATACTTTATGATATAGTACATTAAAACACTTTACATCTACTATATTGTTGGAGTGGGGTCCCCTAGGGTGTAATTTTGGGTTAATTTTGTCCAACTTTTGTTGTACGCGTTGCACGCAAATAGTCAAAGGCACTTTGTGGTAAGTCAAATTCCCTTAATCATTGTAATGGGTTTATAGGGAAAAAACATGAGTATCAAACCATGGTTTGAGACCATGGTATGTGTCTGTCTATGATAATATATATATGTAAGGATTGAGTCAAGGAAATATATCTTTTGATGTTTTGATTAATGTTATGATCTAAGTCTGGGTTTGTCTATGTAGAAAAGCTCTTGCTAGCTATGTGAACAGAGACCTAAGTCATGAGCTGTGTGCAGACTCTGCTACTATGTGCGCAGAAAGATTGGATGTACCAAATTGCACATCTCTTAATAAAGAAGAGATTTTGGAAAACTTCGATTCTTATATGGTTGACGATATTGATTATATATTATTTTCTTTAATATATAAATTTATTATGTGTTGAATATTTAGCTCTATGATTTATCAATTTCACCTCTGCGCAAATATTAGTTGATGTTATATGAGTAGATCTGAATGAAGTATACTGAATTATTGTTTGCAAAATATATTGAGCTATTCTAGGATAATCTACAGAAGGGTTAAGTCTGTTAATTGTGCATGCACATAGCTATTATATTATATGTACTAAGTATGATTAGGGCCACCACATAAAAATCTTCCTCAGGGTGCGGAAACCTGGTTTTAGTGCCCCCCCCCTCACCAATACTGCTGCGGGTGAGACTTTGATCTCCGCAAGAAGATCACTATCAAAAGGGCCAGTAGTTGGAGAGTTTTATTGGTTACACAATAACTCCAAACCTATTTCAGCACTCTTCAAGCCAAAAAATGGTTTTATTGTCAGGACAAGGATCATCTTGAGGGAGGTTTGATGTTGTGGCATCCAACATAGAATGAACTACAAGATTGGCTCGATAAGAAGACACTTGAACTTGCGATCCAAGAGAATAGAAGCTCCAAATTGTATACTAAAGGTTAGGCACAAAAGTATATTTACACATAAGTCCACGAAATTTTATTTGCCTCCTTTGCGATCTATTTTCATGAGTGGTTGTCTTGAATTACTGAGTTCAAGAACCACACAAAGGAAGATGTGGTCACTTAGTGGACCCTAGAGTTGTTACAACAATTATAGAAGATTAGAAACAAGATCACCAATCATTGGATCGATAGTTTTCTAGCAGAATTTGTGAATGAATTCATTATTGATCAATTTGTATCATATTATGAACTTGAATGAAAGTTTTTCAAGTGACCTAGAGGTAAGTTCTTGTGTCCTCTCAAGTTTTTGATTAAAATTATATTGTCTGAATACGGTAATCTATCCAATCATATCGATTTAATGTCTCGAAGATGCCCAACTACACGTAGTGAAATAAATTACAGGGTAGATCTAGAAGAAGGTTTTGTTTATAGTCCTTTCAAAGGTAAATCTCACAGTGATAGAGAATAAAAAGCTAGTAGCGCTGGTGAATTTGCGCACTCTGAAGAAGAAGTATTGCAAGAGTAGAATAGCCTTAGGTTGTTGGCCATAGTTCAGATCCCATCCACTCCACTTCCGAACTCATCTCACTCTGAAAATTCATCCAATCCATCTCCACCACCAGGTGTTGAGATGTCTACCTCCATGAATTTACCTACTTTCTATGGTATCGGGAATGAAGAGACAAACCAATTATGGCTTGTTACTAATCCTTTATGGATAGTGTAGCTAGTTAATAATGAATATGTTAAGAAAAGACATCTAACCACTGTTGTTCAAGACCCCATGCTGGATTGGTACATAAGGTATGTAGTGATGAACCCTATGCAACTATTGGTAATATGAAGGCCTCATTGAAAGAAAAATTCAAGAGGCTGATATATTTTGTGCAATGTGTAACTAAGTTGAAGGATATTTTCCAAGAGTTGAACGAATTTTTATGGGATTCGGATCAAAGGTTGAAGCACACTATCAAACACGGAGGATTTACTATTGATTACACCCAACAAAAAGAGTGGTTTATTTCCATGATTCTATAGGATTTGTGTCCACCCTTAAGTCAATAGAAGATTTCCATGGAGGCTGAAGCTGTAGAGATTTCAATGAAGCTAGAAGATTCATTGGTACTTGCTGCGTAGATCAAGACTCAGTAGACCCAAAGCTAGTTGTAGAAAATGCATTTAGAAATACAAAGTGTGTGCAAGGATAAGGGAAATGAGGCATGCATAGATGTATGTTGTATACGCTAAAAATTTTGCTGGCATCACAAGGATCAGTGTCCCATATTTAATAACTATCTACAAGCAAGAGGACCAAGACAACCGAAGAGAATTACTGGACCAAGTGGAAATCCTACGTTATGGAGAGAAATTTTTAAGATATGGGTATGAACAGGACAAAATTATGCCCGAGGATTTGTAAATATGTCCCTAATCTTATGAAACATTTTTTCAAATTTTTCTCATCGGCGGGACATGAAGAACAACACTGTCATAGCTTTGATTTGATGATTGGCCAAGCTAACCGATATAGGGTGCACGTTGAACCTACTTCATCAACATCTCCACCTAGTCATGTGGGATTCCCAAATAGAGGATGAGGAAGAGGAGGAGCTGATCGAGGAAGGGGGCAACTCATATTCTACAATTGTGGTGATGCAGATCATTATGTACGTGACTCTCCAAACCTAGCATGACAGTCTTTCAGGTATTGTAGACAATTTGATGATGTCATCGAAAATTTCCATGTTTTTATTTCCAAAATGCAGGAAAAGAAAACACAGACTCCTACTCAAAAAATTCAGATGGTAAGAGCTGAGTTGCATGAAGAAGAACCAAGTGTGAATGTAATCACCAGGAGTGGTGCAACCACTAGTGAAGAGAAAGGGGCGAATCCTCATGCCGATATATAGATCCAAAAGGCACCTAGAAATAAGGAAGGATTCATCTTACAACGCTAAAAATAAACCTTTTATAAGTGAAAAAGGGGTTCACAAGAGTAGCTAGTTCAACGTCAAGTAAACATATGGACATGGTGAGGGTAGATTAAGAGATGAAGCCCTATCTATAGGCTTGTATCATTTTTCTATGAAATAAAAAGGCAGTCAAGAACCTCCAAGAATTGATCGAAAACTACACATAGAAATAGGAACCCCACATGGAGTAGAAGGTTGTTAATAGTATCTATAATCATAAAAGAAGAATTGGATGGGAGATGCACTTGACTACTCAAATTGGTGCATATGAGATGGATCGGGTAATTTTGGATGTAGGATATGATGAAAATGTTTTACCAAAGAAGATGTGGCAACAAATGGGAGAACATAAGTTGGAATGGTCCAAGATCTAGCTGCACATGTAAAATCAGCAAAATATTATCCCATTAGGAGTTCTCTCCCAGACCATAGTAGATATTGAAGAAGTGTGCTGGAAGACTTTGAAGTTATACATATTGTAGATGATACTGACACCTATCGTGCATTATTTGGTTTATATTTGGCTATTGATATGGGTGGCATCATGAATCTCAATCACAGAAGTATGGTATTTGAGAATAATGGAACTAGGTTTATGCCCCCCCTAGATCCCGCAGAAGGTGAAAGATATACAGAACCAATGCGCACAAAGGATAATGTTGATAAAATATATAGGTTGACTACACGGGATGAAGATTGGATCAAACCTAAAATGGATGGAAGACTCAACTTAGAGAAGGATAGCTCCTAATTTTCAGATTCATATGAGGAACTGGAGAACTAGAAAAACCGGTTGCATGAAGTATATATGGTATGTTGCAATAAGGTGAAAAAAGCTCTTTGGTGCATATCCTCAGATGTAGGAGAATTTCCTTATTATGATGGTATAACTAAATTTAACCTATTTTTAGAATAATTTGATTAAGCTATTCTATAAACACAAAGGTTCGATGCACTTGATAGAACACTACGCTCAACCCCAACATGCTGGTGGGAGACACATAAGGGAAAATTGGCTAATTGGGAAGAATTCACCGGCATGATGCGTCTGTGATTTGAACATACAGAAACTAGAATGGGAGAGACCTATTCCAGAGAAGGTGATTCTTGCAAAAATTTGGCTAAATGGACTAAAGCATGGCATGAAGATCGAAATCCATAATGGGTGCATATATTCATCCACACTTTGGGGAGGGTTCCTACGAATTGGTACCTTGAAACTAAGTTGTGACAAGGAACCAATGAATGGATTATGTTGTCAGAAAAATTTATCTTCACCATTAGTTTTGAAATTGGGTTTCATTTCATGGATGAGGCACTGCAAGATATTCAAGAGGTCATATTTTACACAACAAAAGTGAACGTTGAGTGTGCCTTTCCAGCATGGGATGCACAAATGAAGGACATGGTTAATTGTCAATTTTTTTTATTTGAAGATAATGATGAAGATCCAAGGAACATCATGATCCCTGAATCAGAGTGACATTGCATAGTTACTAGAGCTAGGATTAATTGAGTCACCTTTGAAGATTTTGAAAGTTAAAATTGGCTCAAAAGAACAACTGAAGTTAGAAAAGATCGGGGATTACTGGGATGACGATACGGTGGTAATGGTTGGTGAGTTTTTGACTGAATATCAAGACTTTTTTCCTATGAAATTCTATGAACTGAAGGGGATAACCAAAGATCTCGGGGTAATTAAGATCACTTTAAAACTAGATGTGTGACCTATGAAGCAACGCTTGTATAGGTTGAATCCCAAATATAAGAAGAAAGGAAAATATTAATTGGAGAAAAGTCTTGTTGCAAGAATCATAGAACTAGTGGAAGAATCTGATTGGGTGAGTCTTAGTGGAAGAAATAAGGATTTTCATGGATCTGCACAAATTGAGTGATGCTTGTGTGGATGACCCATTCTCGACCCAATTTTCTGATAAAATCCTGGACAATGTGAGAGGACAGGAGGCCTATTAATTTGTAGATGGTTTCTCAGGATACCATGAGCTCACAATCGTATTGGAAGACAGAAGAAAGAAAACCTTTGTGATAGAATGTGGATCCCTTCAGTATGCCATTCGATATGAAGAATGCACTAGGTATCTTCTCACGTGTAGTAGTAGTTGCATTCAAAGGATACAATAATAGAAGTATACTTTGATGACTGGATTGTCTTTGGATTATTGAAGCATGTGTCGAGTCTGCGCCTGATGCTGGATAATTTTCATAAGTCTCAGATCTCACTCAATCTGAAAAAGTGTATATTTCGTGTTCCATTTGGGATATTTCTAGTTCATAATGTTTTTCATTAAGGATTGATGGTGGATCATGCAAATATTGTTGTTATTCTTAACTTGAAAGTTACTGCAAATGTGAAACAACTGCACTCAATTTTGGAGCATACAGGGAATTATAGGAATTGAATTCAAGGTTATGCATTGATCACTACGCCCATGGAGAAGCTGCTAAACAAGGATACCTCATTTTGTTGGGATGAAGATTGTGAGAAGAGCTCTGAATTACTCAAGGAAAAACTTTGAATTACTTAAGGAGAATATCTTCATTACACTCGTATTAGTCTTTCCTAATAGGATGTAGGTATTTCATGTACATGTCGATGCCTCCTACATCGTGCTAGGAGCTATTTTAGCACATCCAGGAGGCAGGTAGACTGAACACTCTATTCCATTTTCAAGTAGGAATTTTTTTAGTGTGGATCGTAATTACTCGACCACAGAAAGGGAAGGATTAGATATGGTCTTCACATTGGAGAAATTCTACCACTATCTGTTGGGCGGCCAATTTAAGATTTTAAGTGACCACTCTACTCTGAAGAACCTGGTCAGCAAGACTGTGTTAGGGGGATGATTTTCCGATGCTTTTTGTTATTTTAGGAATATAAATTTGAAGTAATTTTGAAACCGATAAGACTGAATGTTGGGCTAGATCATCTGTCGTGCAATTAAAATGGAGAAGAGCCAACTAGCTTGGAAGATAACTCACAAGGCACACAACTATTCACCATAAAATTAGTTAATGATCACTTTTGGGATATTATTCATTTTATTACCACTGAAAGTGCACCCACATAATACATGTTGGTACATAAGAAAGATTTGGTTGCATGCGTAATTGAGTTTACTATAATTTTCAGTCAGTTGTACAAAATGGGTGCAGATGAATTCATGCACAGCTATGGGTTGGAATTTGAAAGACATGATATCTTAGCTAAGGCTCATGAAAGGGTTTTAGGAGGTCACTATGAAGGGAAAGGCACTATGCAAAATATCCTACGAGCTGGTTTATGGTGGCCCATGGTGCACAGTGACGTACATCATATATTCATGCTTATGATGTATGCCAAAGGACGAGGAACCCGTCACGCAGAGATGAGATGCCCTTGCACCCACAAATGGCTTTTCAAGATTTTGAAAAATGGGCCATTTATTTTTTCAGGCCTGTTGACGGTCCAGGAAAGAAGAAAAATGTGCGCTACATAATCACTGTGACAGATTAGGTGACTAGATGGGTTGAGGATAAGGCTGTGAAATTTTTTACTTCAAACACAGTTGCGCACTTCATTTTTGAGAATATATTGACTCAGTTTGGGTGCCCTAAGATTTTGATCAGTGAGCAAGGTACACACTTTGTGAATGAAACTATTGAAGCTCTGATGAAATAATTCCATATTCGTCATCAGAAGAATAATCTGTATCACCCACATCCGAATGATGCGGTGAGTACTCCATATGACCCAGAGGTGAATGGCGTAGTGGAAGCTTTTAATAAGAAATTGGAGATTTCACTTAGAAATATCTGCAATGCTAATCAAAATTATTCATATGTGTGCATACGTGAGGTTTTTTGGGCATATAGAACCATGTACAATAAGTTGACAGGAAAGATACCGTTTAGAATGGTGTATGGGTAGGAAGTTGTTATGCCGATGGAGTATATTGTTCCATGTTTTTGCATTGTAGCATTCAATAATATGGCAAAAAAAGATATTATGGAAGAACGATTGTAACATTTGGTCGCACTGGAAGAGGACCGATTCATTTCAAGGTTTGGTCAATAGGTGCAAAAGGCATGCGAAAAGGATAGGCATGACAGGCACATTATATAGAAGTTATTTAAGGAAGAGGATTTGGTTTT
Organism: Pinus albicaulis; assembly: GCA_034641835.2. Classification (NCBI taxonomy): domain Eukaryota; kingdom Viridiplantae; phylum Streptophyta; class Pinopsida; order Pinales; family Pinaceae; genus Pinus; species Pinus albicaulis. The sequence goes on along the minus strand of CM076583.1, from coordinate 893,817,225 downwards.
ATTGTAGGAGAGAAAATTTTTCCGCCATATAGGTAAACTCAAAATGCATTGGTTCATACCATATTTTGTCAAGGAAATCACATATGGAGGTGCGGTATGCCTGGACACCTTAAGCAGAGAATACCTTCTTGGGTATTTCAATGGAAGAATTTGATTGAAACCATATATGGATAAATCTCTCCCTACATGGACCAAATGAATATATGGTTGGAAGAATATATGGTTGGAAATATGGATCTGCATAGCAAGGATTTTAGATGTGCAGACAGGTGCGGCACGTGAAAATGTTGACTAGGTCATAGAGGCACCATAATATAGTCGTTGGAACAATAATTATGGAGAAGAAAATATTCTTACCATTTGGAGGAGTGGCTAAATTCCATTTAATGAGGTTATTATGCCAAATTTTGAGCCAGTTTAGAAATTATGGGGATACAGTAATGAATAGAAGATCATTTAAGATGGGCCTATGGTATAAATATGACCAACAGAGCTGCATTAGTTAAATTTTCTTTTTATTTGATTTATTTGCGTTGTTCTCTCTCCTCTCTAAAAATTTTCCAAAGCTTATGTCTGGCCTTAATCCAATATTTGTGGAGGAGTTGTGTCTTCGAGGTTTATGTCACCTGATTCCACAAAGCGTGACTATCACTAAGCCCACCCCATCCACAACGGCAACTGAAGAGACCCATGCATCGGTCCAAACTAATAAGGGGTAATCCTTGGGGTCACTGAAGTCGCCCCATTATAAAACTGCAAAGTTGTGCTCAATTACTGCAGAGTTATAGAAGAACCTTATGGTGGACTTGCCTCAAACCATCATCGAGAAGGACATTGTAGAAGTATTTCACCACATATCATGGGTGCCTATGTATGTTGTGCCACACATATCCTTATTTAAGGTCCCATAAGATTTATATAAGCTGTGGTCATACACCAATATGCTGCTACACCCGAAAACATGTTTTTTGAATGCCATATGTTTGCCAAAATCCTGCTACTAAATCTGCAAGAATGAGACCTGGAAAACCAAGAGACATTCCTAGAGCTCATGGCCACCATGTATTTAGAGAAGATCCCCTCTGATGGTGGCATAATAAGAGTTGAGCCAAATTCTCGAGCACTCAACCTATAAAAATCAAGGTTGCTCAACCTCTTACATATTCTGCACTTTGTGTGTAGCCCAATAAATGAAATCTATCTGTGACAGGTTCTCTCCCTCATTCATGATGACTGCTTATGGCTAGAAGGGCCCATTCAGATCAATGTTGCATTGATCCATTGAATTAACATCTTTCCTAACAAGGGGGAGTACCTTCTGATGACTTTTGGAGGAAAGAGCCAAGAGAGAAAGGTAGTCGAGGATGTCAAAAAAAAATACAAGGCCTCTCATGATACATGCGGCTTCTTTGTGCATGAAATCAAGGATCGCACAGTTCATATGAGCATGTTGATCCTTGCGTGCAATATGATGATAAAATTCTAGCCAAAGGAAGTGTCAGCCAATGTCATTGAATTAGAAGGGCTATGCGAGAAGGGTATATAGTTCAAATGGTCCCAATACCCTTGTACTGAGTTCCTGGATAATGTGCATGAATTCCAAAAACAAGGCAAGAACCTCTACTATGCTTGGTTATTTCTCATTATTGCATTAATTGGATGGAAGATGCCTCAAGATACACAATGCCCTTATATTGAGCTAGAATTGTTTGAAGCTGCGTGCTACGAAACCCTACGGAGCTCAAATATCCCAACCAGAGTCAGGGAGAACAATATTTTTTGAGTGTTTTTTGACTATGCGCTCTTCTAGGCCATTTAGTCAAAACCAAGGTTATCATCAACCCTTTATGAATTGTTTAAGCTAATTTTATACTTCAAAGCCACATTTCACAACATGGATATATGTGTGAAGGGTGTTATGGAAGGTGTTTGGCATGAATTGTCGTACCCATTCAGAGAGGATGACCTGGTGCATGTCACAACAAAATAGTCACCTACCTGGTTAGAGCCACGCACCTCTCAGGGTGCCTCTTCATTAGTTTTGAGGACTCTGACCAAGCCGCAAACCACCAATGATACACAGTAGAAAGGAAAGTATGACAAAGCAGAACCTCATCCTACTACAACAAGGGAAATGATAGAATTGGATAAGAAAGTAGAAGAAAAAAAATGGTAAATGCATTGAGGACCCTGAGATGCAGATAGCTAAATCCACTAAGCGTGGTTCTCAGGTCACTGGGGGTCTGCGCAAGAAGAGGAAGGGGTCCAAGTTGGCACAGAGGACCTCACTCTCACTGGGGATTAATTGAAACATATCTAGAACTTAGTAAATTGAACCATGGATGATATCTGGACTGACATGGAAGCATAGTACAAATCCATTCTTGAGAGGGTGCAGTCGAGCATCCAATAGCTCAAAATGCAAGCGAGTGCGATACAAGAATTAGGGGAATTTTGAGGTCTAAAATGGGCCTCCTAAGGAAACTATAAATAATATTGGAAATAATAAAATAATATTTGATTACATCATCAAATTTTAGAGGGAAAAAAGAAAAAACTACTTTTTCAATTCATATTTTGAAATTATCTCCCAAAATTTTTACTCAAATTTAGAGCGGGAGTACTCGTTGGATGCAAAATTTATTTCTTCATCCAAGGAGTACCCATGTTGCATAATTTTGATGGATCCTTCTACACAAAAAACGAGAAATAAATTAAAAATGTGATTGCAATCATTTTTTTCATGTATTTCTCATTTTTGTGTAGCAGGGTCCATCAAAAGTATGCAACATGAGTACTCCTTACAGGAGGAATTAAAATTTTCATCCAACGAGTACTCTCGCTTGAAATTTGAGTAAAATTTTTTGGAGATAAGTTGAAAATAAAATTTGAAAAAGTAGTTTTATTATTTTATTATTTTTTAATATTTTTACCCTTTTGCTTAAAAAATGTGAATAATCCCCCATGGTTGACATCATCATCTTAAATCCTATTAGTTATTATAAAGTTTATTTTGGTTGTACATTTTTTCTTAGGAGGCCCCATTTTAGACCTCAAAATTCCCCTAAAGAGAGTGTGAAGCAAGACAACCCACAAAAAGCGAGCATGACTACCTCAAGTATCAAATAGACAAGTGTGAATCGAATCAGCATAGTGCTTCCCTCCCCTTGGATAATTTCAGACTTGATATTCTAGGGTGAGCCATTATATTTGAGCCCCCTACCTTGGGCGCTACTCTGCGAACATGCAGAGAGATTAGCATTAACCTCACAATGATACTAGGTGGTTAGCTCCATGTTATCCACACCATGATCGTGGATGAGTTATAGTACCGGAAGGACAATGCCTTAAAAACTTCTTCCTAGTATCAACAACAAGCAACAACACTGCAGTGGAAGCAACAAACTGCAGAGGAGGCATGCCACACAACTAAGGATCATCGCGTCACATTAGAAGCAATGGTTGATCAACTGTGTGGTGACCTACTAGAGGTCATTATACCTGCATAAGCCAAGCCCACAAAAACGTTAGGGAGATTTGTCGCTATGCTAAAGGCATCACACACATAAATCCACACCATCTCAGCATATTTCAAGCAACATATCACTGAGCTATAGAACAAAATACAACATTAGATATCGTCGAGGGTCCGAGTGTAGCACACAACAGAGGTAAAGGAAACCACAAACAATGTAGCAAAAACAGTGGCCAAATGTGGAACACTCTTACATGAGGCCATGGGTGTTTGGACATCTGTTCAGAATGACCCGATGGTCCAACAACTAAGAAATGATCTTCACATCAACTAACAACTATTCACTGAGATCATGATGGTGACACCCACATTCCTAACATCACATAGGCTTGCTAAAGTTCATGAAGGAAAGGAAATTGAGACAGATATTGAATACCTGCACTGTCGCAAGAAACTATTGGAAAAAAGGATGCAAACTTTGGCTGAGGAAGCCCTGTAGCTATCACAGAACCTTGACAACACCCTCCAAAGCCTCCGAAAAACACATCGTAGTATCAATTTGGTAGCTGAGGAGACCATAACACCAAAATTGGTCGATGAAATGTAGAGTGCTTCCACGTAGAGCATTGAGATCACCATGCCACTTCGGAGCTCTATAGAAGCATTGAAGGTGAAGATGAAGGAAACTAGCCTGTAGTGACTCACAATGGGTCATGAGATTGTGTTCAGGGCCTGTTGGAGTGAGGTCCCCTATGGTGTATTTTTGGGTTTATTTTGTCTAACTTTTGTTGTACTCATTGTGTGAAAATGGTCAAAGGGGATTTTGGGCAAGTAAAAGTACCTTAATCATTGTAATGGGTTTAAAGGAAAAAACCATGACTCTGAAAACATGGTACGTTCGCATCTATGATAGTAACAATATGGAAGGATTGATTCAAGAAAGGATATCTTTCAATGTCTTAATTATTTTTTTTATCTAAGTCTAAGTTTGTCTCAGTGGAAATGCTCATGTTGGCTATGGGTGTGGAGACGTAAGACCTGAGATGTGTCTGGACTCTACTGCTATGTGCATGTAAATATTGGATGTACCGAATTTCATATCTCTTAATAAAGAATGCATTTTTGTGAATCTAGATTCTTATATGGTTGACTGTCTTGATTATCTATTATTTTCCTTAAGATATAAATCTATTCTGTGTTGTGTATTTACTTTTTTGATTGATTAATTTCACCTATGTATTCATATTAGTTGATGTTAGATGATTAGATCTGAATGAAGTATACTTCATTAATGTGTGCAAAATATATTGAAGTGTTCTAGGATAATATCCAAAAGGGTTAGATATGTTGACTTTGCATGTACATAGTTGTTATATTATCTACACTAAGGCTAATTAGGGCCACCACATCAAAATATTCCTTAGGGCACCCAACAATGGTTCCAACAACCCCCTACACTGCTTCGGGTGAGACTTTGATCTGCGCAAGAAGATCACTGCCAAAAGGGCCAGTGGTTATAGGGTTTTGTTGGTTGCGCGATAACTATGAATTTGGGCAAGGAACCCTCAAGCCAAGATATAATGTTAATCAGTTATATGTGTATGGATATATCATTTACTTCATCCACCTCTTTCACCCACCACACATTTGAAGAGGGATCATATTTTATTTGGGGGCTAATGATTTAATTATTTCTTATTTCACTAGGGATTATATCACTCGCCTTGTGGTAAAATTTTGTTGACTCTTGATTATTTTGTTGATTTTTTACAATTTAAATAGAATTTTTTGGGAAATTTTCATGATTTATATTTCCTCTAAAATGCTAAATAATTTTCTAATTTCTAGAAATATTATTTCTAATTTCCCATCACTTCAGCGAGCTTTGATGTGACATAGATCCCTTTGTGGAGAGCGACTTGTTTTCAGTCTTTTTCGATCCTTTATAAAGACTTTTAAATGAAAAAAATGCTAATTTTTTTAGTGTTCATTCCGTCCGTGAGTGATCTCAAACAATTATGTTTGACACTGCTACTGTTTTTTCCAATGAATCTAGAACTAACGAGGTTCTAGGTTTGTTCTGTAAGTGAGGGGTGGGGAGTGGTTGAAAAAATATCCAGAGAAATATTTTATATATTCACTTAATATCAAATTGCTACTATTCTTTTGTGGAGAAAGGGTGTGCGTGAAGTGATAGAGAAAAGTTGTGCAATGAAATTGTGTGCCAGGGAATTTTTGAAAGAGCAGGGAATATATCAAGTCAATTTTTATTCCTCCACAATCCACACAAAGGTAGCTCAATATGTCAAGTTGAGGCAGGGAACCAAAGTATAATTTTGTGAGTGGACATTCCATCGGTGAATTCTCTTACACTGTTATGTCTGACATTATTAAAGCTCTACATAATGATGCCATAAGTGATGGGGTTCTAGGTCTCTTACGTAAGCAAGGAGTAGGGTGAGGTGAGAAAATATGTGGGGGAATTTTTTACATATAAAATTAATGTCAAATTTCTACTATTTTATTGTGCAAAGAAAGGATGTGTAGGAACTACAGGAGAAATGGTTTGCAAAGAATTTTTGTGTAGGGGAGTTTTTTAAAGAGTGAGGACTATATTAAGTCAAGCTTTATTCATGCTAACTATGTACAATGTATATTTTGAATTAATAAATTACTCTAAACATCAGATGGGAATCAATGTAAGGACCTTCATTACAAATATACTATATCAATCTTTAATAACCTTGTTCAGAAAAATTGGTAGTTAGATTCATTTACAAATTCTTCCAACAATATTGGGTGTTTCAACTTTACCTTTTATTTCTAAATATATATATATATATAGCTTATTTGGGATTTTTTTTATTTTAAATTTTATGAGAGGATTGTTTTATTTATTTAGGATAAAAGTATGAAATATCCCTATACTAGAATTTATTTCTAGCCTTTAATATACTGTGATTTACACTTTATTAATATTGAGTTATTTCTTCGATGCATCGAAAATATTTATTTAGCATATATCACAATAGTATGATCAAATGTAGGGTAGTTTCCCAAGGTTCAATAAGAAATCCCTGGATTTTGATGAATTGAATGGAATGGAGAAATGTGCGAACAAATGCATAAATAGTTAAAAAAGAGAAATTATTTCACTATCTTAAATCAATTTATTTAATTAAAGAAATAAATAGTTTGAAAATTTGTATTATTAAATTTTGGGAAAAACCCAAAACCTCTAAATGATATGTGCAAAGTGTGAGGAACATTTTATTGTCTTTCCTTCACACTCCTAAATATTTGTGTTGTGGAAATTGCAATGTGAGGCATAACCAGTTCATTATTAAAATGACGTGGGCACAATTACAAAGAATATATCAATCTAGACACAATGGAAGAAACATATAACATGCAATAAACAAATACATAAAATTTGTTCCATACAAATTTAGCTAATGCTATATTAGATTTCCTTTTTTTTCTTGAATTAGTTTCAATTCAATGCTCATGAATAGGGAAAAAAAATCGAGTATATTGCATTATTAGTTGAACATATCAATGAAAACCTAACAAGAATCATTTTCCATGGAATTATGTTAGTTACATATGGAACTTTTTTGGAGAAATCATACAAGACAAGACTAATACTATATGCACATTTGACAGATAAAAAGGCAGAAATGTAAATAACATTGAAAGCTATTTCACTAAAAATATAATGGTGACTAAATGTGATAATGGTGGTTGTGAGAAAACTATTTCACTAAATATCTCTATCATTTAAAAATCATTTGTCTTGTTTCCAAAGAGTGCTCTTTTTCCCGACATATGAAGATTTCAAATTTGTCTCGTAGTGTCTACAACTGGCCTAATCAATGCACCCATTGCAATTTCAACAACACAAACATCGATGCAATAAGTAAAAGGAATCAAAGAAGGTAATTTTGAGACAAGTCCTATTTTCTTCGATAGTAATTTAACTATTTCGTTTTCTAGAAATATTTTTTTCTGCCACAATAGTAAACACTTTAACACCCATTTTCACTTCAACCTAGACCTAGTCAACAATGATGATGTCTATCTTCGGCTTTGCAATTGAAAAAGTAAGTTGGTAAACATATTTAGAAATCCATTGGCAATTTTTTTATACATTTCAAATACAATGCTTAAGAATTGTCTACATTTAAAACTGTGATGAAGATCAAGTCAAAATTAAGAGAGAGTATTGAATCTAAATGTTTGCTTCGGTAGTGTAGTTCATTCAATACAAATTTAGTAATTTGCAATAATGAGTTGGATCATATTGAAGATGGTCTTCGATATGTTAAGAAAGTAGATGTAACTCGTTTTTGGTGTGGTGAAGAAAATTGGTATCTTAATTACAAAAGAGATGAAAAACTTCATTTACTTTTCAATTTGGATAACTTTGTGTTTTAATGTGTTTTTTATTCTTGTTTTCTTCAAAATTTGACCAATATTGCCAATCAAATTAGCACACATGATGACATTAAAGGTAAGTTTGTTACCTAAAAATTGGTAATTATCTTTCCCACCAGCAAATATGGTCAAGAAGGTCCTTATAATGTAGTTTATAGCTTTTATCATAGACATAAACATGAGGAAGGATCTGACTTGCACTATATATCCACTGTAAACCTCCTCTTCTAGTCTACCATTAGAAACCTTCATTATGTGAAAATAGAAAATGAATACAGTGCCATGGATATATATTCATCGAGGACAATGGTAAAGAGAAATGGAGTCATTTCCATTCGAATAAAGTTGATTTACTTAATATCAAGAGGCTTGAGAAATAGTAATGATATGAAGGGAGAGGAGAAGATAATTTTAAAATTTAATTTTAAAGTCTTTCTTGAATAAGGGAATGGCTTTGTGACATCTAGGTGGAAATAACACTTACACCCACTCTATTATTTTGATTACACTTACCAGTTGGTTCTATTTCTATAAAGACATTATACCTTTACTATTTTAATGTGAACAAGGAATGCATTCATTTCTGAAAAATTTGACGTCAACCAGGAAGCCCGATTATTCACAATGTTTTTTTTTTATTTAGTTTCCCAAATATTAAAATATTATCTGAGCAGTGAGCACAAATCGATGCATATGAATAGATAAAGTAGATATATTCTAAAACTTTTAGCTATATTATCATAACCATAATTTGTGGAAATTAGTAAGATAAATTATAATGAGCTTATGATTGAACCTACAATGTTACACATGTCATGGGTGAAAGAAAAAGGAATTCATTCTATGAAAAATTCAAAACCATTATTTAGTGGCATAATAGTTGGGCGCATTCTCTACATTTATAACCACCACTTCTTCCCTATAATGAATTATTTTATGTCAACAAGGTCTCTAACTAGCCCCTTCATATTCTCAAATTTTTTGATATCAATGTTTGGGAGAGAGCACATCCCAAAATATAATTTCAAAGATGGGAACGACCTCATATCATGTAGACATATATTAATAGATTCAACTGATATTGCAATATGCTAAAAAAAATACCAAATCAATTCTACAGATTACATAAACCAATTACAATTGCACAATCACATGAACAATAAAGAGAAATATTTTTAATCGAACAAAAAAAATATGTATCTGGCGAAAGCCTCAACTAAAAAGCCATGTATCTATATATTGCATTAAGTTAAGAATATGAAACAATAGAATTTTATTTCCCTTCCTGTGAAACCTTTTTACTATATCTAACTGTCTCACTCTTATCCCAACAAGAATGGTCTAATACTTAACCAATTTCATGATCTACGTTGCTAAGCCTTGCATGCACCTTCCTGGAGGAATTGTGGCCCTATTAATAATGGTAAGTGGTTACCACCATCCAACACTAAAATTTCTCCACATAAAGTAAATTTGACAAGAAAAGGGTAAAAGAAGAATTTATTTCAATTTGTTTCAAGACCTCCATCTCCAAGACATAACTCTCAAACCTCTCACCACCTTCATATCACAACAATTAAAATTGGAGGGGGATTCAATGGAATGGATTCCACTGACATTAAGAGAATTAGGCAATATCCTCAAGTCATGGAAATCTTTCGAAAACCCCAATAGCTAGGGTTTTGTTAGGTCCCCATATTACTAGTATATTCCCTTACTATTGTTAGTGTAACCCCCTTATTGTTATTTTTGTACCCTTGTAACCTCAATATTGTTATTATTATGCCCTTAAATTTTTATTGTTAGGTCGGCTACAATTATATTGTGATCCCATGGACTCCTATATATAGAAGGAGGTTTTGTCATTTGTATCATCCAAGAATTGTTCATTTATGTAATGTATTGGAGGTTTACCCCTCGAAGTGGCTGATTTCTAAGGCTTTGATCTCTCTTTATTCTATTTTTGGAGCTCGTTTCATAACATTTGGGATCATAGATTTGGATTCTAGCATTTCGTTGCTCCAAACAGATCATCGTGTAATTTTCGCTATAATTTTTTTCTACCAAGGTTAAGAAGCTGAAATTTTACAGGGCAAAGCCAAAATCCTAAGGAACGTTGTTTAAACATTTCAGATCTTGGTTCACAATATTTTCAGAGATATAATCTGTGGAAGTAAGGTTTTTTTCAAGCTCACAAATTTCACCTAAAACCAGTCATCATGGAATTTTTTCTATAATTTTTTTTTATACTAAGGTTTTGAAGCTGAAATCGCAAGGAATGTTGTGTAATTTTAGATCTTGGTATGCAATATTTTCAGAGATATGATCTATGGAAGTTAAGGTTTTTTCAAGTTCTTGAGTTTCATCTCAAAGATGTGATCGTGGGAAAATCATCGTAACTCTCTCTCAGAGCATCGGATTGGAATTATATAAAATTTGGTGTATCAATTTCATAACCAAAGGAGGAAACAATGACACGTGGAACTTTGTACAAGTTCACTCTACTAAATCAGTCCATAGTTAGGTCATTGTGGGAGGTTGGGCATAACACTGCCTTGAAGAATCCAAATCATGTGAAGCCTATGGAATTTGAAAGAAGATTTATAGGGCTACTACAAGGTGGAATTTTAGATATTGAAGATCCAAAATTTCAGAGATAATTCAGTTTGATTATCGAGCTCCTTAAAAAAAGAAAAAGGTGCGTATTTTTTTTTCGAATTACATAAGTCTTGTGTGAAAAATTAGTTTGAATTGATTCCAAGGGAATATTGTAGAATACATATTTGTATTGGGTTCTAAAATTCCTCCTAAAAATAATTCAGCACCCATTAAGCCTTTGGAATGCTCTACTATGACTCATGAAGACGAAGAACTGCAACATGACATGTCCAAACTACAAAAGCGAGTGCACCAAATTTCGCTCTCGCAAAGAGCAACAAAAAATGAAATGGAAGTTTTGATGAATGGTGTGGAAGCTAAGATGGATGGTGTGAAGAAAGAAATGGGAGCTAAGATGGATGGCATGGAAGCTGGCATGGAAGCTAAGATGGATGACATGGAAGAAAAAATGAAAGACAACATGGAAAATATGAATAATGATCTAAAAATAGGCATGGAATGTTTGAAAACGTTCATGCTAAAAATGTTTCCAAATGACGAAAAGATAGTAGAGGAAACGCATGATGAGAAGAAGATAAATGTTAATATTGATTTTATAAACTCTAATTCTAGATGGAAGAACCACCATATTCCAAAGATGGATATGTGGATGTTTGATGGGAAGGATCCTGTAACATGGATACTAAAAATGGAGCAATATTTTGAAATCAATAATGTGAAAAACACACAAAAGGTACGCATTCCAACTTTACATTTAGAACAAAATACATTTATATGGTATCGATGGCTTTGATCGCGTATAAAAATTGTCACTTGGTCAATTTTTACGGAGGAAATGATAAAACATTATGAGGATACAAATAGAAACACCTTCTTTACCCAATAGATAAATATCAAACAAAAGTGTTCAGTGGTGGAGCACATTGAGGAATTCCAAAAATTGAATATAAGGGTAACTGATATTTTAGAGAAATATAGGATTGATGTCTTCATATGGACTTTAAAGGATAAAATCCAACATGAAGTTTGTGTTTGAGAGCCTGATTCATTGGAGAAGTCATTCAGATTGGCAAGAAAAATTGAATTTAAAATTATAGCGACAAAGAAGCGTACCTCTCACATCTATAAATATGGAAGTGTTGCTACTCCTAGAGTTCCACAAACTACAAGGTTGACACCACAAAAATTGGAAGAAAAAAGCGCAAAAGGGATTTTCTACAGTGGTGATATCAAATACACTAAAGGTCATAAGTGTGCTAAGAAGAAATTATTTGACATAGATTGTGAAGAGGAGGAAGAAAATGAACATGAAATGTTAAAATAAGAGGATATACACCAGTAAACAACCCCAGAAGAAGAAGAAATGAGTCTGACCATGTTTTGCAATGCATTGGCAGGTATTACCACTCCTCAAACTCTAAAGATAAAAGGACATATCAAGAAGAAATAGGTATATTGTTGATTGATTCGGGTAGTACCCATAATTTTATTTATTTTAAGGTAGCGAAGGAATTGAATTGTTTCCTATACCCGGCACCAGAATGTTAAGTGATGCTTTCAAATGGAAGGACTATAAATTTCTATGGAAAATTTCATAATATTAAGCTAACCATGGGGGAATATGTATTGAATAGTCCAATGATTTACATTTCAATGGGAGGTGCCGATGTTGTACTACGAGTACAATGGTCACAATCTTTGGGCATGGTAGCTTTTAATTTTTAAGAACTTTTCTTGAAATTTTTTTCAGAAGGAAAGGAAGTCAAATTATTAGGTATCGCGGGGAAGGTGGGAAAGAGAATAGGCTCTAATGTCATGAAAAAGCTTTTGATGAAATAAAAATGGGGCGTAATTGCACAATTATGCTCACTCGAAGCTCCAACATCAAAATCATCTATTTCTATAGATCTCCAAAAAGTATTGGACAATCATTCCAAGGTGTTTCAAACTCCCAAAGAACTCCCAGCTATTCATGATCATGATAATTCTATTCATTTTATTCCAGGAAGTGTTCCTCCAAAACATGAGGCCGTACATATATCCTTATTTCCAAAAGAGCGAAATTAAACGTATGATTGCGGAAATGTTAGAGGTTGGTATAATTCAACCTAGTCAAAGATATTTCTCTGCTCCAGTGGTATTGGTGCACAAGAAGGATGGACCATGGAGGATGTGTGCGGATTATAGGGAGCTCAATAAGCTCACTATTAAAGATAAATTTACCATTCATGTGATTCATGAATTATTGGATGAATTACATGGATAAAATTATTTTAGCAAGTTGGATCTTCGTTCAGGATATCGTCAAAACAAAATGAAGACGAAAGATATTTTGAAAAAAAAAATTTCGAACGCATGAGGGTCATTATGAATTTTTGGTCATGCCTTTTGGCCTTACTAATGTACCTTCTACATTTCAAGGGTTAATGAATTCCATTTTGAGATCCTTCCTTAGAACATTTGTGCTAGTATTTTTTGATGATATACTAATCTATAGCAGGTCTTGGAAGGATCATGTTCAACGTGTTGACAGGGTGCTCGAACTATTGAAGGTGAAAGAATTATATGCGAAAATGTCCAAATGTTTCTTTGAAGTACAAGAGGTGGAATATTTAGGTCATATTGTATCTCATGAGGGTGTTAAGGTAGATCCTAACAAAATTAAATCCATTAAGGAATGGAAAGTCCCCATAACCATAAACTAGTTGCGAGGATTTCTCGGGTTAACAGGGTATTATCGCAAGTTTGTTAAGAACTATGGGATAATAGCACCACCTCTAACAACATTAATGAAGAAAGATGCATCTTTAGGGACTCCTGAAGCAACTAAGGCCTTTGAACTTCTTTTAGAGGAAATGTTCCTAACACCGGTCTTAGCTACGCGAGGCTTCACACAAACCTTTATTGTGGAATGTGATGCCTTAGGAGATCGAATTGGTGTTGTTTTAATGAAAGAAGGAATACCCATAGCTTCTTAAAGTCATCCAATCAAAGGAAATTATTTACAGAAAACTATTTATGAGAAGGAAATGTTGGCAATACTACATGCACTAAAGAAATGGTGACCTTACCTAATTGGAAGACATTTCAATGTAAAAAGTGATCATGATAGTATTAAACACTTTTTGGAACAAAGACTATATTCAGAAGAGAAGAAAAAATGGTTCACAAAGATGTTGGGTTATGACTTTGAAATCATCTACAAAAAAGGGAAGCTAAATTTTGTCGCAGATGCACTCTCAAGAAAGGATGAATAGGTGGAAGCATTGCTTTGTGCCATTTCTATTATCCAACCAGATTGGATAAACGAAGCAAGGGATGAATCGAAGGAGGACGAGTAAGTGTGGACACTCATTCAAAATTTTCAGCAAGATCCTAGTATATCTGATACATTTAGTTGGAAAAATGATTCCTTATGGTACAAATATAACTTATATATTTGTAAGAATTAACAACTAAAACAAAAGATTCTTTTGGAATTGCACACTTCTCCTTTAGGAGGACACTCAGGACTTTTAAGAACTTACCACAGTGTGAAGAAATAATTTTTTTTGGATGGTCTTAAATCTGATATTCAAAATTTTGTGGCAGAATGTTTTGTTTTCCAACAAAATAAATTTGAGACAATTAAGACCCTGATTCTTCTACAACCTTTATCCATTCCAAGTCAACGTTGGGAGGATATTGCAATGGATTTTATCATAGGTTTACCTAAGTTTGAAGGAAAGAGTGCCATCATGGTGGTAGTTGAAAAAATTATGAAGTATGCACACTTTTGTGCATTATATCATCCATTTGAGGTAAGTACAGTTGTTACTGCATTTATGCAAAAAATTTAAAAGCTACATGGAAACCCAAATATTATTGTAAGTGACACAGATCCCATTTTTACTGGAAATTTTTGGATGGAATTTTTTTCTTGTTTGGATACTCAACTAGCTCATAGCTCATCTTATCATCGTAAATTCAATGGTAAAACTAAGATAGTGAATGAAAGTTTGGAAGGATATCTTCGTTGTTTTGTATCTGATAAGAAAACACAATGGGTCAACTGGTTACCTCTCACTTAATGGTGGTATAACACTTCATTCTATACTGCAGCAAAAATGACCCCATTTATGGCACTTTATGGATATCATTCATCATCCATCACATCATCTTTAAGAGAAAATTATAAGGTTAAAGCAGTGGAAGATCACATCGAGCATCAACAAGAAGTTCTCCAACTCTTAAAGGATAACCTAAATTTGGCACAAAAATCAAATGAAACAATAGGCAAGTCATCATCACAACAAGAGAAGTTTTGATGTAGGAGACTGGGTGTTTTCATTGCTACAACCATACAAACAAATGTCCCTCAAGAAAGCTAAGAAGGATAATAAATTATCCCCAAAGTAATATGGTCTTTACAAGGTGTTGCTAAAGATTAGTACTATGGAAGACAAATAAGAGCTTCCTACTTCTTTGTGAGTGCATCCAGATTCCCCTGTTTCATGCTTAAAGAAGGTTATAGGTGAAAAAATTCCAGTTCAAAAGATATTTCAAGAACTTGATGAGTAGGGAAAAATCATATTGGAACCTGAAGCAATCACAGAAACGAGAAATCGACAACTACGAAATTGATGAATTTCATAGTATCTCCTCATGTTGAAGAACTTACCCACTAAAGATTCTACATGGGAGGATGAGAATTTTATATGGAACCATCTAGAGCTGCTCAAGCATTGAGGAAAACAATTTTTTGAAGGAGAGGGGCATGTTAGGTACTTATATTACTAGTATAGTCCCTTATTGGTGTTAGTGTAACCCCCTTACTATTATTGTTATACCCTTGTAACCACAATATTTTTATTATTGTGTCGTTGCATAATTATTGTTAGGTCGGCTAGGATTATATTGTGATCCCATGGACTCCTATATATAGAATGAGGTTTTGTCATTTGCATCATCCAAGAGTTGTTCATTTATGTAATGTGTTGGAGGTTTCCATATCGAAGTGGTTTATTTCTGAGGCGTTGATATATTTTTTCTATTATTGGAGTTGGTTTCATAATAGGTTCTTTGAGCTTTTGAAAGGTTATGATGAAGAGATAGCTAGATAATTTTCAGTCGCTTTGCAGTCACATTCAGAAGAGAGAGCCACAACTATGGTTAGAGACATATCCATCATACTATCTCCTGAACTCGTAAGCAGAGTTACAAATTTACCCTAAGGAGCCAAAAGGAACAAGAGAAGAATACCTAGCACTGTAGCCAAGAAGAGTTTGTTTCTACCAGGAGAAGAGTACATTGAAGATAAAAATGGATTGAGGAGAGAAAGCCTTCCATACCTCTGGGATGAAGTAGCATTCCATATCATGAAGTTTATTTATTATCAAGGCAGCATTAGTGTGGTTTATGGGTATCATTTCGGATTGTTAAATGAAATTAGGTTCCAAGGAGAAATCCCACTTGAACATAGATTAAGCATTCCCCACTTCCTCTTGAACTCCATAACTGACCTGAGCCATAAAGTGAGGCAAAGAGAATATTATTATTTGGCACATCATGGACTTAAAAATCTAATTGTGAATGATGCTTTGAGAAGGTTAAACCTACCTGTATCCTGGTATTCTTTCGTAGACATGGATAGGGAATCATTCATAGCTAATGTTGGCTCGAGGAGTCCTGATCTAGGTTCGAAGGTTAAGGTTTTCCAACATACCCCTATACTATTGGCCCTTTCGGTAATGACCTACTTGGGCAGACCACAGTGTCACCCGAAGAAGAATGAGAGCTTGTTGGAACTAGGTTTCTGCACTTTGAGAGAGAGAGTAGGTAAGTCAAGAAGATCTGTGTTCAAAACTTGTCGGGTTCGCATGGAACAGGTCTATTTTTAGGTTCATTAACAATATAATCTATAATTAATCATAACAGATTTAATACCATGCACAGATCTAGTCAATACCTTCGCATCCACACATGTATCAACAATTTACCAACACTTACTATCATAGATGCATCTATAATATATCATAGATATACTTTATACCATAACACAGATATATTTGCAACAAAAATAGACAGCAAAAATGTATTTGCAGCTTCGAACAAATTCCCCAGGTTTTCATTAACAGTAACACAATAGATCCGGATAACACAGATATACTTCAACTATATATGTATATATTAGCATCCAAAACCCAATTACAATAGAAAACACAGCCTGTGCACACAGCTAGTAGGATGTGCACACAGCAGGACTGAGGAGCTCCGTGCACATAGCTAGCAGGAGTCCTTAGCCAAAACAACCCAGAATAGATCTAAAAATTCACATGTAGCATCAAAAATAATTCTTTCCTACCTCTTGACTCAAAATGTTCATCTCTTTATAACAACTTGGCCTATGCTTTCCTGTGGTCCAAAAACTATGGTTTGAGGACTCTAGGTCTACCCTTGATCCATTGCAATCCATTTTGGGCTTTAAGAAATCCCAACTCCCCTGCGTTAGACTAATTAATACCAAAAATATACAAAATTGTACAAAATTCGCAGCTTTAGGGGACCCTGTTCCAACAGTCCCCCAACACAATCTTTTGACTTGTCCTGAGTCACTACAGTCGTGGGCTCTCCATACTTGTCTACAACTGCTTGGTTGCATCCAAAAATGGGGGCAACAATCCTCACTTTGCGCAGCAACATTCTGGGCTATCTCCACCAACATCTATGAATTTGGGCCTTCCATAGCAGTGGTGATGATCTCTAGAGTTCGGTTCAGCTTCTTTACTGTGATATCAACATCCTAGGACATCTTGAGGGCCTCATCCACCGATGGATTGAGGAGATCGGTAAACGTATCCTTCCTCTCTCAGAGAGCCTCCATTTAATCTCTGATCGCATGGCTGGTGCGTAGTCAGGCCAATCGTTGAGAAGGGACCATAGTGGTCAGTGTAGCCTCCTGTTGGTCAAGCTCTTCTTCTTTCTGTTGTAGTGCTTGGTTTATTTCTCATAGGAGAGGGTCAGGCTGCACCTTTGTCCACAGCTGCATAGTTGTTTCCAACAATTCTACACCTGGAGCGATTTGTCCTATAATAACATTTGTAGCCTCTATAACTAGCGCGGCTCACTGGGCCCTTACATCTGGTTATATTTATAGCTGGAAGTTGGCTTGTAAATCAACAACCTGTTATTCTATATGTGTTTTGACTACCTTGATCTCGGTCCTTGAGGCCTTAAATGCTGCGACCAACCCCTCAATCTTGGCCTGGGGGGTGGAAGTAGTCGGGATATCTTCAGTAACATCCATGTAAAGCCTACTAATTAAGTGCTCCAGCTCTATCTATTGCACAATGATGAGGGTACAGGCAGCCTGTGCCTGAGATGCCTCAACAATTTTTTCTTCAATTATCTGCTCAACTGCACTGTGTTGCTTGTGCACTTGACGATCCCTATTTTGAATTTCTTTAGACAGCGATGCATGAAGAAGTTGCAATAGTTCATGTGGCAGGAAACTGAGATCTAGCTATACCTCCACGCAGGCCTGGACTTGCACTCCTAAGTCTTGTGGACCCAGTATGAGGGTTGTGCCAGGTAGAGGGAAAATACGACTTTTTGACATATTGTTCACTGCACTGCTTGTGGTTGGGGCTGATCTCACATGGATCATACTCGTATGCAAAGTGTTAGTCTTTAACTACGGAGCATGGAGCTCAGCTTGGAGGGTGTCGACCACGGCTTTCTACTACTCTTCCAGAGCCAGCCATTTTTCTTCTACAGCCAAAGTGACCAGATCTGCGATCTACTCGAGGTCCCCCTTGTTAGCGTAACACCTTTGTCAAATTTTGTTCATTGAGATCATTTCTTATTGCATGGCCCTTTATTAGGGTCACGAGTCCTGTTCATACCTCTGGGGGAGTCATCACCCCATGCATCCAAACCTCCTATTCCCATATCCGACTGTCAATCCTTTTCTGATGTTGGTTTGATGCCCTTCCTAGTAATCTTACTTTATCCTCCGGTCTCCTTGGTAATGGTGGGCAGGGTGATCCTTGTGGTGCTCGTTCCTTTAGTGCCCTTCACACTTGTTTTGAAGCTAAGCTTCCAATGTGGAGGCCATGTTGCAACTAAGTGGTCAATCTCTTCATCGGTAACCATATAGGGGAGCAAAACCCACGCTAGATCCTTGAGGCCTCTAACTTGTACATTATGCATAGTTACTAGAATGCGGTGATGCTTTTATACTTATCATAGATATTTTGTGACAACGCGGCTAGGGGTTGATAGGTACTGCGAGCCCACTCTAAAACAGGACCCATAAGACTTGATTTTACTCAATGTGTTGTGCATCCATTGAGTCCCACAATTTTTCATATCTTTGCCCCTCAAACATATCTAGGGTGAGCTCAGGGAGGACCAAGTCCTCAGGTTCTTCCCATGCAACCAACGTGATCAGAAGTAGCAGCTAGGAGTAGCATAATGCATGGCCCTGATCCTGGGATTCATGGATATTTTCTAGAAATTCATTGCACAGGTACTGGGACCAATTGAAGCAAACCCCCTTTTCACACCGGCCTGCTAGCTGAATCACATATGCAGGTATGGCAGCAGCCTAGCATTTTCACATCCTCTTACACACTAGCAACAAGGTACCCATCTCTATACCAAGGTCGCTGATGGTGCTGATCATAAAACCTCGAGTGTTTCGATCAACATGGTAATCCTCGCGCACCTTTTTGGCAATATTTTGCTCATACTGTTTTCCCATGCATAGCATAGGGTGTGGTCCTTCCATGGGTAGAATAGTAATTCAGTGAATAAGCGTGTTATCAATGGAGATGCGATCCCGGATCTATAGGCCACCGTCGTGGACTAGGGCAAGTAGTTGGTGCACAAGTTAGTCTACGATATTATAATGGTGAAAATGTGGCATCCGTAGCAGGTTTAAGAGCCTGAAACCAGTCAATATTCGCACCCAGCACATGGGGACTATCTTTATCTCGTCATCTTCCAATGACCTTTCGAGGTATAACTCCAGTGCCAACTCAGGGAAGCCCTCCAAACTGGTGAGCTCGTGGTCATAAAATTTTACCTCGTGGAGTTTTTCAAAGGGTTCTCCAATTATGGGGACCTCGCTCGGAGTCAGCGGCATCTGCAAATAGGTGTAAAGGCCATCAATATTCTTCGGCGTACGTGTTGAGGGCCTGCGAGGTGGAGCAAGGGGCGGTAGCGAATTGATTGGTTCAACTATTTGGGCCTTTTTATGAGCAGATAAGGGTCTCCTTACAGGGTTAGGCAAGCTTGCTTGGGCCACTGCCTGTAGGGACTTCACATTTCAAGGGGACGTGTGGCACTTTACCCTAGCCCATATTGCAGGTTTTCCCGATCCTTGCACCTTTTCTTTTCCCTTCTTCTTTGCTTGACTCGGTGTGGATATAAACTCTTTAGCTTCTGGTTCAACTTCCACTACTTCCTTGGATTCTTGCTCCATTGAGGTCACGGGCTGGGACGATTCGACGGGATTGGTTACAGTCATTTTGGCACACAAAATGAACTCAGGATGGCTACTATATAAGGGGGAAGCATGCTCAGACATCAACAAGGTGCAATAGGCACAAAATCACACAAAACAATTACTGCTCAAGATACACAGAACCCTCTTTTGAGCTATCCATATGCTTTTATGGCCTTGGGGATCAACCAACGGGTGAGTGAAACTTATCCAGAACTTACAATCAAGTAAACGGTAAAAATCTTTGGAAATTTCCTCATTAATTGATGGCCACCTGCTCCTTTCAAAGTTAAAAACTTATTTTTACCAAGTTTTACTGTTCCAATGGCTAGTTTTCGCACCTCCTGTGCACCCAGTGCACCCCTACTCGTCCAAAACACCTTCTGTGCTCTGAACACACTCCTACGCCCCCTGCACACCCCTCCGGGCTTCCAAATATATGGTCGCTCCCTCCGCATACCATGGTCATTTCCACACTTACCTTCCTTGGTGGGCGTACTCCACCCCATACAGCTACTCTGGCCATATAGTCATTTGATCTGATATGGTTTTACCTAGCTGCCATTGACATATCCTGGTACCATATCACCATGCAACATAGCTAACTAGACCGCTCTTCCACCAGTAATGTCCTTTACCATATATGAACTGAGCCAGGGCTGGAAAAAATTCCTTGGGTGTTTCAAAAACTAGCTATTTTATAATAGGACCAATTCACCCTCCAAAAATGTCTTTTTCCGGATATGTCAATCATGCCATGTATTATCCCGATCCTTCTGGACCTATTGACAGAAATTACCAATGAAACAATCTTCCTCCAAACCCACAAGCTATGCTAAATTCTCCTCCATGATATTAGGCTCTACCATGTTCGTAAAGGTTGCAGCGCACATGCTAGGAACAATATACTCCATCGGCATAATGGCCTCCTTCCCATAGACCATTCTAAACTATTTATTCCCAATCAAATTCCTGCAGGTGGTTCTATAGGCCCAAATAATAGATGAGACGTGCACATCCCAGTCACAGTGATTGACATTACAGACCTTAGTCAGTGCTTGCTCCAAGATTTTATTAAAATCTTCTACTACTACATTTGCTTTTAGATGATATGCAGTGCTTTTCGCATAATGGATCTGAAATTCTTCCATCAAGGCTTTTAGCATCTCATTAACAAAGTGCGTACCTCTATCACTCATTAAGATCTTCAGATAGCCAAATCTGGTTAGAATATGCTCAAAAATGATGTGCACAGTGGTATCTTCATCGCAATCGTTCACAACTTGTGTTTCGGCCCATCTAGTGACATAATCTGTTGTAGTGATAATGTAGTGTGCACCTGTCTTCTTCCATGGTGGGTTGATGGGCCCAATGAAGTCTATGGACCGTTTTCCAAACACTTGTAGAGTAATTTTTGGTTGCAAGGGCATTTTGTCTCTCCGTGATGGCCTTCCTGTTCGTTGGCATGTATCGCAGGCTTTTCAATAGTCGTGAGAGTCACTATGCTGGGTAAGCCACCATAGTCCATATCTCAAAATCTTTTGCATCATTACCTTCCCTCTGTAGTGACCTCTTGCTATGCCCTCGTGAGCTTCTGCTAACATAGTGTGCCTTTTATGCTCCAAAACGTATCTTCTTAGCACTTCATCAACTCCCAACTTATACATATGACCTGCGATAATGGTAAAATCTGCTACATGGGTTACCAAATCTTTTTTCTGTTGTACCAGATATTCCACAGGTGCCGTACCCGTAGTCAGGAACTGAATGATATTAGCGAAGTGTGCATCAACTACCTTAATAACGAACAACCGCGCATCAGGAAATCACTCTTCTTTTTGGTCGGTTCTTCGCCACTTTGGATTCGAGACAAGTGGTCCAGCCCAGCATTCAACTTCTGTGGCTTAACAATGATCTAAAAATCATATTTCGGAAATAGTAGTAGCCATCGACAGATTTTCCCCCCAACATAGGCTTATTCACCAGGTACTTCAAAGCTCAGTGATCTGTAAACATTTTGAAGTACCCTCCTAACAGATAATGCTGATACTTTTGCAATGCATAAACCATCGCCAATCCCTCCCTCTCTGTAGTGGAGTATTTATGCTCCGCACCAGAGAGTTTCCTACTAGCGAGTGTAACAGGATGATCAATGTCTTCATCTACAAGGTGCATAAGGACAACTCTCACGCAATCCTCAACGCATCTACGTGAACATGGAATATGTTTGCCCAATCAAGAAATATGAGAATAGGCACAGAGACCATCTTCTCCTTGAGTAGCTCGAAGCACTTTTGACACTCGTCATCCCAAAAAATGAAACATCCCTCTTAAGAAATTTTTCCGTAGGCACTGTGATTAATGCATACCCCTGAATGAACTTCCTATAGTAGCCTATGTGTCTGAGGATCGAGCACATATGTTTCTCAGTTGTACGTACTTCTAGGTTTATGATAAGTGTGACTTTGGCAGGATCAACCATTAGTCCTTATCGAAAAACTATGTGCCCGAGCAAGATTCCGAAGGGTACACAGAATATGCACTTCTTGATATTCAGAGAAATCTGGTGCTTTATACAAGCATCCAAAATCATGCACAGGTTTGAGACGTGCTTCTTCACCAATCCAAAGGTAGTCCAGTCATCAAAATATACCTACAAAAACTTGTGGATGAACTCTTTGAATACTGCGACCACCACCCGCTAAAAGATGGCAGGGGCATCCTTGAGCCCAAACAACATGAAAATATATTGAAAGGATCCCCATTCAGTAGTGAACGTAGTTTTTCTACAATATTCAGGTGTGATCTTGATCTGATCATAGCTCAGGAATGCGTCTGTAAATGAGTATGATTCCCACCCTTCCATGTTGTCGAAGATTTCATCTGAGAATGACATAGGGAAGGGATCATGTACACATGCATCATTCAACTTGTGCAAGTCAACACAGATTCATATATCTCCCTTAGTATTTTTCTCCTGAACCACCATCAGACTTACCCAGTCTGAGTGTTCGACTGGTTCAATGAGACCTGTGGTGAGCATTTTGTCAAATTCTTCCTGAACCTTTTGCCTATAATTAGGGTTCATATGATAAGGACACTGCTTCATAGGGCATGCATCTGGTTTTAAAGTGATGCGCATGACCTCTAGGTCCCCTGTAATCCCTTTGAGTTCTGAGAACATCATTGAGAATAAGTCCTGGTATTCTGTGAGTAGCTCTGCAAATTTTCCTACTGTATCATCATCTCAGTAGTCCCCAGTTTTAGCCAACTTAGGTAACTCTTCCATTCCAATGTTGACTTCTCGCAGCTTCAGAGGCTTAGTAACATCGCTAGTGTGCAGTGGGGGTCCAACAACTACACGCTCTCCCTTCAACTCTAGGATAGAAACATTTCATGGATCTTCATCACACTCTTTCCTCACGTAATCTACAAAATGAAGCTCTGAAGAACTCTGAATTTCTCCCAAATGGTAGTGAAATCAAGAAAATTTCTTTCATGTTACCTAATTCCCCCCATTCTTGAAAAAACCCATGTATTATTGTTTCCTAATTCGCCTCGGTTTTATCAGAAAATGCGTTTTAAAATCATTTTTTTCAACACTTACGCATTTCTCACAATTTCGTTTTCTGGAAATTACTTCCAAAACAAAATCAAATTATTGTGGTTTGATTTTTTTATTTGCAGGTTTTGATGTGTAATGGCTTGTCTCTCATAGAAATTTTCATAATGATCACCCTCATTCCAATTACCTACAATGGAATCTGCTATATTCTCTTCATCAGCAGTCTGCAATCTTCTCGTCATGAATAGTTTCTTCATCTGACACACTTTCATTGTCTATCTCTGCAATTGGATCTACAATATTCTCTTCATCAACAATTTCTTCATCTGATACACCTTCATTGTCTGTCTCTGCAACTTTTCAAATCGATTTTTAATAAGTGCTACTTGAGGAAGACCAAACATGGAGAAGATAAGGTTCATTTTTTATTATAGTGCATGGGTATTTGCATGGATTGGAGGCTTGAACATATGTGTAAGGCCAAGCCAAAGGATGGCCTCACTCATATGCGTGGGCCTCCTTTCCATAGGTCATTCGTTGTTTTGATTTTTTTATTATGTTTTTATTATTATTATTATTAATTTGAATTTTTAAATTGACTGATTTGATTTTCTGATCTTCCAGGTCGCAAGGAGGTGTGGGAAGAGAGCATACTAGTCAGCATTGTCAAATAAATCCATATTTTCACACATAAATTTTATTTTTGATGGTGATAAAAAAATAGAGTGATTCTTACTGCGTCACTGATATTTATTCAAATTGAATTAATCAACGCTGATTATTATTATTTTGAAAACAAAATTAAAAATTTTAAAATCCTAACCAAGCTTGGTTTTATTTTTATTTTTCCTATCTATCTAAAAAATATCTTTTATTTTTATTTTTAATGATATGAATGCTTCCAATGAATCCATTTATGGATTAGAATCTTTGAAATACATATATCCAAACTTGGAAAATCTACTTTATTGTTTGTAAGAATATGAGAAATCAACTTGGTCTTTTGATTTTCTACAAGGATATCTTGAAGAATAGATGAATGTTGCAGCGCAATCAGTTTTTGACACCATTCCTCAATGTAGTCTTTGCGCTGCATTCTAGACCCTTTGTGCATAAATGGTTAGTAAAAAAAATAAAAAAATGCACTCTAGACTGAAAGCTAGTTGCTATGCACACTTCTCCATCAATGGTGCCAAAATGTTGGGGAAAAATAATTTCCTATCATTTAATTTGTCAACCCGAGGGTTTCGTAAACTTGTGAAGCATGCATCCACTGTATGTGCTAGAAATTTTCTTTCAGTTTAGATTAATCTAACTAAAAAATAACGAAAAAAATTCATCTAATATATGAAATCAAATAATGAAAATGAAATTCAACTAACCTATGAAATCAAGTAACGAAAAGAAAGAAAATAAATTCAAAATAAAATATAGTGTGCGCAATCACACTTGCAGGAATTGAAATTTTAATCTAAGAAAACATTTCAAAGCATGCAAAGAAAAACAACTAAGGTACATTAAATCACTCAACATCCAATATGATATAATCACCTTCTTGAGATGATGTACAAGCAACCGAGTATACTTTAGTCTTAAAATATAGAAAAACAATTAAAGCATGCAAAGGGAAAACTCAATAATTGCATAAATAACACATATTTCATTAAATTTGGAAGTATTCTATTACAAGGCTTTCAACAACATTAATTATTTTGTAAATCACCATATTAACTTAGTTTAAAATAAAATAAAAAAATTAGGAATTTCAAACCAATTAGAGACCATGAATAGGTCAATCATGGGTTTGTTAGGTACCGTAGTGTCAATGCACAATATGAGTGTGAAAGAAAACTCTTAGAAATAATTTATTTAAGGTAAATCATATTAGTATGTCTAACATCCAAGAAATATATTATAGTTATGGATAACATACTAGAGTCGTCGATGTTTGATTTTTGTGTTAGATGACTCTAACCCCCTTTCCCATAACTTGTGAGAGAGTTTTTGATTTAATAATGGTGATGTGAGGATCTTAGTGTAATTGGAAAGGAGGTGATAGTTCATCTTTACATCATCCATGCATCCACTATAAAATCTAGGCGTTATTGATATATGTATTTCAAGAAGTTTCGGTATCATTGGTATATCTCCACTCAAAGCCAAGTACATAGAATGATAGTTCTTAAATGGGTATTCAAGTCATTCCATTATGATGGACACTGTCTCAAATTGAAGTAAACAAGAATTAGTGGCCGGTGAGAACCAATATACATAGACAAGTAAGTAGTAGAAGCAAGGATTTTCAAAAAATAGTACACTTGATGGCAGTCTGGATATTTATATCTCCTTGTCAACATTGTCAAACACTAATAATGGTCCTAATGTAATAGTTCCAACCTAATGTACGAAAAAAAATGATTGACCATTACTTTCACGAAGAGGAGAAAATGATAAGAATTGTTAATGGGGAATAAATAAATGTGAAACGCAACTTATGGATTTTAGTTGAAATTTATATAAGTCCTTACACTCTTGAATTATTAAATACTTAATGTAACTACTAATAAATTATCATTAAAATATTAATTTTGAATATTAAACATGTATTAAAAGTCATGTATCTGTTACTCATGATTTTCCTTGTTGTTTAAATAAACCACTTAAAACCCATTATGAATCAATTCTAATTAGTTTTGTAAAATATGTATCTTTACTTACATCAAGAGATTTATTTCAAAAAAATATTACATTTATAAACTTGCATCAATACATATAACTAAATGGAATACAATAAATAGCTTTAGGCCTTGTTAGCTTCTATGAGATTAATTTAATTGCAACTATTTTATGTAATAATTGAATTTTACAAAAAGTTAATCTTGACGGGAAAATCACGTCATATGGTGGAAAAAAATTTAAATATGTTTATTTGTGATGCAACTCTTGAATGAGCCTGAATAGTCTACTTAGTGCTCATTATTAATTAATTAATCCATGTTTTGATAGAAAATATTTTTTTTACATAGAGTTTTCTTATAGAAATAACAATGTCATATTTATACATTCATATTAAACCACGTGATAGGTAAATAAAATTAAATCAATTGTTTCTCGACTTATCTACTTATGCTGTTGTGAAACTAGCTAATGTTGTGAAACCGACTCCAAAAATAGAAGAAAAGAGATATAAACGCCTTAGAAATAATCCACTTCGAGGGGGCAAGCTCCAATACATTACATGAATGAACAATTCTTGGATGATACAAATTACAAAACCTCCTTTCTATATATAGGAATCCATAGGGCCACAATATAATATTAGTGGGGCCACAATGTAATCCTAGCTGACCTAACAATAATAATTTAAGGGTACAATAATAACAATAAGGGGGTTACACTAACAACACTAAGGGACTATACTAGTAATATAGGGACCTAACATGCTCCTCTTCTTCAAAAAAGTGTTGTCCTCAACACTTGAGTAGGTATGGGTGCTTCTGTATAAAATTATCATCCTCCCATGTAGAATCTTTAGTGGGTAAGTTCTTCCACTTGATGAGATACTCTGAAATTGATCGATTCTGTAGCTATCAAATTCTGGTTTGCATGACCGCTTTAGGTTCCAATATGATTTTTCCTTCCTCATCAAGTTTTGGAAATATTGTTTGAACTGGAAGATTTTTGCCTATAACCTCTTTTAAGCATGAAACATGGAAAATTGGATGCACTCGTGAAGAAGCAGGAACCTCCAATTTGTATGCCATAGTACCAATATTTTGCAACACCTTGTAAGGACCATAGTACTTTGGAGATAGTTTATTATCCTTCTTAGCTTTCTTGAGGGACATTTGTTTGTATAGTTGTAGCTATAAAAATACCCAGTCTCCCACATCAAAAATTCTCTCGATGTGATGTTGATCTGCCTCTTTTTTCATTCAATTTTGTGCCAAATTCAGGTTGTCCTTTAAGAGTTGGAGAACTTCCTGTTGTTGCTCAATGTGATCTTCCACTCCTTGAACCTTTTAATTTTCTCTTAAAGATGATGTGATGGATGGTTGATGATATCGATAAAGTGCCACAAATGGGGTCATTTTTGTTGCAATATGGAAGGAAGTGTTATACCACCATTTAGAGAGAGGTAACCACTTGACCCATTGTGTTTGTTTATTACATAACAAACAACGAAGATATCCTTCCAAGAATTTATTTACTATCTCAGTTTGACCATCAGATTGAGGATGATAAGATGAGCTATGAGCTAATTGATTACCCAGACAACAAAATAACTCCGTCCAAAATTTTCCAGTAAAAATGGGATCTCTGTCGCTCACAATATCCCTTGGGTTTCCATGTAGATTTTGAATTGTGTCTATAAATGTAGTAGCAACTGTACTTGCTTTAAATGGATGAGATAATTCACAAAGTGCGCATACTTGGTAAGTCTATCAACTACCACTGTGATGACACTCTTTCCTTCAGACTTAGGTAAACCTGTGATAAAATCCATTGAAATCTCCTCCCAACGTTGACCTGGAATGGATAAAGGCTATAGAAGACCTGGGGTCTTAATTGTCTCAACTTTTTTCTGCTGGAAAACCAAACATTCCGCCACAAAATTTTGAATATCAGATTTAAGGCCATCCTAAAAAAATTCTTTCTTCACCCTGTGGTAAGTTTTTAAAAATCTTGAGTGTCCTTCTAAATGGGAAGTGTGCAATTCCAAAATAATCTTTTGTTTTAGTTGGGAATTCTTACAAAGATATAAGCGATCTTTGTACCATACGAAATCATTTTTCCAACTAAATGTATCAGATGTACTAGGATCTTGCTGCAAATTTTTAATAAGTGTCCACACATCTTCATCCTTCTTCCATTCATCTCTTGCTTCAGTTATCCAATCTAGTTGGATAACATAAATGGCACAAAGCAATTCTTCCACCTCTTCATTCTTTCTTGAGAGTGCATCTGCAAAAAAATTTAGCTTCCTTCTTTTGTAGATTATTTCAAATTCATAACCCAACATCTTTGCGACGCATTTTTGCTGCTCTTCCAAAGAGATTCTTTGTTCCAAAAAGTGTTTAGACTATCATGATCATTTTTTAGCTTGAAGTGTCTTCCCATTAGGTAGGTTCTCCATTTCTTTAGTGCATCCAGTATCGCTAACATTTCCTTCTCAGAAATAGGATTCTATATATACTTTCCTTGACGACTTTCAAAAGAAATCAGTATTCCTTCTTGCATTAAAATAGCACCAATTCCAATTCCTGAGGCATCACATTCCACAATAAAGGTTTTTTTGAAGTCTGGAGTAGCTAAGACAGGTGCTAGGCACATTGCCTCTTTAAGATGTTCAAAGGCCTTAGTTGCTTCAGGAGTCCATGAAAATGCATCTTTCTTCAATAATGTTGTTAGAGGTGCTGCTATTCTGCCATAATTCTTGACAAAATTGTGATAATACCCTATTAACCCGAGAAATCCTTGCAATTGCTTTATGGTTGTGGGGAATTTCCATTCCTTAATGGCTTTAATTTTGTTACGATCTATCTGAACACCCTCGTGAGATACAATATGACCCATATATTCCACCTCTTGTACCGAAAAGAAACATTTGGATGTTTTTGCATATAATTGTTTCTCTTGCAATAGTTTGAGCACCCTGTCAACATGTTGAACATGATCCTCTCAAGACCTACTGTAGATTAGTATATCATCAAAAAGTACTAGCACAAATTTTCTAAGGAAGGGTTTGAAAATGGAATTCATCAACCCTTGAAATGTAGAAGGTGCATTGGTACGGAAAAAAGGCATGACCAAAAATTCATAATGACCCTCATGAGTTCGAAATGCTATTTTCAGAATATCTTTAGTATTCATTCTAATTTGATGATATCCTAAATGAAGATCCAACTTGGTAAAATAAATTGCTCCATGTAATTCATCCAATAATTCATCAATCATAGGAATGGGAAATTTATCTTTAATGGTGAGCTTATTGAGCTCCCTATAATCGGGACACATGCACCATGATCCATCCTTCTTCTGTACCAATACTACAGGAGCAGAGAAAGAACTTTGACTAGGCTGAATTATACCAACCTCTAACATTTATTCAATAATAGGTTCAATTTCACTCATTTGGACATAAGGATATCTGTAAAGGTTGAATGTTTGGAGGAACACTTCCTGGAATCAAATGAATAGCATGATCATGATCACGAATAGGTGGGAGTCCTTTGGGAGTATCAAACACATTGGAATGATTGTCGAAGACTCTTTGGAGATATGGATAAATAGATGATTTTGATGTTGGAACTTCTAGTGAGCATAATTGTGCAATTATTCCTTGTTTTTATTTCTTCAGAAGCTTTGTTATGAAATTAGAGCTTATTATCTTTCTTGGCTTCCCCATGATACATCGTAATTCAATTTCCTTTCCTTTCGAAAAAAATTTCAAGAAAATTTCTTGAAAATTAAAAGCTATTGTCCCCAAAGGTTGTAATTGTTAGTGTTAATCTAGTCATACTGCCATCAGAGATCAAAATTTCTCTTTTGCATTTGCATATTCGGAGACTCATACCGAATAAAATTCACCATTCCGCTAGGTCATGGATTCATTGATGGTAGTAATTTTTCTCATGAAATACTTGTTGATTTTCCTTTCTATGGCCTTGGGTCATGAGTCACTTTCACTTTCAAAATCATGTCATTAGGTCATAATATGGGTCTCATTAGTTTCGAGGGTCTTACCATGGTCAAACTAATGAGTCAAAGTGTTGATAAATATCAGCAAGGTCATGAGGAAGTCAATAAATTCAAAGTCACAGCACCTGGGAGATTAAAGATATATTTTATTTAGTTTGATGTAATTTTCACCTCAAAAATATGTTTTTAGGTGAAAACATCATATTTCACCTTTATTATCATTCATTATGTAAGTGTATATAATTATAGATAATAAGTCACAATTTAGAAGCTGCCATCTCCACAAAGTAATCATCCTGCCTTCAGATAGGTTTTCCATAGCATGCCTAGTGCTGACTCATATTCCAAGTAGATTCATCAGAAAGAGCCCGGAAAGAGCTTTCCAATGGTATATTACATTCTTGAAACTGACTTCTGGATTGAAATTTATGCTTACGTGAAGTAAAATCCCCTATATCCTCAAATAATCCCTATTTACCATTTTTCCTTTAAACTTTATGTTTAAATTTTTCTTTTAAAAAACCCATTTTCCCCTTCCGATTTAAAAAGTCGCATTATAAATAATTTTTAAATACATATGCGATTTATTTCATAAACCACTTCCCCACCATTTCCCTAAACTTTATATCAAAGTTCAAAACTTTATAATAAAACCCTGTCGTTCCCAAACCACTTCCCCTCCATGCTTTTGGAAACATTATAATATAAATAAAACTTATATTATAGTGCCCACACCAAACCAAAGTCCTTTCCATCGCAAATTGCAATGATTAATTGTGTGCCCCAATCGACCCTTTGCAAAGTCCCCGATGAGATTATATTAACTCCCTCCAATGTACATCATAACTATTGATTGCCCTTGCCGATCCGACAGCTCAGAGGCAATCGGGCCATCGGAAATTGGTTCTTTCATAAAGTCCCAACCCCTGATGGCAAACCCTCTGATCATTCCCCAACCGTGGATATTCCCCCGCTGATTCGACAACTCACAACCAATCGGGCCATCGCAATCAGCAATTCCATATATTGTTTCGTTCTCGCTCCCCCTTTTAACTTCCGATTCCGATTGACATGTGGGCCCACTATAACAATCTTCTGCCCCTCCATTACAAAGAGCTTTCCCCTTTGTAAATTTAAAATTTTGTGTTATTTTATTTATGAAAATGTTTTCCCCATCACAACATACTCATCGCATCGGAGGTATAGAAACTTGTTATATTATACTCCGCCCCGATCTCCCAATCCCGATTGCGATTGTGTTATATCCCGGTCCCACCACAAAGTCCTCCCCCCTCTTAATAAAATGATCCGTCCCTTTGTATAAAATGAAAAATAATTTTATATTTATTTTCAAAGGTATTTCATCTCCCTTATTACATTACCCATCAGACAGACACTAATCACATCAGAGTTCATGTTACTTCCCAATGCACCTTCCCCTCTCCCCGATCCCTGATTGTGATCACCATGTGTATTAAAATATATCGAAAACTTTAATTTCAAATTTTTTTATTGTATATTATATTCCCTCTTCCTCTTATTCTAATTGTGGTTATAGTGCAGGTCCCGCCTCCTTCCCTTCCTTTTTTCCCATTCAAAAGAATTAAGTTCCCTTCACTAAAGTGTAATTTCATTTCAGTTTTATTTCAAACAATATTTTAGTAAAAAGTTATTTTTATTCAAATGAAAAAAGGAAAGCAACAGTCAGTTGGCCAAGAGCTAAAATAAAACAAAGATACCTAGAGCAGCAAAGAAATAGGATTGGATTGCCTATTTTTCTTTCAGTGAATTTTCAAGAGGCTAAAAAAGTATCATTGTCCTTGATTTTCAGGGGCAGATTGTTGTATTTCTTTTCTATGATTTCACTTCAATTTTTGAGCTGTCAAAAAACTCACTTTTATGTGGATTTATATTCCCACAAATCTGGTGCATTTAATGTAATTGAAATCATTAGTAAAGCATTCTGAAGTTTGTAACTCAATAGTATGGGAATAGTGTGGAAAGAACGCTTTGCGCTCCATTGTACAGTTTGATAGGGAATTAATAAGAGATGCAGCTCTGAGTTGTGGGATCCATGTGGTATGAATTTTAGCATTTGTTCTCTCCTTTGTGTGCATATGTAATCTATTATGTTCATTATTCATCCATAAACATTTCCTTTTGAATGCTTTCAAGATAGAAAGGTAGAATCCATTTTATATGCTCTACCTTGGGAAATCATTCATACTCTGTGTTTTTCTTCCGTTTGAAGAGGATCCATTTATCATGCCCTTTTCAGCTCCTCACCAGTCTTTCCATTCCATCTTATTTCTACTTGATTGCTAAATATCTTGCCTATCTTTCCCCATGAAATACCGTATGTCCTGATTTAATTCCCAGTTTCATGCTCTCCTATTTAATCCCACACATCCCTGAAATTTATTCATTTTATTAAAAAAATTTCCCACCATTTTACCTAGCCTAATATTAGTCCAATATTGTGTTTTATTGTATATCTATCTTTACGGGGAGGGCCCTCTCCTGTCCTTCTAGGGCTAGCTACAAATATTAGCATGGTTTAGTTGTTACCCTGTTTTTCCCTTTTCAACCTGGGGTCCAATTCGGGTGCTAACATATCTGGCGACTCCACTGCGGAATATATTGATCTAACTATCTACGAACGCATGTTCTCAGCTTTTGAAATGATTGTATTTATTCTATTTTGAAGAAATATCGAAACAGAGGCGTTGTAGAAAGCGAGGCATACTCAGGTCATGTGTTATAAAAAATATTGAAAGACCGTGCCTAAGGTTAAAAACCTTGGTTATATTCAAAAGCGACACTTTTAAAAGAAATCTCTGTGATTTGAGTGAAAGTTTGGCTTATTGGCAGACGGAGGAACAATATAGTGGGACCCAACAACAAGTTAACACATGGAGTTAAAGCGCTTAACCATAGTCAAAGCTCGGTTTGATTTACCATTGGCGGGTTTTGGAAACCAAAGCTACCCATTTCGTGTCGCTTTTTCCCCAGAAAAAAATACTTCTAAAAAATGTGATCTAGTTATATTCGGGCACGTCATCACTCCAATACCACCCATTTCGTGTGACTCTGAGTTGCTAAGCTTCGACCTCTAAAAAAATGCAAAATCAACAAGGATCGTCCAATTCAAAGAGCACTAGATCTAACGACAATCACACGCCTAGAAGCACGGGGGATAAATAAAGGTACTATCAAGTGCTTTTATGTTATTATAAATCTATTTTTTCATAATTGGCAAGAAGTGGAATTGTGGGCCCCTGTTGAATAAAATATATGTCGTGTTTATTAAAAAGCACATAAGTTCCAAAATATTTTAAAGGATCACACCATTGTTATAAAGTTTTAATACTTTGACCAAAGTAATAAGGTTTGTTCAGATTTTTAATGTGTTCCCCCAATATCACATTAAATCAATAAAATATTTGTTCAAAGGTTGGGATATTATTTCATCGAGAAACATTATTAAGAGCTTTGTTGTAAAAGAACATAAATACAACCACTTATTGCAGTCATATATTTTTGATAAAAGAGCATAAAGGTCAGATCACCCCAGCAAATGCTTTCTTGTAAATAGTTTTTAGAGTCTGTTAGGCTCAAATAAATTTTTGTACAGTAGAATATTTACACACATTGGCTTCAAGAAGATACACCAGGGCTAATCCAAACCCAAACCCTCCCCCCTGTATTTGAAAATTCAAATCTTATCCCAAGAATTGTCAGAAGACAAGAAGGATCATTAAGTCCCAGACCTATCTTCAGATCCTATAATTGGCCCAGTGAGTGGTTTTTTTTAGAAGATATTTCCTTTGGCGAGAATTTTGAGCTTTCTTTATTTAAGAATAATTATGAAACTGACATTGATGATATAGTTTTAGATCTTGATTTCCTTGTAGATATTGAAGTCCAAAGAGCGAATTTCTCCATTGACGATTACATTTCGAATTCTCCTCAGTCCATCACTGTAACTAATATTCCTGAGCCTTCAGAATCATCAAGAACATCATTCCCTCCTCCCACTTCATCACCATCCCCTTCAGTCAATTCCCAATTGTCATCTCCTACAACAGTACTTCCATTAGATCCCAGTAATACTAATACTGTGGTAAATCCACCCAGAGTTATGGCTGCCTGGTACGCACCCCTGGTTTTACCTTAGGTTCTCAATGATATGCCTGCTGACTATCAGAGTAAAATTCCCATCTTTGATGCCACCCAGAGCATTATATCCCAACAGCATGTTGATAAAATGCATGACTTTTTTGATCTACACGAGGTGGAAGCAGAGAATGTAACTACTAGATTTTTTGCTCAAAGCTTCAGAGGTGAAGTCACGAAATGGTTCAGAGCCTTACCAACAGGCTCAATTTGTAATCCTAGTGGGCCACACTGTAATCCTAGATGACCTAACAATAATAATTTAAGGGCACAATAATAACAAAATGGGGGTTACAAGGGTACAATAATAACAATAAGGGATTTCACTAACAATAATAAGGGACTATACTAGTGATATAGGGACCTAACATGCCCCTCTCCTTCAAAAAAAGTGTTGTCCTCAACGCTTGAGTAGCTCTGGGTGCTTCTGTATAAAATTCTCATCCTCCCATGTAGAATCTTTAGTGGGTAAGTTCTTCCACTTGATGAGATTCTCTGAAATTGATCGATTCCGTAGCTGTCGAGTTCTTGTTTCCATGACTACTTCAGGTTCCAATATGATTTTTCCTTCCTCATAAAGTTCTGGAAATATTGTTTGAACTAGAATATTTTCACCTATAACCTTCTTTAATCATGAAACATGAAAAACTGGATGTACTCGCGAAGAAGTAGGAAGCTCCAATTTGTATGCCATAGTACCAATATTTTGCAACACCTTGTAAGGACCATATTAATTTGGTGATAATTTATTATCCTTCTTAGCTTGCTTGAGGGACATTTGTTTATATGGTTGTAGCCGTAAAAATACCCAATCTCCTACATCAAAACTTTTCTCGCTGCGATGTTGATCTGCCTGTTGTTTCATTCGATTTTGTGCCAAATTCAGGTTATCCTTTAAGAGTTGGAGAACTTCTTGCTGATGCTTGATGTGATCTTCGACTGCTTGAACCTTCGAATTTTCCCTTAAAGATGATGTGATGGATGGTGGATGATATCTATAAAGTGCCATAAATGGGGTCATTTTTGCTGCAGTATGGAAGGAAGTGTTATACCACCATTCAGCGAGAGGTAACCACTTGACCCATTGTGTTTGTTTATCAGATACAAAACAATGAAGATATCCTTCCAAACATTTATTTACTATCTCAGTTTGACCATCAGATTGAGGATGATAAGATGAGCTATGAGCTAATTGTGTACCCAAACAAGAAAATAACTTCGTCCAAAAATTTCCAGTAAAAATGGGATATTTGTCGCTCACAATAACCCTTGGGCTTCCATGTAGCTTTTTAATTTTGTCCATAAATGTAGTAGCAACTGTACTTTCTTTAAATGGATGAGGTAATGCACAAAAGTGTGCATACTTGGTAAGTCTATCAACTACAACCATGATGACATTCTTTCATTTGGACTTAGGTAAACCTGTGAAAAAATCCATTGAAATATCCTCCCAACGTTGACTTGGAATGGATAAAGGTTATAGAAGTCCCGGGGTCTTAATTGTCTCAAATTTATTCTACTGGAAAACCAAACATTCTGTCACAAACTTTTGAATATCAGATTTAAGGCAATCCCAAAAAAATTCTTTCTTCACCCTGTGGTAAGTTTTTAAAAATCCTGAGTGTCCTCCTAAAGGAGAAGTGTGCAATTCCAGAAGAATATTTTGTTTTAGTTGGGAATTCTTACGAAGATATAAGCGATCTTTGTACCATAAGGAATCATTTTTCCAACTAAATGTATCAGATGTACTAGGATCTTGCTGAAACTTTTGAATGAGTGCTCGTACATATTTTTCCTTCTTCAATTCATCTCTTCATTCGGTTATCCAATCTGGTTGGGTAATAGAAATGGCACAAAGAAATTCTTCCACCTCTTCATTATTTCTTAAGAGTGCATCTGCAACCACATTAAGCTTTCCTTTTTTGTAGATTATTTCAAATTCATAACCCAACATCTTTGTGACCAATTTTTGTTGCTCTTCTGAAGAACAGAGTAGTATTTGACTAGTCCTCCCAACCATAAAGCTCTTTCTCTCCCAAAATCACCCCCGAGCTAAGACCTTTTTCTCACAATGATAGTCAAACTCTTTTTTGTCCTGGAGCAGCTTATTTAAGCTGTTCTTTCCCCAAGCTTGTTTTCAATTTTTGCGTCCAGAAATTTCAAGATGCTTTCTTCCTGTTTTACCTAGGCTTTCCCTTAATTAGGTACTTTAAAGTTGTCTTTTCCACTTTTGTAGCTTTTCTTCCTCTTCCCAATTACTTTCATCTTCATTGGGGAAATTATATTTTTCTCTCCCTATCTAATTTAGTAAGATTCCTTTCAAGGTTTTCTGAAAAGTTTTTGGAAAGTATAATCTTATCCATATCCTCATGGATCAAGTTTTAGGATCTCCAATCTCATTCTAGTCATAATGCACACATAAATTTTCCATTTATTTTTATTTATTAAAAATAAATTAATCCTTTATCTAGTTCTCTATTGGGGCCCACTTCCCCTTTGAACTTATTTATTTGTCAATTAAAAAGCATAGGACTAGGGGTGTTACAAAAAATTGTCACTTGGTAAATTTTTATGGAGGAAATGATAGCACATTATAAGGATACAAAGAGAAACACCTTCTTTAGTCAATTGATAAATCTCAAACAAAATGGTTTAGTGGGGGAGCACATTGAGGACTTCCAAAAATTTAATATAAGGGTAACAGATATTACAAAGGAACACATGATTGATCTCTTCATAGGTAATTTAAAGGATAACATCCAACATGAAGTTCTCATTTTGGAACATGATTCATTGGAGAAGGCATTCAGGTTGGCAAGAAAAATTGAATGTAAAATTATGGCTACAACGAAGCCTACCACTCACTTCTATAAAGAGGGAAGTGTTGCTACTCCTAGATTTCAACAACCTACAAGGTTGACACCACAAAAATTGGAAGAAAAAAGAGAAAAAGGGCTTTGCTATAGCTGTGATAGGAAATACACTAAAGGTCATAAGTGTAATGAAAATAAATTATTTTACATAGATTGTGAAGAGGAAGAAGAAAATGAACAGGAAGAGGATATAAACCAGGAACCTACCCTACCGTACTACTCTGTTTTTCAGTAACATTAGACTTCTTACATATAGATAGAGCTTTAAGAAAATTAATGAGCTAGAAATTGACGTGTTGAGTTAATTATTACCATGTATTTAGTAGAGTTACAGATGTATAATTACATTCAGTTTTCGGCCTAGTTGCATAGTAGTTATCTGACCAAAGTCATCTGCCATAGTGTCTAAACCTGAAAAGGGTTTAAATCTTACGATAGGTCTCTCTCAGAAAAGATATTAGTTCTATGAAATAAATTATACTATTATTACTCTATCTATATGCATTCATTAAAAAAAAAAGGGAATGTGAATTTCCAAAAAATGTTTAGTTCAAGCAATTGTGGGTTTAGATATATAGATCCTTTGAACATTTTCTTATTGTTATGATTAATTTCCAGAAAGTATAGTGTCCAGATAAATTTTTGGCTACAATTTTTAGTGAATTTTGTTGTTGATATGCATTAGGTACAATATAAGAAAATAATTTTTTAAATGGTATATACAGCTATACATATCCGCTAACTATATGTGAATCAAAGCTTTGAAATTTTGAACTTAAATATCATAATATCAACCTAAATAACACAATATTAACTGGAATTATTATAGTCTTGATAGACTATCATCATACATTTACCATGAATTAAGTGGTGGGAATTTTATGTACAGTATGCAAATCATAAATAAAAATCCTTCCAAAATGGTATACACTCTATGAGCAATTGAAATAAAATTTTAATGAAATTTTATATTGGCGCAGAAATAAATAATGTTTACCCGAGACAGTCTTCAAACAGTAATACCAGATATAAGTTACTAAATAAATACCTACTAGGTTAAAATGAATAATGATGTACCACACGGTATTAAGAAGATGAAGGGAAATGAGTAGGCTTTTACTGTTAAAAATTGATGCAAGTAAAGCAATAGATATAACATTAAATAAACACCTAGATGATTTTTTATATGTTTAGGAAAAACTACCTAGGAATATATATATATATATATATATATATATATATATATATATATATATATATATATATATATATGTAAAATTGTACTTATAAAGAACATGCATAAACTGAAAATTTATTACTTGTGACCTGTACTAAATAAAAATATTACAACTGTGGAAGTAAAATAGCTAGAAATGGAAATACATCTGCTCACTATAATGTTTCGAAGCTGGAGGTATATCTACTTAGAAATCAATTTTAAGAGTCGAGCATGGCTCGTTGCTGGGTAAAATGCAATAAATAGAAATGCGGTAAAAGACGAAATAAGTTAGATCAGAGTTATATACTTGCAATTTGATATAATAAGCCAAACCATAAAGTCCTTGTGCAGGTTAGATCGAGTTCTCTTAAGAATGTTGTAGCGTAATTTATATTTGACAATTAGCAAAAATGTGAAATAAGAATAGGTTGGTTGAATGTTGCAACCAGTATTTAACTCCGAAGAAAACCAAGTAAACGATAATAACCTGTGCAAACAGAGGAATTCTTAGTTAAATTGTACACCAGGGGAAACTGGAAGTTGTGGAAGTAAAAACTGGAATGAAGTTTGAACAAGTATACCTACATACAAAAAATGGCCAAGAAGGTTAGGTCCAGGAAACATTGTATGAGGTTAAAAATCAGGAAGTGTTGATAAGATAGATGATATTGATTTCAGGAATGAAAATTTAATTATACTGGAATGTTTTGAAACAATAAAGGGTCCCATATCTTATGCAAGTAAGCAAAATAAAAGAAATTTTAACTCTGTGGAAAAGTATATTACACAAGACCGAGTTCTGTTCATACTCCCAGAAAAATTGTTTTGGGGTTTTTACGTGTCATGGTAAACCGATAGAGAGAATACAACTTCTCGAGTACTTCACAAAAGCCATGAGGAACCTCGAGCTACATCGTAAATATCTCAGGAGGTAATGTTGTATCTGTAGCTAGCAACGTCTTCCATTTTGTGAAAAATAAATAAATGAAGCAACGTTAATGGGTGAGAGGTCACTTCTAAATATACCCAACTACTACTATGAACCATTGAGTCGAAAATACCCATTTTCAAATGATAATAAAAATTTGATCTAAAATAATCGAATGTATTAAGCATAATGATGAGTACAAGCATTGGGGTGAAATTAACTAGACAAGTAGAAGAAGATTTCATTTAATTGCGTATACAACTCTTGCATTGGTAAAGAATTTTCTTCTATCAGTTAACCATTTTTTTTAGAGATTAAACCATATAAATCCAAATGAGTATCACACATAAATGTTGGGGAAATCAATGAAAACTATGAGTAGTAAAGAAAAAAAACAAACAAACTTACGTTGGTAGAAAAATAACGAAGTCAAGGAAAATAGGGAACCATTGTTACTTCCTTGAGGTAGCCTCGGAACCTCACACAAAAATATTCAAACATAAACTGGAAATGCGAAAATGCAAAGGCTGAAGCAATGAGGGAAACCGAATATTAAAAACCATATGGAAAAACCATAGTCTCGGTAACCATTGGTCCGTCCACGTATCGAATGATTAAGCACAGAGAAAGGTGTGTAGGGATTTGTGCTTAGGTTTCTTCATTTCAAAATCGTAGTAAATTTTGAGAAAGATCTAAACTTAGTAGGGAGTTAAGAGTTATGGTACTATTCTCATGGGTCATCGCAGTATTCATTAATATATTAAACGTCAATTACTATTCTCTCATAAAATACGAATGTAGATATTGTCACCTCATTGATTTCACCATTAATAAGTTCAACTACTCTGAGGACATGTTGTTCGTATGGGAAGGATGAGTTAGAGTTGGTGGTATAGTCATCATATTCGTTAGATTCCTCAGGAAGCATTAACAACGATTAATGAGAAGAGTTTAAATTTATGCATAAACCATGTAAACACAAAACCTTTAACGATATATGAATATATTTATAGAGATAAGGTTAGGTTGTTAAATAGTAAAGGTAAGTGGAATAGTTAATTATAAATTAAAAAGGAGATATAATGAGAGTATATATATATATATGTGTGTGTGTGTGAGAATAAAAGGGTTAAGAGAAGATTTATTATGGTAATAACCCATAATATGGAAATTAAACTATAGTCAAGTTACAAGGAACCTGTATGTATAATTATGGTGGGTTTTGATTATAGTGAGATGAGCTAAAAACGACATAAATATTACCATGAGTAGCATGGTATTACTCTTTAAAAGCTTAGTATAATGGTGGTCATTCCCAAAACATATAATATATCGTATTAATTTATCACATGGGAACTAAAGGGAAAATTCCTTAACAAGTGATGTATATAACTTAAATGGTATAAATCCTTAAGAATAAAAAAATAAAGTATTCGTGATATAGATAAAGCTATAGTGGATGCACCACTTCATACAACTACTAGTGAGTGAAAAAGTTAAGAGTGTATTAAAATAATGGTGGCAATATTAATATAGTGCTATCTTAAATGCAACGTGTAGGTTGTACATATGATAAACATCGAATACACCTTTTTCACTTTGGAACAATAACCTAAGTTGGATAATGGCTCCATTATTAAAGGAAATATGAATTTATATGGTGGGTCATATGTGATGGCAATCAATTCATATGGAAAATTATTAAGAATTATGAATTAAATTAAAATGTCGTGTGTAGTAAGAATGAGTGTTGGTAAGGAAAAAATAAAGTAATCTCTACCAAGCCCATCAACAACTTATATATATGTATAAGTTTTAAATGGTGGAAGA
The DNA here is from genome assembly GCA_034641835.2 of Pinus albicaulis. Taxonomy (NCBI): domain Eukaryota; kingdom Viridiplantae; phylum Streptophyta; class Pinopsida; order Pinales; family Pinaceae; genus Pinus; species Pinus albicaulis. The sequence continues at coordinate 893,775,914 of CM076583.1, read as the reverse complement.
GATATCCAGGATAATAGTTAAAAATTCCTGTTTATAATAACAAGTGATAGTGTGGTGTAGTTACAAGTATAAACACTGAAGATAAAGGTAATTATAAAGTTAAAAAAGTGGGTGGAATATGTTAATTCTTTTATGTATAAATTTTAATGGTTGAAGAGATGTATGACCATTATATTCCTAAGTGGAATAAGGGAAGATTTATGTAATACAACTATTTTGATAGTAAACATGGATAGAGTATTTTTAGCTTAAGTGAAAGTTCAAATTGAAAATTTCATAGTCCAGAATATTGTCATAAGTAATCAAATAGACATAAAGTGGTATAGTATATTTAGTAATAGAATTATGTCGGAGTGCGACAAGTACATAAAATGATGATGTTATTACTTGTGACAGATTCTCTTGATAATACTCACCTGGGGATTCTGCTAGAATTAAAAAAAAAAAAAATGAGAGGTGTTACAAATGGTATCAGAGCATTAGCTAAAACACTGGGCAAGTTACGTGCTCACATAGAAAATTTTATGCTGCTGTAAAATGATATGAATTTTAAAATTTTACCAATGTTGTTTTACTGTATAGTGAACAGTACTAAGGGATACAGCTACGAAACCTGACTGAAGGGGACGAGTTGTATGTGGATCTAGGTGGTGGAGAAAACACGGCATATCCAAATGATCCATTGATGGCTATGTTTCATAGAATGCAACGAGGAATTACATAGCTTAAGAGCCATACTGATAGGCTATCTTTAGCCAGTGAGGAACAAGAAATATTTATAAGAGAATTGACTTCACGGAACAACCAAGACGGTGAAGGTTCCTAGTACAGTGTAGGAAAATAATTTAATTATATTATTATTTATATATAGAAATGTAAAAAGGTTATGACAGAGTAGAAAGAGAGTTATAATCAATAATTATTACAATAGAAATTGTGATAAAAAGGTAGGGGAAAACCCTATGATATTTGATAATAGTTCAAATAAATAAAAAACAGTTGTAGCCATTGGTTGCTAAATATATCTTTGGTTATGCAGTACCAACCTGTGCATGTATAGACATGTATAAGTCAGAGAGCACATCTCTATAAGAATCTCACAGAATATTCTGACGAAGAGGATGCCTCTAGACAGCAGTCTAGGAGGAAGAAGGAAGTTCAGAGGAATTCCAGAAAAAAAAAAAAAATTGTTTTTTCACCTTCCTCCTATGATGGGAAATGGAGGATTATACTATCGTTGGTGGTGAAAGAAGGTATAAAATGAGATACATATAAAAATATAGAGAGGAATACAAATTTAAATACTATTCCAAATTGGATAGTCTGGGTATAACAATCCATGATTAAATAGCTATATAAGATTTAATCATTGTAATAGGAAAAGGACTGGGTAAGGTGGTAAGAATTGCGCAAAGCATTAATTCCATAAATGGAAAAACATAGGGTATGTTTAAAACCACCAGATCCATATAAATTAAAGGGAAAGAATCTTGTCTCGGAGGATAGTTTTAATTGAAAGTTGAATATGTTCTTATCAGAAAATAAGCAAACTGAGACAATTAAAGTGACGGGCGAAAAAAGTACCCAGGAATGGAGGAATGGAACATATTGCTGAGAAATTATAATAAGTTGGAATATATAACAGTAAATTGATATTTCTGAAGTATTATTATTCCATAATTCTATTAGCAAGCAACACATTTTATTAGAAATAACTTCTAAACATAAGATGATATTCAGAAATATAAGAATGAGATAATTATATCTAAAGGCACATAGTATCGCACAATTAGATATTTCTGTAATAGCCAAAGCAGAACCGAACAAAACTAAAAACTATTAGTGTTATACACATATCAAAACTGTGTCCTTATGCTAAAAGGAGAAATGGTAAGAAAAAATTAAGAAAGAAGACAATATAGTATGTGAGCTAACTAGAAAAAAATAAATAAGAGGATTTATATTCTAAAAGTACGTTATTTCCAACATAAGACAACAAACAAGAAAAGGGTCTATGTGACATAGTAATTATTCGATGTTGAATGACAAGAAGGTTATTAAATAATATTAAACTGAGAAATTTTCTCTTACAGTTTCTTTTATGATTTGAGATTCCTATGTTAGCTAAACATAATAGAATGATAGAATTTGTAACCAACCAAAACAACCATAGATGAAGGGGTTGGAAGAATATGGCTATAAAAAAAAATATTTTACCATTCCACTGTAAAATGGATTCAATCCTACCTGCAGGAAACGACAGGAAGTCAAAGCGAAAACTAAATAATAAATTAATTACGTGAAGGGTCAAGGGTATGCAGGAACATGTGGACAGAAAATCACTTTAATAAGAGAATCTCGTTATGATACCTACAATAAGATAAAAGGGTAATAAGGGAGAATTTATATTAATGCACAATTTAGACATGTTACCGAAAGGTGTATGAATTATTTGATAGGATAAAAGAGACTAGAGAAAATATAAAAGAAATTTTCAGATATACAATACGAACAAAATTTTCGGTACCGACTAAGGAACCCAGATGTGAGTTGGCCAAAGTCAGGAAGATTCCAGCAAGCTGGAATTTTGTACGAAATTGGTACCTCGGAGTTTCAAAGATTTCAGAAAGATAACAAGTACTAAATAGAAACAATGAAAACCCAAGTAAATCCCTGCTCGGAGTACCAGGCATGTTAGAAAAAAAAAATCTCCAAATTCTGTAAAATTCAAGAGGGAATAAATGACATTAATGCCTTAACAAAAAAAAAAAGAAACTCTCTACAGTCACAAGGAGAAAAAAAATCGGTCAATTAGTGTAAAGCCAAAACTACAAACTGAGATGAAAGTGGAGGATCTACGGTACTAATTGATATAATCCAAAAAAAAAAAAAAAATCAAGTGTAAAGAAAAAAAAATGAATTTTAGTCTTTATTATTGAGCCTGGTTATTACGAATTGGAATTATTGTTTGATAAAAATATAAAAAAATCAAACAGCGAGAAGGTACTTGAAGTAGAAAAATGAACTTAGAAAAAGGTAAAGCAGAACATGTGCATATGATAACGTTGGTTTTCTAAATTCATGAAATACTAATAAAAAGCCATATTTTTGTTTAGCCAAGTGTTTAATAAGAATTTTACACTCCGGAAAAAGGATTCAAAGGTGAAAATAAGTTCAGAGAATTCACCAAGAAAACCAAGAAAGCCGAGCTAGACCAAGTTTACGTGAGGAGGAAATCTCACCAAAAGACAAGGAATGATAAGTAGTTGTGCTAAAAGTGCACTAAACTACTATGAAACTAAATGATTTGGCTATCAGCTGAATTTATTGAGATTATTAAAGTTCAGAATGTTGTTGTGACTATCAAAATATGTATATGATATTACTTATATGAATTGGTATGAATTGTGGACAGAGAGGATGACATAAAAAGATTCTTCCAGATACACTTCTTGCAATGAAGTAGGAAGAAAATCAAACTCTAGAGGGTATCAGTAAGTAGAGTGGAAGCAGAGGAAGGAATGATACTCTACAGAGAACTAATGGAAGACGAGAGCAAAGATGAAGGAGGAATCTTCGTCTTGAGTTGAGAAATCAACCTCAAAAGTGTAACACCGAGGACGGTGTTCAGTGTTGGGGAGGGATATGTAACACCCCTAGTTATATGCTTTTTAGTTCACAAATAAATAAGTTCAAAGGGGAAGTGGACTTTAATAGAGAACTAGAGAAAGGATTAATTTATTTCTAATAAATAAAAAGTAAATGGAAAAGTTATGTGTGCATTATGACTAGAATGAGATTGGAGATCCTAAAACTTGATCCATGAGGATATGGATAAGGTTATAATTTCCCAAAACATTTCAGAAAACCTTCAAAGGAATCTTACTAAATTAGATTGGGAGAGAAAAATATAATTTAGCCAATGAAGAGGAAAGTAATTGGGAAGAGGAAGAAAAGCTAGAAAAGTGGAAAAGTCAACTTTAAAGTACCTCATTGAGGGAAAGTATAGGCAAAACAGGAAGAAAGCATCCTGAAATATATGGACATAGAAATTGAAAACAAGCTTGGGGAAAGCAAAATTTAAATAAGCTACTCCAGGACCGACAAGAGGTTGTCTATCACTGGAAGAAAAAGGTCTCAACTCGATGTGAGTTCGGGAGAGAAAGAATGCCATGGTTGGGAGGAATACTCAAATACATTGGTATGCACACTATACTACCTTTTTTTTTCAATAACATTAGACTTCTTATGTATAGATAGAGCTTTAAGAAACTTAATGAGCTAGAAATTGACATGTTGAGTTAATTATTACCATGCATTTAGCAAAATTACAGATGTATAATTACATTCAGTTTTCTTCCTAGTTGCATAGGAGTTATCTGACCAAAGTCATTTGCCAAACTGTCTAGACCTGAAAAAGGTTTAAATATGATGATAGGTCTCTCTCAGAAAAGATATTAGTTATATGAGATAAATTATACTACTATTTCTCTATCTATATGCATTCATTAAAAACATAAATGAATGTCCATTTCAGAAAACTGTTTAGTTCAAGCAATTGTGGGTCTAGATATATAGATACTTCGAACATTTTCTTACTGTTATAATTAATTTCTAGAATGTATAGTATCCAAATAAATTTCTGGTTACAGTTTTTAGTGAATCTTGTTGCTAATATGCATTAGGTACAGTATAAGAAAATCAATTTTTAAATGGTATATATAGCTATACATATCCGCTAACTATATGCATATCAAAGCTTCGAAATTCTGAACTTAAATATCAGAATATCAGCCTAAATAACACAATATTAACTGAAATTTTTATAGTCTTGATAGACTATCATCTTATATTTAGCATGAATTAAATGGTGAGAATTTCATGTACAGTATGCAAATCGTAAATAAAAATCTTTCAAAAATGGTATACACTCTATGAGCAATTGAAATAAAAATTTAATGAAATTCTGTATTAGTGTAGAAATGAATAATGCTTACCTGAGATAGCCTTCAAATAGTAACACCTAATATAAGTTACCAAATAAATACTTGTTGGGTTAAAATGAATAATGAAGTACCGCACGGTATTAAGAAAATGAAGGGAAATGAGTAGGCTTTTACTATTAAAAATTGATGCAAGAAATATATATAACCTTAAATAAACACCTAGATGAATATTTATATGTCTAGGAAAAACTATCGAGGAATATATATATAAATTTGTAAAATTGTATTTATACATAACATACATAAACTAAAAATTTATTAACTGTGACCTGAATTACATAAAAATATTACCACCGTGGAAGTAAAATAGCTAGAAATGGAAATACATGTGCTGACTATAACTTTTCGAAACCGTAGGTATATCTACTTACAAATAAATTTGAAGGTTCAAGCATGGCTTGTTCCTGGGTAAAATGTAGTAAATAGAAATCCGATAAAAGACGAAATAAGTTAGATTAGAGTTATACATTTGCAATTTAATATAATAAGCCAAACCATAAAGTCCGTGTACAGGTGAGATCGTGTTCTCTTAAGAATGTTGTAGTGTAATTTCTATTTGACAATTAATAGAAATGTGAAATAAAAACAGGTTGGTTGAATGCCACAACCAGTATTTAACTCCGAAGAAAACTAGGTAAACAATAATAACCTGTGCAAACAGAGGAATGCTTAGTTAAATTATACACCAGGGGAAACTGGAAGTCGTGGAAGTACAAACTGGAATGAAGTTTGAACAAGTATACCTGCATACAAAAAATGGCCAAGAAGGTTAGGTCCAAGAAACATTGTACGAGGTTAAAAATCAAGAAGTGTCGATAAGATAGATAGTATTGATTTCAGGAATGAAAATTTAATTACACCAGAATGTTTTGAAACAATAAACGGTCCCATATCTTACGCAAGTAAGAAAAATAAAAGAAATTTTAACTCTCTAGAAAATTATATTGCACAAGACAGAGTTCTGTGCATACTCCCAGAAAAATCTTTTTGGGGTTTTTACATGTCATGGTAAACCGAGAGAGAGAGAATACGACTTCTCTAGTACTTCACGAAAGCCATGAGGAACCTCAAGCTACATCGTAAATATCTCAGGAAGTAACGTTGTCTTTGTAGCCATCAATGTCTTCCATTTTGTGAAAAAAAAAGAAATGAAGCAAAGTTAATGGTCGAGAGGTCTCTTTTAAATATACCCAACTACTACTATGAACCATTGAGTCGAAAAGACCCATTTTCAAATGATAATCATAATTTTATCTAAAATAATCGAATGTATTAAGCATAACGATTAGTACAAGCATTGGGGTGAAATTAAATAGACAAGTAGAAGGAGATTTAATTTAATTGCATATACATCTCTTGCATTGGTAAAGAATTTGCTACTGTTAGTTAACCATTTTTTTTAGATATTAAACCATATAAATCCAAATGAGTATCACACACAAATGTTGGGTAAAGCAACAAAAACTATGAGTAGTAATGAAAAAAAAAACTTACACTGCTAGAAAAATGACGAAGTCAAGGAAAATAGGGAACCACTGTTAGTTCCTTCAAGCGGCCTCGGAACCTCACACAAAAATATTAAAACATAAATTGGAAATGACAGAATGCAAAGGCTGAAGCAATGAGGGAAACCGAATATTAAAAACTGTATGGAAAAACCCTAGTCTCGGTAACCATCCGTTCGTGCACACATCAGATGATTAAGCATAGAGAAAGGTGTGTAGGGATCTGTCTTTAGGTCTCTTCATTTCAAAAGTGTAGTAAATTCTGAGAAAGATCTAAACTTAGGAGGGAGTTACGATTTATGGTACTATTCTCATGGGTCATCGAAGAATCCATTAATATATTAAACGTCAATTACTATTCCGTCATAAAATATGAACATAGATATTCTCACCTCATTGATTTCACCATTAATAAGTTCAACTACTCTAAGGACGTGTTGTTTGTATGGGAAGGATGAGTTAAAATTGGTGGTATAGTCATCATATTCGTTAAAGTCCTCGGGAAGCATTAACAATGATTAATTAAAAGAGTTTAAATTTATGCATAAACCATGTAAACACAAAACCTTTAATGATATATGAATATATGTATAAAGATAAGGTTAGCTTGTTAAATAGTAAAAGTAAATGGAATAGTTAATTATAAATTAAAAAGGGGATATAATGAGAGTATATATATATATATATATATATATATATATATATATATATATATATGTGTATATGAATATAAGGGTTAAGCGAAGAATTATTATGTTAATAACCCATAATATGGAAATTAAACCATAGTCGAGTTACAAGGAACCTGTATGTATAGTTATGGTGGGTTGTGATTATAGTGAGATGAACTAAAAACGACACAAAGAATACCATGATTAGCATGGTATTACTCTTTAAAACCTTAGTATAATGGTGATCGTTCAGAAAACATATAATATATCGTATTAATTTATGACATGGGAACTAAAAGGAAAATTCTTTAACAAGTGATGTATATAACTTAAATGGTATAAAGCCTTAAGAATAAAAAAATAAAGTATTCGTGATATAGATAAATACATAGTGGATGCACAACTTCATACAACTACAAGTGAGTCAAAAAATTAAGAGTGTATTAAAATAATCGTTGAAATATTAAGATAGTGCTATCTTAAATGCAACGTGTAGGTTGTACATATCATAAACATCGAATACACCATGTTGACATTGGAACGATAACCCAAGCTGGATAATCGCAATATTATTAAAGGAAATACGAATTTATATGGTGGGTCATATGTGATGGCAATCAATTCATATGGAAAATTATTAAGAATTATGAATCAAATTACAATGCCATGTGTAGTAAGAATGAGTGTTGGTAAGGAAAAAATAGAGTAATCTATAACAAGCCCATCAAGAACTTATATATATGTATAAGTTTTAAATGGTGGAAGTGATATCCGGGATAATAGTTAAAAATTATTGTTTATAATAACAAGTGATAGTGCAGTGTAGTTACAATTATAAACACTGAAAATAAAGGTACGTATAAAGTTACACAAGTGGGTGGAATATTTTAATGCTTTTATGTATAAATGTTAATGGTTAAAGAGATGTATGAACATTATCTTCCTAAGTGGAATAAGGGGAGATTTATGTAACAGAACTATTTTGATAGGAAAAATGGATAGAGTATTTTTAACTTAAGTGAAATTTGAAATTGAAAATTTCATAGTCTGGAATATTGTCATAAATAGTCAAATAGACATAAAATGGCATAGTATATTTAGTAACAGAATTACGTTGGAGTGCGACGAGTACATAAAATGATGATGTTATTACTTGTGACAGAGTCTCTTGATACTAGTCAGCTGGGGATTCAGCGAGAATTAGAAAAAAAAATGAGAGGTGTTACATTTTTTTACGGGAGCAAAGCCATCTATACCATACAAATTTATTTTGTTCTAGATGTAAAGTTGCAATGCGTACCTTTTGTTTGTTTTTCACATTATTGAGTTCAAAATATTGCTCCATCTATAATATCCATGCTACGAGATCAAAATATTGCTCCATCTCATCCATCTTAGCTTTCATGCCAACCTCAATGCCATCCATCTTAGCTTCCAAACCATTCATTTTAGCTTCCGCGCCTTTCTTCAAACCATCTATCTTAGTTTACATTCCATTCTTCACAACTTCCATTTCATTTTTTGTTGCTCTTTTTCATAGCGAAATTTAGTGCACTTACTCATTGAATTTTGATATCTCATGTTGCATTTCTTCATCTTCATGAGTCATAGTAGCACCTTATGAATGCTTAATGGGTGTTGAATTATTTTTAGGAGGAATTTTAGAACCCAATACTGATAGCTATGCTCAATAGGCCTTTGGAATCTACTAGAAATGATTTTTCAAACAAGACTGATGCAATTTGAAAAAAAATACACCTTTTTCTTGATTTTGAGGAACTCGATATTGAAACTGAATTATCTCGGTGATTTTGGATCTTAAATACCTGAAATTTGGCCCTGGAGTCACCCTCTAAATCTTATTTTTAATGCCACAGGTCTAACCTGATTTGGATACTTGAAGGCAAAGTTATGTCCAATCTCCCACAATGAACCAATTATGGACTAGTTTAGTATAGTGCACTTGTACAAATTGCCACGTGTCATTATTTCCTCCTTTGGCTCTGAAGTTCATAAACAAGAAACTATAGTCTATGTAATTGTGGCCACTTTTTACAGCATTCCAATCTGATGCTCAGAGAGAGAGTTATGAAGGTTTTCCCATGATAACCTCTTTCAGATGAAATTGAGGAGCCTGAAAAAGACCTAGCTTCCACATATCATATCTCTGAAAATATTACGAACCAAGCTCTGAAATGTTGCAATGATGTTCCTTAGGATTTCAGCTTCACTCTCTAAAAATTTCAGCTTCTGAACCTTCGTAGAAAAAAAGGTATAGCAAAACTTTTGCGATTACCTGTTTAAGTGAAATTCAGGAGCCTGCAAAAAGCCCTACGTTCCATAGATCATATCTTCAAAAATGTTGTAAAAAAAGCTCTGAAATTTTTTGAGGATGTTCCTCAAGATCTTGGTTTCCCACCGTAAAAATTTCAACTTCTGAAACTTCCTAGAAAAAAAAAGTTATAGCGAAAATGCCACGATGACTTGTTTGGAGCAGAAAAACCCTAGAATCCAAAGTTCTGATACCAAATGTTATGAAACCAAATCCAGAAATAGAAGAAAAGAGATATCAATGCCTTAGAAATAAGCCACTTCAAGGGGGAAACCTCCATTACATTACATGAATGAACAATTCTTTGATGATACAAATTACAAAACCTCCTTTCTATATATAGGAGTCCGTAGGGCCACAATATAATCCTAGTGGGGTCACAAAGTAATCCTAGCCGACCTAACAATAATACTTTAAGGGAACAATAATAACAATATGGGGCTTGCAAGGGTACAATAATAAAAATAAGGGGGTTACACTAACAACAATAAGGGACTACACTAGTAATATAGGGATGTAACCTACATATAAAATTCATTGAATTAAAAATGCATAGGTAGAATCAACCACTTAGAACTTATCATCTATGGGTTTTTAATTATTATTTTTTCTATAAAATGTATCTTTAATTACATTAAGAGCTTTATTTCAAAAAGATAATACCTTTATAACCTTGTATCAATGCATATAACTAAATAGAATTTCATATCTCATGCTTTATGTCTAGTTGGTTTTTATTATTTCAATTAGAAATTATTTATTTACGAATTCAAATTTACAAAATGTTAATAGGGATGGGAAAATCGAATGGTGTATGTTGTAAAAATTCGAAATGCATTTATTTATGATCTATATCTTAAGATAACTTGACGAATCTACTTACTATTCATTATCAATTAATTATTTCATGTTTTGTTAGGAAAAATATTTCATTTTACATGGAGTTTTATTTCAAAAAAATAATTTGTCATTTATACAATTATATTAAACTTCATGATAAGCAAATACAAGTCGATAAATGGATTTATATTAGACCACTTATAACATATTATCCATTACTTCTAATTTTTTTTATAAAAAAATTATATTTATTTACATTAGGAGCTACATTTCAAAAATACATCACATTTATAAATTTCCATTAATGCATATAACCAAATAGAATATAGTGAATAGCTTCGAGTCATGGTGGATTCTATGAGATTGTTTAAATTACAAGTAAATTATTAAAGAATTGAAAAATGAAAAAATGTTAAAATGGATGGGAAAATAAATGTCTTATGCTGCAAAAAGTTTAAATACAACCATTTATGATCTATCTCTTTAATTAATCTAGATGGTCCACTTAACACATTTTTAATTGATTTTTCAATGTTAAATTAAGAACAACATTTTGTTTTACATGGAGTTTTATTTCAAAAAAATACAATATGAAATTAATACTCATATCAAAATACGTGGTAGATAAATAAAGGTCAATAAATGGATTCATTATTAACTTATATGGGATAAGATGATTACATACACAAATAGTTGATTTAAAAAATAAATAAATAAATTATGGATTAAAAATTGAATGTCTTGGAATTTAAGGACTTTGAAGTATTCACCTATGACCCATAACCCATTAGCTTAAATAGTCCACTTAATAGTTATTATCAAGAAATTATGAGATTTATTTTTGGAAAAAATGTTGTATAGTATATGGTTATTATATATCACATTTAGACACTCATATTAATGGATATAACTAAGTAAAAAACAATAATATATTTATGGCTCATATGATATGATTTCAGTTATTTAAAATACAAATTTACAAATAAATAAATAAAAAATTAAACAAAAAAAAAATGTTCAAAGACATAATTTATCTATGATAGCGTCCAATCAAACCTTCATAGCCCACTTAGCAATCATCATCATTAATTATATGTTTTTTTAGAAATGAAAAATTATTTATAATAGATTTTTATCTCAAAAATTAAATATCACATTTATGCACTCATATTAATGCATTTTATAGGTAAAAGTTCAGTAACTAATTTTTGAGTATTGTTGATCTTCAATATGATATGATTTTAATTACACCAATTAATTGATTGAAGTATATAAATTTATGTAATATGGATTGAGAAATCACATCTTATGCTTCAAAAAGTTCAAATCATTTACCTATGACACATTTCTCATTAGCCTAAATAGGCAATAATGCATGTAGCATTTATCAAGTAAATTATTATAATTTCTTCAATAAGAATTTCACTTTTGTTTGCAATGAGCTCTATTTCAAAACTTATATTTCACATTTATATATGAGTATTATGCATATAAGTAAAAATAAGTCAATAAAAATACAAGGATGCCTTGATGGTTCATGTAAGATAATTTTAATGGAAAATAATTCATTTAAGAACACACATACACACACATATTAGCAAAACAAAATAGATACAATAAAGTCATTGCAAAAATAATTATAAATAATAATGGAAAAATATAATAATATAATTGACAATTCCCTTTGTAATTTTTTTTATTAATAGAAAGTTCAGATTTTTTTTCCTCACACTAACAAAAAGAAAAAAAAAATCAAATCTCATATAATATTCCAAAAGATATAAAATCATACAAATTGATTCATAAAAAACTATGTTCAAATTGCATTTAAAAATTGGAATGTACTTGTGAACAAATTTATAAATAAAATTATCTTTGTCCACAACAATGAAGTGCATGTTCTATTGAACATTTGAATGTACTCACATTTCTCTTTCATATGATGAAGTGTCTTAGGAAAGGGAAATAAAACCTGCATAAGCCAAGTATCTTTCTCTTTTCCCGTATAGGATTTGATCAAGATGTGGTTTCATCGATATCTGATGAATTGAGAAATATTATTTGTTGTATCTATTAGAAATACATTTGATTCTTCATAATTATCTCTATATTGGGACCATACATCAGTTAACCTTTTGTCATAAAATTGTATTTTCCTCCCCGCTTCTAATTTTGTTTGTAAATAATAACGAGACTTGTTCCATGGGAATTTAAAGTCCTATATATCAATATTTGATATTTCAAGTACTTTTCAGATGTACTTTTTATGACATTTAATGTTCGTATTGCAACATCATAATTTTCTAAGCACTATTTTACTAATTCTGAGTGAAAAAACCTTAAAAAATAGGACCTATCACCGAAATTCCAATCTAGTTCTCTTTGAATATAACAATTTTGTACATATTTTGTATACGATTGGAACAAAACTCCTTCCATTTCATATATCGACAACATATTTTGACTTGTAGTGATGCTCATTTGCATCTGCAACTACACTGCAACCACATGTATGATATTAACATATCTCCACTTCAACACTTTATTGCATAGTGATATAAAAACCTAACATTTCAAAAATGATGTTAGTATTTATTATGAATTAATGTTAATCACAAATTAGAATTACAATGGTCGCAGTAAACTAAACAAATTAATCATATGTTTACTTTATACATACAACCTAATACCTTTATTAAATTTGTATGGAATAAGCAAGTCTTATAGGATCACATTGACCCACCATTAAATCATTTATTTTAAGACTTATAATGATTTGTTTAATTTAATTTGAAATATATAATTACCATGGTTGCAATAAAACAAACTAATTATGTATTAGTTTCCACATGTAATAAATACAATTTTTAAATTTCAAACCTACTTAATTATACGCTAATTTCTATAGTTTCTACTTTTGCTTCTTTTGGTGATTCTTTTAGTAAAGTTTCTATGTCTATTCTTGGTGCTACATACATCCTAATATGGTTTTTTAACTTATATTAAATAAAAAAGTTTGTAAGAATGCAGTGAACCATCATTTGCATTACTATATTCTAAGAGGTATAATGATAACTTAAACCAAAATTGAAAAAAGTAATTGTAATGATCCAATTCAAACAAATAGATAAATTTTCCATTAATTTGTACATGCAATCCAATCCATTGTAAAAATTTCTATAGCATGGGAAATTTTTATACAAAAATATTAAACAACCATTCAAATCAATAATTGTTATCAATACAATAATATCTCACAAAAATAAAGAACATAAAATTATTTTATTAGTATTGTGAAGTATAAGTCAACTTAAATTTAAAAGGGCTACAAAATATAGTAATAATTCATGATTTCATACATATTATGACATGAAATAGACACCAATCATCTTAAGGTACTATTAGATGTGATTGAAAATCCTTCAAAATAGCTTGCACCTCTGTTTCCTTGCTGTGTTTAATTAACATTCTCCATAGCTCATCGATCAATCAATTATCCTCTTGAATTGTTCCATTGAATTGAGGGGAAAGAATCACATTTTATTTTGATTTTCTTTTCATTCTCTCAAGTGAACACTCCACTGTAATAGTATTGGTTGCATCATATTCGGTATGCATCTCCCACACTTTTTTCAATGATTTAGTGTGTATACCTTTCATTGGATTGTCAATGGCCTTATGTCCCTTTTTTTGTTTACACTCTGAAGCAGTCGACATAAACATAAGTTTATCTTGTAATTTTTCTGAAACCAACTTTTTTAGAACTCGTGTTGTGCTTTGTTTCGAAGTTGTCATCAAAATTGTAATTTCAAAAAATGTTTTTTCATGTGGATGAATCCAAAACATTTTTCTCTCTATTGTGTAATCTACATCAGTTCCCAATTTTCTCAATATGCCCTTTGTTTTTTGCTTCATCATCGATGCTATGATTAAAAAAAATTTTTTTAATTCAAAAATAACTAATTTATTTTCAGTTATTTGGGCTGCAATACAATAAAAAATAGTCTAGTAAAACCATTTTATTCTTGTCACAAAAATTACTAGAAAAATATCGAAACAATAAACTTACCATGAGTGTTTTTTCGACTATTTATAGATGAAACAATCTTCTCTTTTATCATATTCACAAAACCTAGAGGTAAAAATATTAAAACGTCAATTAAATATGATCAAATTATGTAATATAATATATATTGAATGCAAAATTTGCAATCAAAGAAAAACATTAGCAGTGTAACCTACGAAATACAAGCAAGCACACTTTTAACATTATTTTGATTGTTAGTGTTGTTATTTTTATTTGTTCCTATAATAAACATATACAATGTTATGGTACTAAAAGCAGTAAAATTTGAAGAATAATAACAAGAACAAAAAGACAAGTAATATGTAGCTGATATGGAATTATCTTCATACTTATAACGTTGCACTTCATCATCATTTTTTTTCTTTTTATTTGTCTCTACATTGAACATATAAAATAGTTTGAATTGCGAAAATGAATAAAAATCATTAAATAATAAGGAAACAAGTGGGAAAATCATAAATAATTGATATTATATTTTGTTCTTGATTATAACTTTGATTCTCAATCTTCAGATTATTATATTTGTTCTCATTATTTGTCTCTATAATGTACAATGAATATGTTATAAATTGTGAAATTGATTGATTGAATAAAAAAATAGACAAAAGAATAAACAAAAAAATTCATGTTAACTACCTAATATGATATCATTTGCTTGATTATAGCTTTGCTTCACATGCATTTGATCAATGTCTTTGTTCTCCTTGCTTGTCACTATAATAAACATAAAAAATGTTATAAATTGTGACAATGAATAAAAGAATTAACCAACTATATAAACAATGAATCATCTTTAATCATCCATATAATATTTTGGGCTTGGTTGTCATATCATGTTTGATGAATCGTTACTTGAATCTTCAATCAAATCTTTGTATACTCCATTTGACAAGAAATTAATTTTACTTCATTTTATTTGATCACCACCACTTGAAAGTCAATGTCATTTTCATTGTAAGCATAGAAATTAATAATTATTCTTAATATCTCACGTTCTTTTCCATCTATGGATCCAAATAGGTAAATATCAAGATACATATTCATGGGAGTTTCTATCTGGACATACCAATCATGTAGAGAGTCATATTTATTAGATGTGTTATATTTTATAATCATTTCAAAGGTATATGTTGAAGGTGTTATTGATGCTACCATTTGAGTTCATTTTTTATTTCTCTTAAATGATGAATGTAACATTTCACTTACTTTGGTGCCAACCAATTCTGCATACAAAAATAAAAAATTATTTGCATAAATCAAAATGAAATTAAAATTTCAAATATTGTCATGTAATGTTATTTTAAAATTTACAAGACCACCTAATCTAACCATTTATAAGAGAGTATACATAAAGTATAAAACAACTATACCAATTGAAGGAGACATTGTTTGTATATCACTTTTTTTTTTTTTCCTATTCACTTCTTTACCTGGAATGTCAGGGACACGAGATTCCACAACTTATGAAAAAAAAATAAAGAAATAAACAAACTATGGAAGGCATGAGATACCAAACATTATTAAACCTTATAATACACTATTTTCTTTTACATACACAATAAAAAATGAGTACATGTGTTATGAAAGTTTACTATATGACACGAACAGTAATCACCTAGCTAAAATTGTCAGGAAGAGCAAAATACCCATGTTAGTATGGGGTTTCCACATTAAAAACCAATTGCTAGTGCTATATGCATGTTTTTTCGGTGTAAAAGTGGATATTTAATGTGGAAAATCCAACTAACATGGTATATTTCAATTTTCATAGCAATATTAGGTAGGAGATTAGTCAATAATATATCAAAATTCATTAAGTTGTAAATTGCATACTAGAATTTTGTCAAATTATTTGAAAAATAATATAAATAGATTTTTAGAGTCTCATAGTTTGTACCATATTTCTTAGCATCTACAAACAATTGTAAGAATTTATAATGGTAAAATTTTAAATGAATTAAAAAACAATACGAATTCATCTTCGATAACATTTCATTTCATACATATGCAAAAAAGCAAAGAAAGTCAAAGCATATGCATGTTTTCTTAAAAAATAAGAATAACATGAACTTCGTTAATCAACAATAATTTATTATCAACCATTGTAACAAAGTACAAACTAATTTTAAAAATGTCATACCATTTAATATTTTGGTGTTGTATTTGGTGAAATTCATTTTTCCTTGGATGATTCCTTTGAATTCACATAGCTTTAGGGTCCATGGTTTCTGAAAATAAACTGAGAAACTATTATCATAGTTTCGAATTATCGAAGAAATTGAATTTTTAAATACTACTACTAATTGCATCATTGTATGTGTAACAAAATGAACAAGAACAATAACAAGTGTAGAACTCACAATAATAGTTAATCATGATGTTGATTAGAAAAAGGGCACCACCCCTAAATAATTTATTATGTTCTTTTAATTGTGTCTATAAGAAAGCTAGCACCTGCTAGCTTTCCTTCTAGCACAAGCATAAGCATGTTACCAAAAGACAACAATACACTGTGAATAAATAACAACAATAGTAGATACTACAACAAGATCATGTTTACACAACTTATCTTTTATAGTCATGTGTATTCTTAGTTTTCTATAGAGACCATAAAAAGGCAAACACATTGAATAATTTTTTCTATCACATACAAGAGATTTACAACAACATTTCATTTTAAAATAAATCTAATGCATCATGAAATTCCTTCTATCACAAACACAAACAGATTGTCAAAAAAAACATTGCAAAAATAATATTTCCTAGGACATCTCCATGCTGACGAAATTTGTCCTTACTTTTTGAAGACAATGAGTTTTTAGTCCATGCCTATGTAGATCGTTGTTACAATATAAGAAATGTTAAAATATCTAATGATTAGAAGGCCCTTTGTATGGAATAAATGGTCTAAGAGTGAAATATGGGACAAATAGAAGCATGTTTCCAACAACAACATTGCATTGTGAAAAAAATAATTCTATATTACCCACTATCACAGACACAAGCACATTGTCAATAAAAATGCTCCAGGTGAGAGAAATCTAATGCATGTTAAATTTCATTTTAGCATAAAAACAAAAACATAATAACATTGTATGGTAAAATAAATTTAGCATGTGGTAGAATTACTTCTCTAAAAAACATCAGCACATTGCCAACAAGAATATTGCAAACAAAATTAAATGAAGCACATGCTATATTTGTTTCTAATAAAGACATGAGCACATTTCCAACAACAACATTAGAAGGTGAAAGAACTTTAAGCATGCCACATTTCTTTCTAGGAGAAATAAAAGCTCATGTCAACATTGCAAGGTGAAAGAAATTTAGCGTGTGCTAGATTTACTTCTAGCACAAACATAAGCATCTTGCCAACAACAACATTGCAGTAGGGTAAAAGGAAATCTAGCACATGCAACATATCCTTACAAAACAAAAATAAAAAAATAACAACATTGTACGGTTAAAGAAACGTAGTACATGTTGGATTTACTTCTAGCATAAATGCAGGGATATTACCAATAACTTCATTGTAAGGAAAAGGAAATCTAGCACCCACAAGATTTTTTTCTAGCACAAAAAAATCACATTTCCAAAAATAACATTGTAAGGTGAAACAAATCTAACACATGCTATATTTCATTTTATCATAAACAGAAGCACATAACAACATTGCAAGGTGAAAGAAATGTAGCATATGTTAGATTTACTTCTATCACAAACACAAGCATATTTCCAACAATACAAGAAAAAAGAAATATAGTTTGTGCTAGATTTCCTTCTAGCATAGACATAAACACATTTCCAAATAAAAAAAATGCAAAGTGTTAGATTTCCTTCTAGCATAAATAACTATATTGTCAAAAATAAGATGGCATTGTGAATAAAATATAGCACATACTAGATTTCCTTCTAGTACAAATTCACAAACATATTGCGAACAACAACATTGTTGAGAAAAACAAATGTAACACAGGTTAGATTTATTTGTATAAAAAACAGAAGCATATGGAAAATAATAACATTGCAAGGTGAAAGAAATCTAATACATACTAGATTTCCTTCTAATGGAAACATATCACATAACAACATTGTAGGGTGAGAAAAATTTATCTTGTGTTATATTTACTTCTAACACAAACATATAAATATTTCTAACAAAAATAATGCAGGACAAAAAAAATGTAGCACATGTTACATTTCCTTTTAGCCTAAGCACAAAGATGTTACTAATGACAACATTGCAAGGTAAAAAAAATCTAATATGTGCTAGATTTTCTTTTAGTGAAAACAAAAGCATACAACAACAATGTAGAGTGAAAGAAATTTATCAAGTGCTATATTTATCTCTACCACAAATACAAGCATGTTTCCAACAACATTGTAGAGTATAAGAAATCTAACATGTGATCAATTTTCTTCCAACACAAACACAAACAAGTTTCAAATTGAAATAAATCTAAAACGTGCTATATTTCCTTCTAGCACATAACATTATAGCACTAAAGAACTCTAGTGCATGCTATAGATTTATTTCTATCACAAACACAAGCACATTCCAAGGTGGGGGAAACATAACGTGTGTTATATTTCCTTCTAGCCCAAACATAAGATCATTTCCGAAAAAAAAATGATAAGGTGAAAGAAATCTAATGTGTAAGATTTCCTTCTAGGATAAACACAAGCAAACAAGCACATTATAAGGTGAAAGAATTATAGTGCATGCTAGATTTACTTCTAGCACAAAAACAAGCATGTTGAGAACAACAACATTATAGCACAAAGGAAATATAACATGTGCTAGATTTCCTTACATCAAAACACAAGAACATTATAAGATAAAACAAATCTAGCACGTGCTAGATTTCCTTCTAGCACACACATAAGAACATAACAACATTGTAGTGTTAAATAAATATAACACACGCTAAATTTATTTCTAGCACAAGCTAAAGCATATTTCCAATAACAACATTGCAAGAAAAAAAATCTAACATGTGCTAAATTTATTCCTAACATAGTGACATGCATATTTCCAATAACAACATTGCAAGGTCAAGGAATCTAGCATATTTCCTTCTAGCACAAACAACCAGATTTCCAACCACAACATGGCATTGTGAAACAAATCTAGCACATGTTAAATTTCCTACTAGCACATAACAAACACTGTAAGGCAAAAAAATCTAGCATGTGCTATATTTACTTATAGCAAAAAATCTAGACTATTTCCAACAACATTATCAAGCAAATGAATTCTAACACATGTTATATTTCATTCTATCATAAATGAAAGTGCATTGCTAATAACAACATTGTAAGATGAAAAAAATATAAGGAGTGATATATTTCCTTCTAGAATAAATAACTGCACATTGTCGATAACACCATTTCAAGGCGAAGGAAATCTAACCCATGCTAAGTTTTCCTATAGAAAAAAAATAAGCACAAATTAACATGTCAGAGTTAATGAAAACTAGCTCATGCTAGATTTACTTTTAGCACAAACGCAAGTATATTGCCAAAAGAAAATATTGCACGGAAAAAATAAATCTATTTTGTGCTAGATTTTTTTATATCATAGATACAAGGCATTCTCAATAGCAACATTGAAATGTGAAAGAAATCTAACATGTGCCAGATTTACTTTTATTAGAAAGACAAGCATATTGCTAGTGACAAAGGTGCATGCCAAAAGAAAACTAGGACTTGTTATATTTTCTTCTAGGACAAACAAAAACACAATGGCAATAATAACATTACAAGGGGAATGAAATATAACATGTGCTACATTTCCTTTTAGCACAAACAACCAGATTTTCAACAACAATATGAAATTAGAAAACTTTCTAGGCTTTGTGGGTTTTTCTCCATGAAGTTGCATAGAAAATGCAGTAACAATTGTTTTTAACATGCAACCAACCATTCCAATTTACTCGTATGTAACTCGGGGTTGGGTTCTAGTGGCTTAGTAGAGCACTAACTCATTTAACATAGGGGTTTGGCCATATAATGTTGGACCATTTTCATGAATCTCTAAATCTGATCTTGAGAGAACACTGTAAATATTCTGCATTCATTTAATATTTTTAACCAACATAATATAAAGTTGGAGTAGACACTTGTATATTTAACATTGGTTTTGTTGGGTAGTAGTGTAGTGCAGATAAGCCCTTGTTAATATGGCTTGTTTGAGTATGCAGAGATATTGCTTTGCCATTTTGGCTCTGCGCATCTCAAATTCCGGAGAGGTGAATATGTTTCAGCTATGGGAAGGGATGGATGCAAAGGAAGAAGGGAAACACATCAATATACTGGTCTTACATTATTATTGCATACAATGGTACTTTGATACCTATAATACTGATAGCCCAAATAATATTTCAGCTACTTCATATAATTACTAACTACTAGGTGGCATGGGCAACCGTTAAAAAAGAGAGTGAGAGTTCCCCTATTAGAAACTCCCTTCTCATTCTCATTTATGTTTCTTTTAAATTAAGCAACTCTTTGTGCATTATTATGAGCTCTATGCTTCTTTCACTGGTTGGAATTAAAATTGGCAGTCAACTTTTCACCAATCTGCATAGTTATATATATCGTGCACCAATGTCATTTGATGCAACTCCATTTGGGTGAATACTAAATCAGGCATCAATTGATCAGAGTGTAGTGGACACATTGATTCCTACATAACCAAGATCTCTGGCTTTTGCATTTATACAAATTTTGGGGATCATTGCATTCATGTAATAGATTTCTTGGATGATATTCATTGTGTTTATATAAGTGGGTTTAACTTGTATATGGTATCATCTATATTACATACTATCAACTAGTGAAGTGGCTCGGTTGTCATTAGTTTCTAGAGCTCCAATCGAACAAAATTTTGGAGAATCAATCTCTAGAGAAACCAACATTAGAAGTTTTAACTGGGAGTCTTGGTTCATGGAGAGAAATCTCTAGTTGATTGATATGTATACTAGACCTAGTATCCACAATGTTGGGGCCAATGCATGGATTAGTATTCTGATGGATTTTATATCAAATCATGCATTTACATTCTCTGTAATATTCCTAATGGAAATTTACAATGATAAGAAAATCAAGCATAGTAAAAAAAACATACACGCAAAATTTACAACACCCAGAAATCTCAATAAACTGTGTTGAACTAAGCCATTCTATTAATATAAATGTTGGGTACGAAGGTAAGATCAAAAAACATGCACCTGGGCTTGCCCAAGGAAAGCTAACAATGCCTAGGTGATGAAATCGACTACTCTAACATGCAATGTGGTTGTCCCCAACAATCTCTCCGCTAACCTAGTGAAAATTTGCATTGTTAGCTACAAACAATGGTTTCTAGGGTCTCCTCTGGTGCTCAAAAAATTCCAGGAAATTAACATTGGACTCTCCTCCAATAACCCACAAAAACCCACGAAGGAATCGGCGAAATGTTGACCTCAGAATTTTTTCCCAATATCCCCCTAGCTCCTCCAGTGGTTGGCTGAGTTGGGGCCCATGTTTGAACCCTCGAATCTACTCTGAAAATTCTGCCAAATTATTTCTGAAATCCTTGTGAAAAACCCAGAAAAACCCAGAAAGGGCTTGCTCTAGTTTTGATTCTCCAAAATTGACCTCAAAATGCTTGACCCTCCTCCACAAGCACTAACCTATAGCAGATGTTGGGCTTGTTCCTCCACCAAAATGCTGGAAAACCCACACGATATCCCCAATATAATTCCAAATAACCCCAGCTCCTTAATCCCTTTCACAAGCCAATTGTGGCTTTGCCTCATCAACTCCTCCAAGAGCCCTTGTGTACTTTCCCCTTTTTGGATCATTGGAGTGTCTATAAGCTCACCAATCACTGTGCATGCGAGTCTAAAACCTTCATGATCTTGCTAGCTTCTCCACAGCTAGCCAATATCATCCTTAGATACCATTTTAATACTCCTAATGGAAATTTACAATGATAATCAAAACAATCATAGTAAAAGAAACAAACACGCATAATTTACAACAAATTAAACACCAAGAAATATCCATTAACTGCGCTAAGTTGAGCCATTTTATTAATATAAATGTTGGGTACAAAGGTAAGATCAGAAAGCATGCACTTGGGGTTGCCCAGGGCAACCTAACAATGCCCACGTGATGAAATCGACTACTCTAATGTGCAATGTGGTTGTTCCCAACAATCTCTACACTGACCTAGTGAAAAACTACACTGTTGATTGTGAAAAATGGTTGTTAGGGCCTCATATGGTGCCCAACAAATTCTGAGAAATTAACCTCAGGTTATCCTTCAATAACCCACAAAAACCAATGAAGGAATTGGCCAAATGTTGGCCTCAGAATTTGGGCCCAATTTCCCCCTAGCTCCTCGAGCTGTTGGCTGAGTTGGTACCAAAATGCTAGAAATTCGACTACAATTTCCTTTCCTGCTCCTTTCTTGCATCCTAGCTGAGCCAGAAGTGTGTGGTATCCTCCCAGCTACCAAAGATGAGTATAATTTGCCTCCCTAGGGTGGCACTCGTGGTCCACCGAATAAGAGGGTGACTTGGCCCCAATGAAAGACTGCGTAGTTCTAGGAAAGATGACCCATGCCCTTGCTACAGAAATTTGTACTATTGTGGAAATACCTCATGCTCTTGTCCCACAAACAAGGAAGTTTCATACACCAATTTGGAGTCTGGCTTAGTCGCGGCCTTAAAATTGGATAATAATAATTATTATTTACATGCTTCAAATCCCCTATTCATCCAATAAAATTTTCCAAAAATTTTATCTATTAGAAGCACCCCCCCTCTTCCAAAAACAAACTTTTTTATCGATCCATCTATAAAATTCAAATCCACAGGTTTTAATCCATTGCAATTGGAATATCTCAGCAAGAGGTTACAACCTTGGATGTGCTTTACAACATGATATGTTTATCCATCCCCACAAGAAATTTTGTAGAATTTGTGACACCATAAATGTCTTCTCCAACCAGCTCCAGAAATTCTCCTCTGTGGCTTACTTAGAGGACACAATATTCTTTCAATTGCTATCACATTTACATTTTTGAAAACTATCTAGATTTGTTTGTGGTATGGGAGGAAAGTGATGCTTAATCCATAGGTTCAACAAATAGCATGTATTCATCCTCAAATCCTGCAAGGACTATTCTCATCCTCCTTGCAAAATGGTGTTGTATTGTCGTATATGGTAGTGCTTTAATTGTTGGGGATAAAATTATTTATAAAAATTAATCTTTAAAGCTTATATGTGCTAATATACATCCAATATTGATGTTGGAAGAATCGATTTCATACCTTATTCACCACACTATATACCTATAACTTCAGCATTTTTACAAACTTGCATTCCAAACTCTTTCTACTAGCAGTATGCAGGATGAGACCAAATGCTTGTGGCCATGCATAATAGGCACATTGGTCAATATCTCTAGCCCAGCTTCAGATAAAGTTTTCTTTGAATTTTGAATCCATGTGATATAAAAAATAAATCCATCATGTCATTGTCAATAACTCTTCATTCGATTCTTCCTAATATGCATGTGATCTCCAACATACTAAATATGGGGAAAGGCCTATAACTAAAGCTTGCCAAGATCTATTTGCAAATCGAAAACACTTTCACCAACCTCCTTGAATACCTTCAGCATGGTTTAATCAACCCAGAGATGTGATTATTTGATGCATCTACTGCAGCAAGGGCAACACCATAAAGGCCACCTTGAATTAATTTCCTCTAGGTGTTATAATTTTGATTTTGACACATTAAATTCACTGTCATTCTTGTTTAATTGTTGTTGAGAAAGGAAATTCCTCTATAGTTATTTCCTGTCTTCCTTAGCAAACTCACAACAATATCCATATTTATGCACCTTATCAAACAATGGAAATCCAGGATGATGTGTGATGGGAGACTTGTCCATCATTTCTCAACACCCAGAAAACATTTTTAGTTTGCAATTCTTCTAAACGATGCATATTGTTGACTAGCATGTAGCAACTTGTGAGGAAACTCTCATTTGTACATGCATAAGAAAGCATTATAAAGTATATAGGAGGACTGAATGAGATGAATTGATATATTACCCATGAATATCAAAGGGTAACGTTTGATTGGATATTCTCTTCCAAGTTTCCATCTTCTAGTTGACATCAAACAAATTGGCTTATGATCATACGTAGGTCAACCTACCCTTAACATATTTACTTCTGAGAATGTTTCCTTTTTTCTACCATTTACTTGAATTACGTGCAAAATGCCCTAACCTCTGAGGAAATTCAATATTAGTAGCAACTCGTCTTTTAAGCCTTTTTTCTTTTCCCAACTCATTGTTCATAAAATAAGTCAATGCATCTTTAATTGTCTTTGTGCTCTTTACAAGGCTTATTCCCGTAACATGGACCTTTTGAGAGAAACTGATCAAATACACTAATATCACACATGATTTTTTCAACAACGGAGTGAATATATTTGTCTTCCAGCAAGCACCAAAATTGCTTGTATTTTTCATACCATTCGATATAAAATCTAACAAGTTCCCTCCTTCCCAATGCGAATGGTGCTTCTCATTACTCATAAGTAAAACAAGAGAGCGAAGGATATTTTTTTTGGAATTCCTTAATGCCTCTCTAGATAATGAACAATGCAATCCTCTATTTTTATTATTTTTAATCACATATATTTTAATTGGTATCCAATTCCTTCCCTGTCCCATTCTTGGACATTTTTGGTATTTGATTCCTTCCCCTTCTCATTCCTGGACATTTGAATAGATCAATATTTGTTTAGCATCAAAGGTATTGTCTATTCATACAAAATATCAAGTGCCAAGTTATAGTGGTTGGGAGATTGAATCCAATTTGCATATGTAATGAAATTGGTTGAGGGATTGAATCCACTAAAGGAGTAGATGTGCCTCCATAGGAGGAGTGTTCTTGTCACCAAGAGCGTTGGTTCTCTACCTTTTGGTAAAGAGGAAAAATAAAATTACCGTTGCTTGAAAGGTTTCATATATCAACAAAAGCCTATGAAAAAAAAAAGTAATCTACAGAGGGTTTTAAGGGGTTCTACTTGTGGCATATGATTTCAAGGAGTGCCAGGCAAGATTGAAAGGGAGAAAGGGACATTGTGTGTGTCGGGGGATATTGAAGGTATGGAAAGAAAAAAATCATTGATGTGGGCATGCAGAGTTCTGAAAAGAGGTTTTAGCATTGCTGTTGCTAATACTGTTGTAGGGGGAGGCACAGTGGTCAAGAAAAATAGGAAGAATAAGAAGACATTGTTGGATGCTGCCAAGCCCCTCCCTGATTGGGGAATTGGCTCCAAACTAGCTAAAATATATTGGTAACACAATAATTTCTATAAAATAACAATCATCAACCTCAAAAGAGATTGTTGTCATAGAAAGCCATGGGGGATTTTCCACATAAATGGTGAACCAACAACAAATACCCCTATAAGGATTAATGGTGCAAACAAACGTGTGTGGAAATTGATTAATTATGTCCCTTAAAAGACTTCTAAGACTACACTGAAATGTAGATTAGTGATCTGAACATGTGAAGTCAATGCTGAAGAAAATGTTCATTTGTTCCATTGGCTTTTATCAAACTCGATTTGCAGGCTTGGGAGACAAGATTTAATTGGAAGCTAGAAATTTTGAGGTAGGAATAATGTATTTGGCTAGAAAAATATGTTTATGCATCAGCTATCACAACATGTTTTTCTCTGTTGCACCCACATTTGTCATTGTTTCTACTTTTAGTACATGTATGCTTATAGGAGTGCCTTTGATAGTGGGGAGAATTCTTTGTAGACTTGCAACGTTTGAGAATTATTGAGTTGACTGATATGTGTGCAAGGTATATTTAGATGTGCATACTTCAGAAAGCTACAAAAATAAATATACTTCCAAAAGCTACATAATGAATTATCCCTGCTGAATTGACTGATATGTATACTAGATCTACTCACCACAATGTTGGTGCCTATGAGTGGCTTGGTATTTGAATGGATTTTCTATCAAATATTCTATTTGTGTTCTTTTTGGTGTTCCTCATTCACTCTCCCAAAGATGTAATTAGTCCAAGCATTGTAGGGTTGGAAATAAAATGATCCTTACATGTATATTTCATTACACTACAACACATTCCTTGCTGAAAAATCATCCTTTAAATAGAATGAAGATCTATCTTATTCCCCAGTATTTCCACCACCTTCCTATACACTATCAACAGCTGACAGAAAAATAAGGAGACCAATACTGCTCATTTCTAGAGAAATACCACCTATCACATTATCAATAGTTTCAAATGGGAATCGGTTTCTTTATACCACAGATGCCAAAGTTCCTCATAAGGGGCACTCCTTTGCGGAACATATTATTAGACTTTGTATATGGTCAATATATGGGAAACACAAAATGAACTCTATAAGCCTTACAATCTATGCCTCCTCCTTGTAGCCTCCTCATTGTAGCCTCCTCCTTGTAAAGTTATATAAAGTGTTGTAGAACATTTCTCATAATTCAACTTAGCTAGTTGTTTGCCACTGAATTTTTACATCAAAATATCACTTCTTTGTAAATGGCTCTAAGGTGTGTATAGAATTATGAGCCCATATTTAAATAGGAACCTCTTATATATCCTAATGACTTTGCAGTAATACATGTGGTCCATTGGATTGGAAGTACCACATAATTGTAGTGTCTATTTCTCAGAACTGCATTCCAAAAAGTCATTAGTTAGTGGAGCCACTTAGGAAGCTTATTGGAGTGCGGCCTGAGACACTTAGGAAGTTGTATATTAAATAGAATTTTTGTTATCAATTGAACTGGTTGATGGGGCATTCACTTGGGTGCATTCTAGATAGTGGTAATATAATATTTTCAAAGTGTGGACCAGTACAGTTCAATTTTATGTGCACACTATTTGAGCCTGTGGAACTCATTGTACTGAAGTTGTGAACCTGGATAGTATTGGCATTTTTGGAATGTTGCAATATTTTTGAATTTTATTGTTAAAAAATGCTATTGTTTTACTATATTGTACCACTGATTGGATTATTTGCTTACTAAAAAAAAATTGAAATCGTAGTTATTTGAAGCCCTAATAGAAAATCTCCCTAGTATGTTACAAAAGGAGATCCCAACAATAGGAATACTAGCCACTCTATCATAATACCATAAGCATAACCACTCTATCATAATACGACAAGCATACAAAAGAAAAGAGAGGGATGTTGGAAGCCTCACATATACTCGCTTGTACGTTCACTTTCTCCTCTTAAAATACATTCAATTAGGATTAGAGGGGTTTCCTTATCAATTCAACCATGAATAACAATGGAGGGAGAAAATCCTTACATTGATTTGAGCTCCATTTTATTTGCAATAGGATATCATTTAGTGAGCTCCATATTCTTTACAATATAATATCATTTATTGGAATCTATGATTACTTGGACAATATCTTTAACTTCAACTTCTTCCACAACATCATCCAAAGTTGAATATATTATATTTGCATCCTTTACATGCAACCTCTACATGCGAGGATGCATCAATGGATTTCAAGACCAAGGTTCCTTTAGGGAAATCCATAATAAGGTTGATGATATTTATACTCCTCTAATCTTTCCACCCATCTGATAGTCTTGAGGAGTTTCAGAGGAGTTTGGGGGAGTGGTGAGTGTTACAAGAGAGTCTGCGGGAGTAAATTTTTTACAGTGGTGATTTGGCAAGACTCATGAGTCTAAAAAGAGTGTGATGACACTGATATGCAGTCCACCAAAGAGACAAAAAACCATTGTAATTCAGTTGCTGAGAATAAATCTTGAGCAAAGCCATTTGGTGCTGGAGCTTTTCCATTGCATTTTCTCTAGGGAAAATTCTGTTATCTATGGGATTAATTGTTTTGTGAACATTACTTTTGTATGCCTGATTATCTCTTGCATTAATTAATTCGATTATTATGATTTAATTTTGGTTGACACCCAGAGCATTGAAATAAATTCCATAGCATTGTTGGCTGGCATCTAGCCCATTCTTTCAATTGTACATCATCGGTTTTAATTCATTGCTTGTATATTGTGTAAATTACAAGAACCAACCCAGAATTGCATCGTTTTGTAGTCTCCATTCATAGGAATTAAATACTGATACATCATTCACATATTTTTCATTTTTTTGGTGCTCTGTTTACACTATACTAGCTCTGCATTGCACACTCTCTATACAGATGGTAGTGGGTACCTACAGCCCCTTTTATGTTCTATTTATGATAAAATGACTCATCCTTGAGCACCGATTACACTATGTATTGGCTTAGCACCAAAACTTACTATTATTATGCTCTTCTTAGTATGAATATGTTAAGGTAGATAAGAAATCATTTGAATCTCATTCCTCGAGGACGGCTGGATAACTAGGAGCAAGCACAAGAAAATGTGATTCTAGAAGTAATTCCTATTATGTCGATGCCATTCCTGGGAGGTGCTTGGATGATTTATATAAACTATTATCTCATTTATTCATTTATTATGGATACTATTGCACTAGATGAGTTATCATTTGGAGTTGATGCTTCATGGGCGTTTAGGTAGCTACTATAATTCCCAAGAAAGTATGATGATAGCTTTGATTCCTATGATTTGAATCTCATGCCCCATGGGTGTCTAATATCTTCTACCAAGTATATTCTTATCTATTTTGTATATTCAATTACCTATTTGAATCTTGTGCCTTGAGAGTGCTTGGTTTCCTACTATCATATATAATAAGGTTAGAATATTTGTGCTAATATGCCTATTGGAAAAAAAATGTAGAGAGTGGGTTTTGAGTGGTCAATGTGGTCAATGAGTGGTCATTCTCTAGCTTATGGGATCAATGAAACATATTAACTTGGTCTTGTCAGTTGGAATGTCCCCTTGGCTCTCTCCAAGACACGATTTTTTGTAGAGAGTTATTTAAGCTATATCTCGTAAGCCTATCCAAAGTACAAGGCTGACTGCTTTCAATGTACAGCCTAAATGAAGCTTCCAGACTTTAGTATTTGTAAATTAATAAGAATTATAAATTTATTATTCATCATACTTGTGCTTCAGAAATTTTTATTGCGTACCTCAGAGTACCTGCAAAATGTATGAATCAACAACTTCTTCTTAAAGTTAAAGAAAACATCATATCCCCCTGAATTATAACTCCCTCTAAATATTTGAAAAGAGATATTTCCCAATGAGACATATGCAAATGCTTATCAATCCTAATTACATGGACAATTTTCTTAAAATAATCAATGGGAAAGAGGAGATATTAATTCATTCAACTATTTCTATATGAAGATGAGTTGATATATAGCTTTTCCTAGTTTTTTGAAATACTTCTACTTCCTTTGAACTTGTAGACGATTGTCATCAACTGTATGTCAGGCTTAATTACTGTAGCCATATCCTTTCCTTGGTGGAGCCTTCAAATGAAGGCTTGGACAGAATCATAACGAAAAAAAAAATGTTCTTACTTGATTCACTTCTTTTCTTTGTATCCTTTAAGATATCCAGATATAGACATACCAACTTAGATGGAAAGAGTCTGAGGTGCACGTTTTTTTTGCTATCTGCTTTTGTACTTCAAGCACAGTTTTCTGCTATATGCATCATTATGTTTTCTTTATGAGATCTAAAGGATGTTTCTAATTCGTTTGTTGGTTTCTCATCTTGTGATTCACATCCACTCTCTGAAGGGTATTATGCCACATAACATTGATAAAACCCTATTGTCATACTGGACATTATTCCTTAGTCAACATATTCAAAAGGTTAACATGTCACTACCTTTCCTTGCCATGCCCAAAAATCACTGTATTTAAGTCAATAATACGGTCACTGCCTTATTTCCATATTAATGTCATCATGCCATCACTGTTTGCAAGATTGCAGCCAACCTTTATCTCAGATTCTTGCTCAATCTTATATGACTTCATTCTCTTCCAATCATATAAAGCTCATCATGATAATTTCAGACTCTCAAAGAGTCATTTCAAATGGGCACTATAAGAAACCAAATGTTCTTATTACTTAACTCTTACACTGCTACACTTGGTCAATCTGATTTGTGTTGCTTAAAACAATGGTTGATCACCATTTTTTTCAACAATACTTCTGTCCTCTACAACCCTTTTCTTGTTTGGAAAATAAATTGAAGGGGCTAGTTTGACTGTCAATGGAAGTTTCGACAAGCCATAATACCCACTCTACACCCCCTCATTCTACATCAGCTAGTGGATATAAAGGAAATGAAACTTTGTCTATATAAGGTGATGATTAATTTTGTGGAAAGGAGAAATATTGATTCCCTCTTTTTGTTTGCTACGATGGTATTAGTGATTGAGTAATTCTGCTAGAGGATAGACGCAATATATAAGGTGAACTCTGCTATAAAGGTATCATATATATGTAAATTAATGGCCAAACCATAAGAAATTTTATGCCAGAAATGGAAGAGATCCCAAAATATTGTGGAAAAAAACTTCCATCAGGATAAATAATATTAGTTTTCCCTATTGCAATGCATTTCCACAAGAGTTGAAGAATATGGAGAAAATGAATATGAAAACTATTTGACCACTGCAAGAATGTTACTCTTAAACTATTATTTATTGATTTTGATAATAGTGGATATACTAGACATAGCAACAATCTCAAATTAGTTGATATTACCAACTGCAATAAAATAGCCCAAAACAAATGCTCATTACAGTTCATATATTTGAACAAATAAAATCATTATGAGTTACATATTTTGTGCACTAGTCTTGAAGTTCAAGATATAAGAAGTGGAAATGGAAACAAAGAGTTAAAATTTGTTGTTATTTTCTACAAAGGTTAAGCATAATGAGAGTATAGCATGGAGAAGAAGAAGTTGAAGATGGTGAGAAAAGTTTAGTTTTTCATAGAGGGATTTCTACCAAAGCCAAGGTTGCCTCAATTTAGCATTTATTGTTTTTTATGTTACAAACATACACAACTTGGAATTGATGACCATTGAAAATGTTGCAAAAAATATTAGGGACCTCTGTTTTGTTTTGTTGGATAAAAAATAACAAATGACTCACTTGCCACTTGATAACAGATTCATGTATCTATTACATGGGTGTGGAAAGTTGAACAAATTTGACTTGTACTTAAGGCCTAGGAAATTTACATATACAAGACTTGGTTATATTGGGAAAAATAATGCAAAGAGAAGGTGTATTATCTTAGGTTTTATGGAGAATATGACTAGGATCTCCTTGAACTTTCAAATGGATTATTAAAACTGGAGAGACTTGAAATGAGAGGTTTCCATTTCACCGAATTTGCAATAGCGGTTGAAATGTTGAGCCTAAACTCATTGAAGTATATCAGGGAGAAAGGGTACAAAAAAATTAAAATAGGTGAAAAACGTTTGTCTACATCATGACCATTTTGGAACTTAGAGTTTACCCCGCCTCTTAGAAAGACATGGGATGAACTTGATTGAAATGCAAGTAATGTTTTTAAACTGATCAATGCATATTTTGGCTCACTATTCTTTGGCTAGAAGAGGAATAAATAATCCAAGTTTTTAATCCTTCTACTTCCTCATTCTTGCTCAGTATCAACAAATTAAGTTGGTTTATACATTCCATGATTGTGACCTCGATTTATGTACAGTAAGTAGTAGGATATCATTCATGTACCAGTAAGTGTACCTTCCTAACAATTGGGATACAAATGTATTTCCATTCATCGCTCACATCATCCTACTTCTATGTGCCATATAAATATTTTGGCGGACGAAACCCTTCCATTGTGCTTTCCGTCTACCTCTCATGAGGCTTATAGGAAAAAAAATATCTGGCATTGATGGTTGAAAATCAAAATGGAGAAGTGTTGCTAAAATTCTTTTTGGTAATGCAACATTCAGTATTGAAAGATAAATATCAAGAAATGCACCATTCAGTATTAAAGGACATATCTCAAGAAACCCCACTTTAAAGAGTTTTATATTAATGAGGATATGCAGAGGCCTCTTCAAGATTAATTTTGATTGTGCCTCAAAATATAGAAGGCAAAGAAGTTAGGATGGGGATTTATTTATAGCGCAATTATTGGTTGTTTGTTGATTTGAGACAACTCTTGAAAAATGTATCCAATTTCTAGTGTGGTGCCGAAGATTTGCTTATGGAAACCCGAAAAGAGACTTGAGTAAGCCGATTAAAATTGGAAAGGTAAATTGTATGTGAATATAAGAAGTTTAGGGGCTTCAAAAATTATAAGAATATAATAATGGTATTGGAAGAAAATATTTTGTTGTAGCAAGGTGTTTGATAATAAGTTTCATCTATAGTAGACAAAGAAATCAGAACAATTTCAAACCTTTAGTTGGACAAATGTCTATGGAGCAGAGAATTTTTAGTCCTCTCTATAGAGATTACAAATTAAGGACAAGGCTTGAATGAGATCACTTCCATTATTATGATGTCATGTTGAAGACATCGTAACTGAGGTTGAATTTGTATACGGATACAGTATGAGATGGAAAATTTTGGGTACAACAAAAAAATTGGGACTAAGCATCTTCCTGATATAAAAGAAAATATGTCTTTTTTCTAAATTTTAAAATTCAAATAATTGTAACTATCATATCCCTTCCAAATGGATATGAATTGTGGCTTCCTTCTTCAATACTTAAGTTTTAAACACAATACTACTAGTGGCTGAACTCATTTATACCATATTTTTGCCTTCATCGTGCCCTGGCAGTCTGAATTCTAAGTTCTCACAAAATCAAATCCAAATGGAAACACTTTGAGAATAAGCTAATCACAATATTCATGATTCAATCCAATCCCTTGTCCATCCTTTCACCTCATTTGCAGCAATCCAATCTCATCCTGACCAAGTCCAATAAGTGCCCCCATTTTTTTCTGTGGACTTAGACCAAGAGCCAGCTCTAGCATAGGGCATGCTGGTAATGATTCAACTTTGGAAGAAAAGTGTGGTTGTCAAACATGGAATTGAAATACTTAGCCAACAACAGTTAGCTTTGAGATATTTGTTTGAGCACTGAGCAATATGAAAGACAACTTCTCCATAGCCTTTGTGTATTTCTCACAGGCCTCCTTGTTTCACGAATCCATTATGGGATCTTTACATATGGGTGCAACTTGTGAGAAGCTTTGTGTCATACCTTTGTGTCATGTGAATTTGTCAATGTATTGGTTAATTTAATGAGTCCAAAAACTTTGGAGTTATGAGTTCTTGCATTAACCTAATTCCCAGATCCTATTGGGGAACATCAGTGTTGTTATTTTTATACAACAATATGACTTCAGGACCAAGGTATTTGAAGGATTCAAGTTCTAGATACCTCTATGAGCTCTATCAGTGTTCTAATGTTAGTCCTAAATTGAGGCTTGCAACATTACTACACATTATCTCATGGTCACAATTATGTTTTATATTAAAGTAAAAAATTTGTGGCTTTACCGATACTACAAAGAGCTAGAGGGCTTTGTATTTTTGACATATTTGACGGATGCTATCTCCAGGACCCCATATATGATTGAATTTGTGCCCAAGACCTAGGCCTTTGTCCCCACTAGAACCACTGTACCATAGGGGAACCCAGACACCATACCACCCTAGAGGGATGGAGGATGTGGTCAGATGGATGAGGATACCCAGAGGGACCTTAGGAGGAGGAATTTGTGCTTTACGTGTCATGAACCATAGGCACCTAGGCACAGGTGCACCAAGGGCAAGGCCCACTACATTGAGGTGTATTGGGATAGTGAATAATTTGAGGAGTTTGAGGTTCGAGCAGATTAGAGAGATGATGGAGGACGATCATCAGGGGGAGCACCACCACCACCACCACCACGTAGAGGGGGGCCGTTTTCCCCATCATGGGGAGTAATTGCTTCACTTTGTGGAGTTTCGAAGTATTTGACACTCAATATTAGGGGGATGGTACAAGGGCAATGAGTTTCAACTCATATAGAGGAGCCAAATAATTCTGTAATATAGATCTTTGCTCGAGGTACCACCAAATTCAGGTGAGGGAGAAGGACATCCCTAAGACTACCTTTCGTTTCCACTACGAACATTTTGAGTTCTCGGTAATTCCCTTCGGGCTAACTAATGCTCAAGATACATTCAGTCTAGTATGAACCACGTATTTCCTTGGTAGTTGTGGTGCTTTGTCCTTGTCTTCTTTGACGATATACTCATCTATAACTGGATGTGGTAGGAGCACCTTCAACATTTGGAGGTAGTACTTTGCATACTAGTGGAGCAATAACTGTAATCGAAGATGTCCAAATGTGAGTTTGGATTGACAGAGATGTTGTACCTTGGGCATGTGATTGGCCCATAGGACAAAGTAAAGGTACACTAGGAGAAGATCAAGGCCATTTTGGATTGGCCAACACCCAGGAATGTGACTTAGCTTAGGGGGAACATGGGCATTTGTACGTACTATAAGAGATTCGTGACAGGATTCTCACAACTTGCGACACCCCTCATAGACTTGTGGAAGAAGGGGGCTTTTGAGTGGACGCAGGTAGCACAGGAGGCATTTGAGCGTCGTAAGAAGGTCATGAGCAATTGTTATTTTTTGGCTTTACCTGATTTCACTCGATCGTTTGTATTGGAGTGTGATGCTTTAGGTGAGGGAGGCCATTTTGACGTAGGGAGGCCACCCCATAGCCTTTGAGAGTACAAAGTTGCTACCCCATGACCGACTTCATTTATGTCAAGGATATGTTGGTTGTGTTGTAAGCCTTGGCCAAGTATAGACAGTACTTGGTGGGGACTACCATTCCCTCTTGAGTTGTTGTTGTCATCATCCCTCGGAGAGTCCCTTCTATTAGGGAACTCTCTTGCATAGTGACTAGCCTTGTTATAAGTGTAATATCTTCACTTCCTTCCTTTGGGCCCCGCTCTACCATGGTTTGGATTTCTCGGGCCACCATGGTTCTTCTTCTTTGCATGAGAGGCAAAGGAAGTAGGGCCACTTCAATTTCCATTAGAGGCATACTTTGTCATTCTTGTTTCCTCTTGAGTGCATCTCATCAATATTTCATCAAAATCCGGAATCACATTATTATTAAGAATAGTGGTATTAAATACATTCCAATCATGGGGGAGACCTCCAAGCACAATAAGAACCATCTCTTGATCAGATATTTCTTCCCGAATAGCTAGGAGGTTATTCCTGATTTCAGTGAGCCTCATAAAATAGGATTGAATAGATTCATCCTTGCCCTCCTAGATATTCTTCAATTGATTCTTGAAGAAAAGGATTTTATTAGCATTTCTAGCCCTGAACATGCTCACCATATTATCATACATATCCTTAGATGTCTTCAGCTCAGAAATGTAAGAAATCAAGTGCTTATGAATAAAATCCCATATAATAATCTTTGCTTTGATTTCCCCTTTTCTATACTTTGTCTTCATGGTAGCTGTTGAATTTGATGGAGGCTCTTGAATCTTCCCCTACACATAGTCCATGACATATTGATCTTCTAGCACCAAATCCAAGGACATCTTCCATGCATGATAATCAAACTTATCAGTCAATTTATCGTCAGCCTTGAAAACATTGTAGGTTGAGGAGGCCATTTTTCCTTGATAGGATTCCTTCCTTTAGTGATTACTTCTAACAGTAGCTTGGACTCTTGGACTTTGTCTTCACCTCAACTCTTATACCATGTCAAATTTAGATAACCATGGTGTTTTATGCTTGATGCAATTTTACTTCAATATTTTGTTGGAAATATGATGCAGAGTGTTGTCCTTGATGGCAACCCACTGAATGAAGATGAAGACATGCGACTGTTGACATGTGTTGTCCTTGATGGAAATCCACCTGATGAAGTTATTCTTGACTTGATGGACTTGGTAAATGATGTAAATCTGATGTGATATGATGTTTGTTGACAATATGATGCAAGTGTTGTCCTTGAAAGGCAACCCACTTGATAAAGATGATGGCAACTTACTTGATGAAGCTGTGCTTGCTAGAATATGTTCTTGATGAAGAAAATATGATGTATCTACAGTGTGCAATGAAGAAAGGAATTCAGAATGTGCTCAAAGTATGATGGAAAAATTATGTCTCTATGAATATGCGGATATGTCTAAAAAGAACGTGATAAGTCGCGTATGGGAAAAAGCGCTCAAAAAGTGCAAATCCAGGGGCCTGTGGTATTGAAGGCTCATGGTATTGATGACTCGTGGTATTGAAGACTCATGGTATTGAAGACTCGTGGTATTGAAGGCTCATGGTATTGATGACTCGTGGTATTGAAGACTCATGGTATTGAAGACTCATGGTATTGAAGGCTCATGGTATTGGTTTGACTCGTGGTATTGAAGGCTCATGGTATTGGTTTGACTCGTGGTATTGAAGGCTCATGGTATTGGTTTGGCTCGTGGTATTGAAGGCTCATGGTATTGTTTTGGCCCATGGTATTGAAAAAGATAAACCTATATAAGGAGAAGAAATTCATTGTGCAAATCACAAGTGTGGGTGCAAGATGTCTGAGCTTGAATGAATACTTCTCTTTGAAGTAGATCTGAATGGGAAGGGTTACACTTGAAGATAAATCTGAATGTATGATGCACCAATGATGAAGAAGGGGATCTAGATCTGAAATGCATTTGTATTTGCTAGATCTGATTATGGAAGGCTTAGATCTGTGATGAGGCGAACATCTAGGTGAACATCTGTCTGAAGTGAAAGGGTATGAAATATCTGATCTGTTCTGCTGTGTTTCTGATATCTGATCTGTGTTGATAAGTATATGTTGGTGATGTATGTTTGTGCTAAAAAGTATGGAAAGGGTCCAGTTTGAAAATATGATGAAATGTGGCCTGCAAGTTGTGTTCTATTGAAGGTGTTGGATCCAGTGTGAAAATTGATGAAACGTGGTCCAAGGTGGTGCTAAGGGTTGTAGCCTTCAGTCAGGGGGTCGTAGCTCCCTTCCAGGTGAGGCTGGTAAACGAGATCGGGGGGTCGTAGCTCCCTTCCAGGAGAGGCTGGTAAACGAGTCAGGGGGTTGGAGCTCCCTTCGAGGAGAGGCTGGTAAACGAGCGCAGGTGGGTGCCTGCGTGCTGGTCAAGTCTGCGCCAGCACATATGTTGTAATATGTTTTCTCTATAATAAAATATTGAAGGCTGAGCAACTGCAGCGGTGGTTTTCTCCCGAATTGGGTTTCCACCTAAAAATCCTGGTGTTCATGTGTGATGCTTGGTGTGATGGTTTATTCTGTTCTTACTGCACATGTTTACTATTTATGGAACATCTGATGAATGAATAATGGAATGATATAAGCAAAGAACTAATGACATAATTAGGTCTCTGTGTATACGCAAGTTTTATGAATGATATCCACGTGTATATGCTAGTTGGCTTCAGAAAAGTAGCATATGGGTTTTAGAGCATGAAAAAGTAAAAAGTTTTGAGTATGCAGTAAATACTGATTCACCCCCCCCTCTCAGTATTTTTTCCCAACATATTTATTAGGCCCAATACAATATAGCAATCACATAAACATGAAAGTAAAATGTTGATAGAACACAATAATAGATCAATAGAAGACAAGCCAAACATAGATCAGATTTACAATTCCTTTTGTCCAGCAAAGACATGAAATATTATTGCATTATGGCAGTCAACAGGATGCTTTAGCTAGCAAAATATTTCTTAGTCAACCAAACCTTCATGTGTCACACCGATAGCCCTCAAAGACAGCTCATCACAAGTCAACGATGGTCAACCTGAAGTCAACGTAGGCAACAACAAAAAACTCAATGCTAGGGCTTCGATCAAACAGCTCAGATTTTTTCAATTTTAGTGAAGAGAAGTATGGCCTCCTAAAATCAAAATTTTGGAAGAAGATTGAGGTAAAACGACAAATGGTTGACCATTTTCAATGTTGCAACAACAAGCCCTAAACAGATCCGCAGAAAACAAAAGTTTCGCTCCACACATGTGAGAGGAAAAAGGCCTGCAAAGGCTATCCAACCAATCTTACCACAATGGGAGAATGTGTGATGAGATGATGAGAAAATGATCTCCAAGTCTCTCCAATTTATATCCACCAGTGAGGGTGTGTGACACATTTATTAGGCATGTGAGTCTACATTACAAATCTAGACTACCTTGCACATGTGGAAAATAAATTCAAAATAATTGTTGTTCTCATCTAAACAACATGATATTTAGATCAATCTTGCACCTCTCCGAAAGAGGAATCCAACAAAAATATGAGCATTGTCATATGAGTAGTGCAACATGGATTTTGTATCTAGTTGCCCAAAATTAACAATCTATCCTTCTTGTATTTATAGATTTCTTTGAAGGGATTTTCTCCTTAATTGATTTAGGTTCACTCAAAACCCCAACTTTAGGTTTCTTTTCCAAGATGGCCCAAATCTTGCCCTCCATTTCCCAAACATTGGATATTTTAGGGTTTCCCCTTTATTAAAGACTATATCTTATGGAGATCAATAGGCCACTTCATATTATGGAACTAATTTCCTGGGGACATTACAATTATGCCAAAAGCCCTCACTACCAGCATATGATTGATGCAGTCACTATTGCAAATCTAGGTTGAAATCCCCTACATGTGGGAACCTTAGGATAGATTTTTTGTTAGAAAATGTTAATGATATATACTTGATAAGTTTTGTTCATTGTGGGTAGAAACAAAGTGCACCATCATGATTGATGGATGGATAGATCAAATGAACAGAACCTCAATAAATTTACGCATATCTAGTCCAAAGGTAATAATGTTTCTCAAATTAGTATATGCCTCAAACGAAGTTAATAATGCCCAACTAATTTGTGAAAAGATTAAAGTTGTTTAGGAAGTGGGAAAATAAAATTTTGTACAAATTTTTAACAACAATGAAATTGATTATATGGCTGCTGCTAGACTTTTTGAGCTTAGGAATCCCTCCATATTTTGGAACTCTTATGCTACACATTGCATAGATTTAATGCTTGAGGCATTGCAAGAGTTCCCTGGATACAAAAAGTCATGTATAAGTCAAAATCCATAGCCAAATAAATTTAAAATCACACAAATGACCTCAACAGCACAACAATATTCATTGAAGGGAAGGAACTTGCTTGTTCTACAGTGACAAAAATCCCAAAAAAATTCATCTCTTTGCAATTCATGGTTCACCAAAGCGTAAATCTCAAAAAGATATGTTTGGGACCTGAGTATATGGCATCAAGAGACATGGAAAAACACATCAATTCATTTTCATTGTTTCTCTTGTGTTTAGTGATGGTTTCTAGGAAGATGCTAAAGATATTATTGCTATGACAGGGTCACTTGCCAAAGTGCTTAGGTACTTAAGTCTTAAATTTTTTCAATGTTCACCTTTAAAGTCAAACTTCATTTCAATTTCAAATTTATTTATACCAAAATTTGAATGTTTGACAACAACTTCAATCTTTCATGATGGTTGATGTTGAAAAACCCACTAAGGGTTACATTTATAGGGTGGTGGATATCACCCAGGAGTCCATCAAAAGAAGATATAATGACGAGGTGGCCAAGTGTATGCCAATTACATGTCCCTCTTACATGATTTTGAGTATATTTTAACCTTGCCACTTTTCTAGATCTTTGGTGTGTAATATTCCCAATTAGCAATAGCTAATTGGAAATATTAATTTCGACTATGTTACTTTAATAAAGTTAAGTTGTATATAAAGTGGGTAAATATGGACACTTACTCACACTTAGGATAAAAGGCATTTCCTAAAGTCACTTGGGAGGAATGACTAATTGGTAACGTGGGGCGTAGTGGTCAAGCGGCAACATGGAAAAAGGGATAGTGTGGGCAGCGTGGGACCAAGCTAGTGCAGAGAGAGATGGACATCGTGGCTCAAGGAGATAGTGCAGTTGATGGTGGGGCCTAATTGAGAGCAAGGATCTCCAAGCATAAAAAGGGAGAGGGTCTCCTCATTTTGATTCATTCTTATCATGCATATATGTTATTTATCTTTTGACATTGAGGATGCTTGCTGTTTAGAAAAGTCTGCACTTATTGTTCAGTACATTGGGTGTCTTTGTGCGGAGATCCCATCCTTAGCCCCGAGAGACTTAGAGTGCTTTCTCGGGTGCGGAGTTTCACGATAATTTTTTCAGAGGGAGTTGCAGCAACCACAGTTGGGAGCAATCACCAGAAGAGAAAGCATTTTTAGTGAGAGGGAGGCTGCAGTCTTGGAAGGAGGAGGTTTTGGATTGTAGGTTTATCAAGGGATTCAGCCCAGGAGACTTGGAAAGGCATCATCCCTTCCATATTCTAACATTTTGGTAGAGTCAGGGGCCATTATTCAAAGCATATCATTCAGGACCAGCATAACTCATTGGAGGATAGATTAGTTCCTCAAGGGAGCCATTTTCGGAGGTCAGCCATTTCCATAAAGCTCTTTGGCCTTTTTTGGGTATTGGGTGTAGAGGCTATTCCTAGAGTTTTAGAATTTTCTGAGGTGGGGAGTAGCCCCAAATAGTCCTTTCATTCCATCAGTAGTAGCAACACAGTAGTAGTACCAACAGCATTGGAGATTACACAATCATTGGAGCAGCATTCTGGGTTATATTATGAGAGTATTCTGATGCTTGCATAGTGCAAGTGAAGGTGCCATCATTCTAATCACCTTGGTACCCATTTCATCTTTCAGTATTTAATAAACTAGCTCAACGTTCTATATATTATTTGTATTGCATATGATGTCTCTCTAGTTGTTGTATGTCTTTGTTTATGTTCTTTATATTGTTGTTTATTTGTACCCAGAATATTACAATGGTATCAGAGCCGAGGTCTGGAGGTCGAGACTCGCGGAGCGTGGTGAGTTGTAATGTCCCGTGTGTGGGTAGGACCCACAGCCACATGTCCACGTTTACGTAATGAGGGGTGTTGCGCAAGGGCCCCCACCCTCAAATGCTCCGGTGGGCCTTAAGAACCCACCCTTAACACCCTGGGATGCCACCCTCACTAATAGTCTAGGCTTTTGGTGTAGTGGTTGGGCCTTTGTGGTATCAGAGCCGAGGTCTTGAGGTTGAGACTCATGGATCATGGTGGGCTATAATGTCCCGTG
This sequence comes from Pinus albicaulis, assembly GCA_034641835.2. Taxonomy (NCBI): domain Eukaryota; kingdom Viridiplantae; phylum Streptophyta; class Pinopsida; order Pinales; family Pinaceae; genus Pinus; species Pinus albicaulis. Next base: position 893,734,292 of record CM076583.1, on the reverse strand, counting down.
TGTGGGTATGGCCCACAGCCACGTGTCTGGGGTCTGCATAATGAGGGGTACTGCGTAAGGTTCCTCGCCCTCAGATTCTCTGGTGGGGTTGGTCCCACCCTTAGCACCCTGGGTTATTGTCCTCACTAATAGACTGATATTTTGGTGTAGTGGTTGGGCCTTAGTGGTATCAGAGCTGAGGTCTCAAGGTTGAGACTCGCAGAGTGTGGTGGGCTGTAATGTCCTATGTGCAGGTAGGGCCCACAACCACGTGTCTGGGTCTGCGTAATTAAGGGTTTTGTGTAAAAGCCCCCAACCTCAAATGCTCTGTTAGGCCTTAACACCCCACCCTTAACACCCTAGGATGTCACCCTCACTAATAGTCTGGGATTTTGGTGTAGTGGTTGGGACTTTATGGTATCGGAGCTCATAGACTTGGCTCAGCCTGTGGAGCAGATGGTCTATGACACCTTCAGATAGACCATACACCTGTTACCGAGAGAGGAAGTACAAAGATCAAGAATGAAAGTTATAGCTCACCTTCGGGGAAGGTGACAACGTTCCACTATTAGACGCAGAGGAGGAGGAACCAATGGCGGAGGAAAAATATGTTGGGAAGGATTTCGAGGAACTTCTCTTTAAATCAGTGCAGGATCTGTCGAGACGGATAGAGGAAATGGGGTATAGATTCATGGCATAATCTAGACAACGTGAAACCCCAAGGGGTTTCCATATCGGTGAGGGCTTGGGCACATCCCATCATTTGCAAGAGCACATGACAACATAGTAGATGGCATCACACACAACCCCACATTCCACGATGCCTACATTCTTTGCCGCAGACACTGGAGCAGGAGCACAACAGGAGCAGGAGCTGACCCATATGGGAGATTACTTTACTGAGTATCAGTCCTACTGTCAGGAGTTCATAGATGCCCTCACATTCCATCACTTTTTTCGGCTGAAGCAGGACAGCTGAATCCACAACCGTCACAGAGGGAATAGGCATTCACATGATGGGGACATGTAGTGTACTGTAGGTAGATTCTATCTACCAAAATTTGATGGATCATCCAAGTGTTTGACAAAGGCTTGGGTGGAGAAGTTGGACATATATTTCAAGGTTAACCAGATGGCAGAGACAAAGGCCATCAAGGTAGCAGCACTGTACTTGGAGGGCGAGGCCCATGACTGGTGGTTTCACTGGATGGCTATGTTGGGACACTCAGGAGTGATGACATATGCAGATTTTAGACAGCGAGTGATAGAGAAGTTTGATCAGAGGGATCTAGAGGAGGACTTTGTTGAGCTGACCAAGCTCAAGCAGACCGGAAGTACAAATACTTACATTTCAGAGTTCTTGAGACTTTCCATGATGGTGCCTGATTTATCTGCAACCAGGATGATCTATATGTTCATGGATGAATTGACAAAGCCTCTCCGGGGGTTAGTCAGGTTGACGAGGCCAGCTACACTCCATGATGCAGTTGGGAGGATGAGGGATTTTCATGATGCATTACCCCATACTAGAGCTCCTTTTCCCCAGAGACTGGCATTTCAGCCGAAGGAGAAGGATGTGAGGGTTCCACCCCCAAAAGGGAACCAAAATGGAGGGCCTCTGGATGATGATACAAGGAGAGATCTAAGGCAGAAGATGATATGTTTCACATGCCAGGAACCTTGGGCACCCAGACACCGCTGTGCCATAGGAAAGGTACACTACATTGAGGTCTTCTCCGACAGTAGCGGGGAAGAGGAGGAGTATGAGGAGATAGAAGTAGGAGGTAGTAGCACATCGCAGAGAGGGAATCATCTGCCACCTCCACCACTATGAGCAGGAGGTGCAACTTTTTCACCTACTGGGGGAGCCCTTGCATATTTGCGGGGAGTTCCCAAATACTTGACACTGTGTGTCTGAGGCACAATGCTGGGACAACGTGTCTCATTATTAGTGGATAGTCAGGCCACCCACAATTTCATTGACACCCAACTGGTAGAGTAGAAGGGCATACTGACGGAGAGCTTCGATGGATTCTCGGTACTATTTCCAGGTGATCGGACCATGCAGTATGCCAAGTATGTACCACCCTTGGCAGTGACTATGGGGACATACACCCTAACAGATCACTTCTTCTTGGTGGACATTCCAGACACCTACGTGATACTGGGGGTACAGTGGTTGATCACGCTGGGGAAGGTCACCACTGACTCAGAGACCTTGAGATGGAGTGGACGTATAAGAAGACTGGGAGGCATGATAAGATTCGAGGTATGCTCACCTAGCCACCACAAACAGTTTCAGCACACCGGATGGAGGCATATTTCCGGAAGGGGGACATAGAGTGGGTAGTGGAGTTGCATGTTTCAGATTCAAGATCTACAGGACAGGGCATACACCCTAATGTAGATTCCATTATAGACAGGTATGCCATGGTTTTTGGGGAGATACCACCACGACAGCCACCAGATCGGTGGTTTGAGCACACGATTGAGCTAGAGCAGGGTATCCAGGTTGTCATCACTACACTCTATAGGCATCGCAAAGCATGTCGGCATGATATTGAGAGGGCCACCCATGAGATCTTAGCTATTGGACACATCCATCCTAGCACTAGCCCCTTTGCTTCTTCAGTAGTGTTGGTGAAGAAAAAGGACGACACATTAAGGATGTGCATTGACTACAGTGCCCTGAACAAGAAGACGATGAAGAACTGGTACCCCATCCCATGGATCGATGAGTTGATGGATGAGCTAAGGGGGTCCAACTTCTTCTCAAAGATTGATTTGAGATACAGGTACCATCAAATTCGCGTGAGGGAGCAAGACATTCCCAAGCCTTCTTTCAGGTGTCATTACATACATTTCGAGTTTTTGGTGATGCCCTTTGGGCTAACCAATGCCCCGGAAACTTTTCAGTCATGCATGAATCACATATTTTTCAATCACTTGAGGAAGTGTTTTTTAGTGTTTTTTGATGACATCTTGATTTATAGTAGGACATGGGAGGAACACCTCCAACATATAGAGGTTGTGCTACACATCTTGGAAGCACAACAATTTTATGCTAAGCTCTCCAAATGTGAGTTTGGGTTGACAGAGATGCTCTACTTGGGGCACATCATCGAGGTAGACGGAGTGAGGGTCCATGAGGAGAAGATCAGATCCATCAGGGATTGGCCATAGCCGAAGAATGTGACAGAGCTTCAGGGATTTGTGGGTATCTTCACCTACTACCGGAAGTTCGTCAAGGAATTTTCCCAACTTGCAACACCCCTTACAGATCTCACCAAAAAGGGGGCATTCAGTTGGAATAATACAACACAGAGGGCTTTTGACAGGCTCAAGTAGGTGATGAGTTGCTGTATGGTTTTGGGATTGCTATATTTTACACAACCTTTTGTCCTGGAGTGTGATGCATTAGGGCAAGGGATAGGTGCAGTTTTGATGTAGAGAGGCCACCCCATAGCTTTCGAGGGCCAGAAGCTGCTATCGCGTGAGAGGTTGTATGTTATAAACGACAAGGAGATGTTGGCCATCATGCATGCACTGGCCAAGTTTCGGCAGTAATTGGTGGGGAACAAGTTCAGAGTGAGGACAGACCATAACAGCCTCTGATTCTTCCTAGAGCAGAAACAGTTATAGGAGAGGCAACAGAAGTGGGTGAGAAATATCCAGTCATACGATTTTGACATCGATTATGTTAAGGGGAAGAATAACATGGTGGCTGATGTACTTTCCTGCAGATAGAAAATTTTGTCATTGATGAGTTCGGATATGGACTGGAGGGCTCAACTTCTGGTAGAGTACTCCAAGGACCATTTTTTTTGTGATATTTTGGATGGACAAGTGACAAATGACAGGTACAGGGTGATGGACGAGGTGATCTACTACATGGACAAGATCTTCTTGACTGAGAGCTCCTAGCTCAAGTAGAAGATATTGCACGCCTCAGATTACTCGCCATTCTTAGGCCACCAGGGGTTCACCAAGACCTATAGAGCCTTCAGAGAGCGGTTCACTTGGAAGGGCCTCAAGGAGGATGTACTCCGGCATGTCAGGGGGTGAAAATTTTTCCAGCATAATAAGGGGGAGATGGACCATTCGGTAGGGTTATTGCATCCTCTTCCCATACCTGAGGGGAAATGGGAGAGTATTTCGATCGATTTCATTACAGGGTTGCCCACTATATAGAGAAAGCATTGCATATTTGTATTCAGTGATCGGTTGACAAAATATGATCACTTCTTCACCATATCATCACGATACACTATAGCATAGGTGGTAGAGTTGTTATTTAGGGATGTTTTCAGATTGCATGGTCTTCCAAAGACCATTTCCAGTGACATGGATAACTACTTCATTGGCGGATTTTGGCAGGAGCTTTTTCGTTTGGTGAGCACGGAGTTGACACCAAGTACTAGTTACCACCCCTAAATGGATGGGCAGACAGAGATAGTGAACAAGTGGCTGGAGGGCTACTTCTATAACTATATCAGTGGGCAGTGGAAGGCATGGTTACGATGGTTCCACTTGGGGGAGTATTGCTACAACACCACTCATCATATGTCCATCGATATGTCTCCATTCTATGCATTATATGGGTATCATGCTTTATTTTTTGCTGACATGATGTTTGGTGCTAGCAAGGCCCCTAGAGCCAAGGATTGGATCCAAGAGAGCCAGGATATACTCCAAGCTCTAAAGGATAACATGGCTACAACACAAAAGCAGCAGAAGCTGTATGTCGACAGGGGATGTGTTGAGATGCAGTTTGAGGTAGGGGACATGTTCTACCTACATTTGCAGCCATATCGGCAGTCCACACTAAAGCATAAGTGGGCTGAAAAGCTCAAGCCCAATTTTTATGGACCTTATAAGGTGACACGCATAGTTGGAGAGGTTGCATATGAGTTGGAGCTTCCCATTGGTAGCAGGACTCATAACATTTTTCATGTGCCATGCCCGAAGAAGGAACTAGGATAGCAGGTGATTGGAACAGAGGAGCTCCCGCCCACTGATGCTGAGAGGCATATGTTGCTACAGTCGGAGGCCATTATTGACACTAGGGAGAGGTAGTTATGGAGCAGGATAGTCAGAGAATATCTGGTGAGATGGAGGAACCTACCCAATGAGGATGCCACCTAGGAGAGTGAGAATATTCTGTAGCATCCATTATTGCAGTTGCTTGAAGACAAGCAACATTTTTCCAGGGAGGACTGTAATATTCCCAATTAGTAATAGGTAATTGGAAATATTAATTTTGAATATGCTACTTTAATAAATATAATTTGTAAATAAAGTGGGTAAAAATGGACACTTACACTTAGGATAAAATGTATTTCCTAAAGTCACTTGGGAGGCATAAATAATTGGCAACGTGGGGCCTAGTGGTCAAGTGGCAATGTGGGAAAAGGGACAACATAGGCAACGTGAGACCAAGCCAGTGCAGAGAGAGATGGACAACATGGCTCAAGGAGACAACGTAGTTGATGGTGGGGCCTAGGTGAGAGCAAGGCTCTTGAAGCATAAAAAGGGAGAGGGTCTCCTCATTTTGATTCATTCTGATTGTGCATCTATGCTATTTGTCTTTTGACATGGAGCACGCTTGCTGTTTAGCAAAGTCTACACGTGTTGTTTAGTACATCGAGAGTCTCTGTGCGGAGATCCCAACCTCAGTCCCAGGGGACTTGGAGTTCCTTCTCGGGTGAGAAGTTTCACTATCGCTTTGTCAGAGTGAGTTGAAACAACCATAGCTGGGAGAAGTCACTGGAGGAGACAGCGCAGTCAATGAGAGGGAGGACGCAGTCTTGGAAGGAGGGGGTTCCCGATTGAGGGTTTATCAGGGGATTCATCCCGGGAGAATTAGAAAGGGGTCATCCATTCCCTATTCCAACATTTTGGTAGAGTCAGGGGCCATTATTTAGAGAAGATCATTCAAGACTAGCGTAACTCATTGGAGGATAGCATAGTGCCTCAAGGGAGCTATCCTCAACTCTTTGACCCTCACGTTTCGCAAAGTCCTTAAGCTGAAAGGAAGGAAGCAGATGAAATAGTATGATCTAAAACTCCTTCAGTGGATAAATATATTACCAAATTAGGGTACAAAGCAATGTTTTCCAATGAGGCTCAATAGTCAAAATGATAAGTCCTGATGGTGGAAACCACTATGGAAAAAATAATTTCCATGTGGGTGGCCATAAGGAATAAAAACTGACTTGCGAAATACTTCAAAACAAGAGCAGAAAGGGACCTAAGAGGTGTGTTTTATGGTACTGGGAATAGAATAAATGCAAGGATGGTTCCTTACTATAAACAAATATCACTTCCTTATCCACAACATAAGATAGTCTTCAATGCTATATGATAAATGATTGCATACGACCTATTCTTCATATTTTTTTGTCAAAAAATTGTAGAGTGAATACCATATACATCTACTTGATAAGGATTGATAGAATAGATATATTATATAGGATGGATAGACCAATATTGTCCCCAATTTTCAAAATATTAAAAAGGATGTATGCTCTTTTCTCCGTGATTCTTATAGTCTTATACATAGAACTGAACAATACAAAAGATACTCTAGTAGATTCTTACAGTCGTATACAGAGAACTGAACACTACAGAAGATACTCTACTGAAGGGGTCTATTGCAAAAGTCTAGAAACAGTTGTCATAATAGGCAGTCTGTCTCGAAAGAGATAAAATTGCATTCCACAGTAAAAAAAACTAAACATTGTTAGAAGAACAAAACATGAAGGGGATTGAAAAATAAGGAAATGTCAGAATATATGCAAAAAGTTTGGTTTCAGAGGATAAGGTACAAAACCTTGGCATCCACGTAGTCAGCACTCTGAGAATAATATTTGTTGGGATTAACAAGGAAATATCCTTTGGACATACCCATGGCAATATAATTCATATGCACAACTAGAGCTTGTGGGGAACCATGATCCCTCTTGAACATTTGTGATGCAAGTGCCTGTGAAAGATAGCTTATGGAATCAATTTGTAAATGACCTATTTCTGGAGGTCCTCGTCGGATAACCTCAAGTTTCATCGGTTGTGCTGCAGCTCCCTCTTCCTAGTGAAATCCAAACTATGAATCTCTATTTTCAAGTTCTTCCATCCAGTCCAATGGCTCAAGAGAGTCTCAGACCTTTTTGCCACTTTTCCTTCCAGGTGAGCCATGTTCCATTTTTTCGCTTTTTCATCTTCAACGTCATCAATGGTCCTTCATCAAGGCTATGATTGAGCCCTGAAAAATCACTCACATTGTCATCGTTGCTATGTTGTTCAATGAAAGAATCCAATTCAAAGTCATTCGAGGCTAGAGCCATGGCACATAAATAATTTTACATACAAACTCTGAGCTTCGTCATCATTTAGAAGCTCATTTATTTATTGAGTTACTTGAATTTTAGGAGAAGGATTTCTAATCTGAAAACAAATTCAGTGCCAAGATTTGAACCCTTCGCCTTTGCCATCGACCCTAGTATTCTAACATTTATCCTCTTAATCATACACAAGCATGCATAGAGGTTGCCATTTCGATTGCTTATGTTTTTATGTTTTTAGTCACGTAAAAAAAATTGGAGGTAGTTCTCGAAAACCTTATGGGCCATGCCAATGTTGTTGCACACGGGAATAGATTTCATTTCACATTGATGTTCCGTTTCTCAATGTATTCCACAATGACTGTGAATAATGAGGGAAAACATAAATACTAGAATTTGCTAAGGTGTAAAGATACTCTCAAGGAAATAAATACTATATAAACATGGAGTGAAGAATATTATATAAAAATGGAAGTGAGGTTAAGGTGTAAAGATATCTTAAATGAAATAAATACTATATAAAAATGGAGGGAAGAATGCGGCATGAAAAAATGGAGGGAAACGCAGCTGAAGAAAACATTGAAAAAAATCAATATTTTAAATATAATGTTTAACAAAATTAATTTAAAAAAAATGAAATTAATAAAATAATGTAATAAATATATTTGATAAATAAATATATATTTTTATTTAAAACAAAAAATTTATGCTAAATATATTTTTTATTTAAATTATATTTTTCTTCCTATAAATCACATCATTCATATACAATATATATTGGACATATGTGTTTTCATTTTCAATAGGTTGCACCAACTTCTATGTCACTGGTTGTGCTAGTTTAATCATTGAGAAGTGAAAATCTTCCAAATTAGAAGCTAAGGAAAACTAAATTTCCAATCTCTTTTAATTGTTGGCAACCCTGCAGTTGACGCGGACTACTCAAAACTTTAATATGTCCCAGTTTGTTACCAGTTAATACACTAATATCTCCCATTTTTATCATTGCGGCAATAAAAATTTTTGCCATCCGACCAAGTTAAAGCCTGAGTTTGTAGCCACACTCGATTTGGTGTTTAGATTTTTAAGTAGAGCTGCATCTGATGTAAATCGACAACTGCTATCTATAACATCGTTGAAATACAAGTTGTCTAGGATCAATGGAATTTGAGGATCCATGACCACATTCATGTTGACGTTAATGGGGCTGCCTTGGGGACAAATCTACTTCAGTATCTGAGAATACATTGGATGAAGGGACATGTCTGTCATGTTCGTGCCATTTAAATTGTAGAGCCTATTGACGAATGAAGTATAGTGAAAGACATTAATTGTGTGTGCTCCTGCATTCGTCCAAACAACACAAACATGAATATAATCATGGTTTTTCTCAACCATTATTGTCATCTACAAGAATTGACACATTGATGAGTTGCAGGTCTCAAAAAATACATGAAAATTAACCATCTCATCCTGGGATAGACATTTAGCTACAAATATCTAAGTTAGATGGGTTACAATGAAGGTAGGGGGTTGTAGATTTCGTAGCATATTGGAAGCTAGTGTAATATTTACATCCTTTCTTCCAACAATGGTGGATGGGAGATGCCTGCGATCAATCATTAGAAATCATTGAGTGTTTTTGTTATCCCATGCTATACTTAACACAGTGATATTCTTATGTATAATTTTTAAGAAAAATGCAAATGATGCACTATCTCTAGTCGCAAATGCTATTATATCTGCACAGGACACCTTCTGTGGGAAAATATTCTCTATTTTCAATTTTGCTTCGTTAATAACATCAATTCCTCTAAGACTAAAATTGTTAACCGAAGAGTCTTTCTCCGCTACGAACTGAACAGGAATAGAGTCGATGAGAACAGAACCCTCACATCCCCAAAAGTCCAAGAGCTCCACATCATTATTTCAAAAACCTATTGAATGTGCAGGCATAGGCTGCACAGACATTATGTGTTTATTTTAAGGGAACACGACACATATACTCTGGAATATCATGGACTGACATTGACCGCAAATGGTACTTCTTCAAGCTATAATGACACCTTCAATTTCTCTAGACTAAAATTCACGTGGGTTCTCTCGTGTCAATACATTGTACCACACTGTAATCCCAAGGGACACTGTTCAGGTTCTGTCAGGGACGAAAAATCTGAACAAAGTCACGAAGATAAAAATCTTAGTAGAAAAGCCTTCGGCTTAACCAGAAGTTGCGTTAGCCACATTTTGTTACATGTGGGTGTGAATGCCAACGATGAATAAGAGTCAATGTCGAGAAGTTGGAGTGTTTGTTATAATATTCCATAGAAAAGGGGCTGAATATAAGAATAATATGGAGAATCAACCTGTTGTACATGCTATTTTTAGCCTCTCGTATTTCTTTGTGTCTTTCTTCTTTCCCCATTTAAAGGGAAAATTGGGTTGGTTGTTAATGACGAGGGTGAGTAAAAATGTTTTAAATTAAAAAGAAATAAAGAAATTATTGTAATGTTAAAGAGGTGAAAGATAGTTTATTATTTGAACGTTAAAGAGATTAAAGATAGCTTATGGGAAAAAATTCTTTACTATCCTTATTCGGCCATTTTCATGTGAAACCTTACAATAAACACTCCTAACTTCTCGACGAACCCCTCATGGAATAAGTTATCCCAAAGAGCTAGTTGTCATAGTAGCTACATAACTTTCTGTGTTGTCTTTGAAGGCCTTGCATTCTAAAATGATTTTTTTTTTATTTCCACTTTTCCGGAAGAGAAAAAAATACGTACTTTTTCTTCCCACATTTCTTTTAGCCTTTTCCAATGCCCTGTTTGACAACAGAGACTTGTTTCACAATGAAGTTTTTGAGAATTAGTGTATAACTGAGCAATAAGAATTTTTTCTCTCCTAGAAATATTGGCCCCTATGAATGCTTTTTTTTAATGATATAAGTGCGATTAAACTCTTCAATACAATATTGTTTCTTTCTCCCTCACTCTTTATCCCAAGTACGCTTGTGGAACTTATCCATAACAAAAGTTTTTATGTGATGGTTCAATTATTTTATATCATGGTTCAGTTGTTGGAAGGAAATTAGGAGATGGTTAACCAATGATAGTTTAAATTTCATTAATAAATGTTTATTTGATTTAAATCATACAACGTAATTTTAACTATGATGAATTTAAGACCACCTAAATGAGATTGATCTTTAAACTTATTAAAATCAAAAGCAGTATATGATGATTGGCAATGCAACTCCCTTAGTGGGCCATGTCTTACTATGTGTATTGAATTTAAGACCACCTACATGTTAGAGATCATAGAAGAATTTAAATGGGATTGATCCTAAAACTTATTATAATAATGGGATTGGTCCTAAAACTTATTAGAATCCAAAGGAGTAGAGGAGGATTAACAAGCCAAATTCCCTAGTGGGCCATGCCCTACTATGTGTATTAATTTTCTTGTCAAATAATGGTAGGAATATGGTTATAGTTTTGTCACAATGTGCTCGATAGATGTCACATGGAATTGAGTGTAAAATGTCACACAAAAAGTTTACACAAGAATGTCATTTCTCCCTACAAGCAATGTCATCTATGTGTGACCCATGAGGTGTATACTTGTTGGTTTGAGTGGGGTTTAGTCCCCACTAGGTCTTAGGTTCAAACCTCATGGGGAAGGGTTAAGGATGGAAACCACTTTTGGGGAAATTAAACTATCCCAAGGGGTGTCCACACTTAATTTTTCTTCGCACAATCATGGTGATAGCATCCCATTGTGGGTAGATCGTTCTTTTGTCCAATAAACAGGTTGGCCCTGCCCTAGGCTCAACCCAGTAACAGAAACAAAACAAAAGAGCCATCTATGTGTGTATAATGCAAAGCCACATAATGCACTGCATGCAACTTCCTCTCCTTATTGGACAATGTTTATTTTTGCTAAAATAATAACTAGAAATTACTCTAAATGGTGCAAATGAAAGCAATAAAAATACAAAGTGTAAAAGTTGAACACTCATAATGTATGCTCTAGAAAATGGAGAAGAAGATTAGTAATGTTCCACAATTTTATGGTCAAGACATAAGCCATCAATGTCACACAATTAAAACATGGAATTTTGCACTTTCCACGCATCATAGAAGAAAACGAGCTAAAAAAATATTATTTTTTCAAACCTCGAATGCCCAATTTCGAAAGGGGATTTGCAAGGAAAAATCAAGAGAGGGGATAGGGTGGCTAACCTAAAAACTTGCGCTATGTTTCATCCATCGAATGATCAATTTACAAATTACTCTTTCAATGGAAAAAACGGTATAGAAGTGCAAGTTGCTACTAGAAAAGTATAGTGGTCGCATGCCTTCCAACAAATTAAGAATCTCTAGAAAATTAGAAAAATAAGATCCTCATTCACAACATCATGGAGGTTTAGAAAAGAATATCGAATGGTGGAATACCGCTTTCTCTTGTCAATCCATGACCAAGGTGCAATTCCCATTAACACTCAATTCCTTATGTCACAAGATGGCAGCTCGACGATTTTTGAAAAGGGAAGAAGTTAGGAAACAACAAAAAACAATTAAAAATTGAGGTATGTAACAATTTCAAACCATCTAAAATGATGGAGGGTGTGAAATCTTGTTGATAATCCACACCAATCATGACTACCCAAGCCCACGCTACAAAGAAGGATGTTCTCTGACAATAATCAACAATATCATAAACCATGAAGTCCAACAACAACATTATCCTCGAGGCCATTGTTGTTGATGCCTCCTCCTTCATAACCCATTTTAGATAGCATATTTATACCAATGCCTTTGTTATGTTTCTCAAATGCTACAAAAGAGGTGTTATGAACATAAACATAAGGAATTGTACTTGAAATGCTTATTACCTCCTTGAACTTGTCATTCATCTGTTCAAATTCTGATGACGATGATGACATTGTAGATGAATTTAGCCACCCACTTTTACCCACTGACATATGATGAGAACCCTGGAGATTCTTACAAAATGCACATGCATCATTTTCCTCATATGGTCCATAACCACTATTTGAACCATGCCCACATATTGGCTTTACTTTTGATGTTTCTTTTACTGTCACTAGAGTGGAACTTTAAGCAACTTGTTCCTCAAGCACATGTTGTAATTGAAGGTGGATAGCCCTCTTCTCCTCTTCGACCATTTATAGCATTCTTCTCAATTCAATGTTCTCCCTCTCATTTTCATGCATCATCATCCTATCATGATGATATAGAGTACCTGCAACTAAAGAACATTCACGACTATATGACATCAGTCCAATAAACCCATAATCTAACATGTTTCATGAAATCACTTGTTACGGCTGGAACTGGTGACTAACTTAGGGATTGTGCAGTTCCAGAGGTCAAGGTTTTGGATTGAAGCTTGAGACTGTGCAATGCACAATTTTGGATGGCCAGGGTCAAAGGATAAGAGTTCACGATCGGGGCTTGAGGCTTGAGGTTGCCCAATGCGAAGTTTTTGAAGGATGGACTCAAGGAATTGAACAATTGAGTGATTCAGGAGGTCAAGCTTGAGGCTTGAGCCTTGAGGTTGCCTAATGCATAGTTTTGAGAGGCCTAGCTAGGTGATTATGCAGTTGAGGAGCTAAAGAGCTGAAGGTTGAGGCTTGAGGCCTGGAGTTTCCCAATGTGAAATTCTGGAAGGAGAACAAGCTGGGAGATTACACTATTGAGGGTTTCAAGGGCTTAGGATTTAGGCTTGAAGTTTCCCCAATAGGGAAATTACGGAGAGGAAAATCTAATGGATTATGCAATTACACGGCTCAAGGTGTCGGTGGAAGCTTGAGGCTTGGCCTTGTGCAATGCATAGTTAAAGGCTGGCAGGGAGGCATAAATTACGTACTTCTAGAGCTCAAGGGTCAAATTTGGGCACTTGTGACTACAAAAATGGATAATTTCAAGAGATAAGGTCGAGGCTTGAGGGTTGAGACGTGCAATGCGTAGTTGAGGAAGGTTGAGTGAGGTCAAGTTGATCGGGAGTGAAATTTTCTGGATGAGGCTAAGTGTGGAATCGGTGATACCAAAGTGAAAAAAGGAAAAAACTTGGGTGTGATCTAGATTGCAAATTTTGTTCGTGGTGGTAATTTATAAGTTGAGGATCTAATAAACTAACAAAAATGGGTATTTTGATAAAAAAGAAAATGTTCTAGACCATATTAGGGGTTCCTTTTTTTATGAAATTAAAAAGCAAAGGTAATGCTATACTCTAGTGGGATGTTACGAAAAATGATAAAATAAAGAGATAGTAAGAAAAGATCAAGACTTGGAAGAAAAAAATGAGTTTGTTCAAGGAGAACTTCTTACCAATTGCTTATCAATAGAGTTTATATACACAAGAATAAAATTTGAGACATCCACATAAGAGTATATACGAAAGAATTATTCAAGTTATCACTCGAGTTAAGACTTAAATATATAATACAAAAAGGGTATTAATGTATTCTAATAGTTTTAAGTTATAGATTGAAGAGGAGACAAGCTTATCCGATTTCTTTAAGGTGGAGTAAAATTTGTATACCCTACTAACAGCAAAACTTCGTAGGAAGAGGTTCTATGGGTACGGGGAATACCAAGTTATGCGAGACGACTATGCCAACAATAGTAATGATGACAAATTCACCAATATACATAACATTGTGGGAAGTCAAAATGTTGGTAGACGTAGAGAATATAAAATATGACAAGGAATTAAGTCTACAACTATTTTCTATAGATGTAAAGTAGAATGAAAAACACATCAAAATCTACAAAGAATCACAATCAAAGAAAAATAACTACCCTTCTTATTTCATGACAAGACTATCCTACAAGACAAAAAATTTCTATCATATCCATGAGGTCAACAACAATTTGTGGTTTAAAATATAGTTATGTTGGAATGAACTTAACTTTAGAACCAAGGATATTTTTCCACCTCTAACATTTATGGACAAAAAAGATATCAATTTTCTAAAGCACATGAGAACCAAATTATCACCTTTCCCATATTAACTCCCTCTATTTAAAATTATAGAAAATATCCATAAATTAATTATCCTTACTAAACTAAATATTTCATTCAAAATAATCATCAATCCATAACATTACTACTTCACTCCATATTTTTTAACTAAACAAATATCATATCACAATTAAATTAAAAAAATCAACCAAAACCCACTAAAATAATATGACATAAAGAACTCAAATCAATTTTTATATAATTAATAATGATTTGTATTAAAAAATACCTTCAAACAAATGGAAAACACAAATTATATTTAATGGAATCTAATTCGCATTGAAAAGATAGATTCACGTTTCGTTTAATTTGTCTTCCAGAGATTTACTGTCTTTCAAATATATATATATATATATTTTAATTTCTATCGTTTATTTATCTCACATGGTTTTTCCTTTTTCCAAGGAAGGAGGAAGGAGTGCTTTGCCATGCAGTAACAGGTCTCATATCAGGGCACTGTGGAGCTTGTTTATTGTTGCCTCCTTATTTTAGTGATATCTATTTGTAAGGTTTTGCGTGGGGTTCGAAATAGTTCATGTGAGTAATATATCAGTTCCCCACACCCCCTATGACTCTAAAAACACCAGGCACTCCACCACCCATCCACCCACACACCCATCTGCCAGTCGAGGTTTCATCGACAAGCAAGTTTCTTGTTCCAGTGAGCAGTAAAATAATATCTAGTACCAGGGGCTTTGCAGGTGTGAATTTAGAAAAAATGTATGAAAGCTTCTTTAACGTGAGACTCCACTGTTGGGATGGTGATTTTTGGTGCGTAACTAGCCACAAGTGTTCATTGTTCCTTTCCCCAACCACCAGGCACCCCGCCCCCCTCTCCCACCATCTGCAGAAACTGATTCGCTGATACATCTTGTGATGTTAGAGAGCACTACGAGAGTTGAATATATAGGATATTAAAGGTAGGTGAATTGGCATTCAACAGGCCCATTGATGATGGGTCAGACACATAGCTACAAGCTAAAATCCCTCCTGGAATTGTTTATATAATTTTTTAGAAATTTTCCGAGTTGATATTGAATTTTCAGTGGTGTCTTTTGTTGAGCAGTTTGGTTACACACTGTTGTAGGTATATTTTCACAACTTCAACTGAAGTAAATATGCATAGTAATCGATGTGCATTCAACTAAAGTATTCAAAAATTTCAAGTTGACATTTTATCATAATTTTGGTTGAATTCAAGAAATTGGATTATGTATTGGTGACATCTAAATGGGCAAACAATTGTATTCCTATCCTATTTGAGCAACCAAAACAATATTTTAGTTTGTAACGATTCTTACTAATGAAGAAGAAATGAAGAAAAAGAGGTCAAATGGGCGTATATCATACGCCATGCATGTACGAGAAAGCTATAGATGATGGATCCCATACAAGGCGGTCGGCCATAATTGTTATGGTGATTTAGAAAAAGCTTTGGAGTGTTCCTTTTCAAGGAGAAGTTACAAGCAGATGGATACCATACAAGGCAATGCGGTCGTAATTTTTATAATGATTTAGAAGAAGCTGGAGGAAGAGCGCATGAATTTCGCATTCACACAATCTACATCATGTGCCTGGACCGACGGGAACTATGGGTTCAGATTCTTGGTTTCCCACCAAATGGCTCGAAACAACAAATCCGGGTATGCCTTTGATTTCCTTGAGGATATCTTTTATATTTATAAATATATGTTTGAGACTTACATTGTGCGGTGCATTTATATTTATCAGAGGTAATGGTGGCATCTATAAAGGTAATGGGATTAATGAACCATAGATGCAAAGGAAAATAAGGTTCAAAATCATCACGGTGAGTGTTTAATGGGAGCTTGGATGTTGTAAGAAGAAAATGTCTCTACTTAATATATCGGATACGGTTGGTCACGGAACTCTTGGAATTGCACTTTTTATATGTTTTCTTTCCTTTTTCTATTAAACTTTTCATACGTATCAAGGTGAATGAACCATCTTATCCAACATTAAGTGTTAATAAGTGCTATAATCATTGGATTTTCCGATTCTACGTAGCCTAGGAGAGCCTTATCAGAACAAATTTGCACAATCACTATTTTTTTACTTTGTTGGTGTGCTAGAAAGGTGAGTCGACCCAACTCTTTCAATCAAAGTGGCTAAACAAAGGCTCAAGCTTCTTATCAAAAGAAAAAATAACCAAATCCTCACTAAGGGAAAGGAAATAGGTCACGAGTCCCACGTTTGGATGAAAATACGTACGGAACATAACCCTGCGAAGAGTCTTAATGAAAGGTTTAGGAGAATCCCTTTCGGTAGTAGCGATAGCGCTAAAGCGACAACAATATTTGCAAGCAAGCACATCCTACTATAAGAGAAAATGTGATGAGTATTTAAAAGTAGATTCAATAGTGAATTAGATTGCACCTTTTATATATATATGTTCAAGGCTACTTTGTCATCGAAGTCAATGTTCTTGAGATGGGTAGGGGTTAAATTCTCATCATTAAATACTTTTGATAACGGGATGTTGAAATTGTTGGATTTGGGAATCCTAATTGAAAAATTTCTACACCTAGAGGTGTATTTTTGGTGGCTTGGGCTGCCCTGAAACTAATTTCTTTTGTGCTCATCTTCTTCATCGTCATAGTCGTCAAACATAGGTTGACTAGCTTTGTGGAGGAAGAGTGTTGACTTAATTTGTTACACGCTGTCAAATATTGACATCTTATCCTCAAAAAAAGAGCATTGGTTTCATACTATATCCCCCATGATATTGTTGTACGGGAGATATCTACACGAGACCTATCATCCTTTGACCTCAAAAGCTACCCAAACTACCATTGGAAATGATATTTTCTCCATTTCTCTCCCTGAAATTTAAATTTCAAACAAATGATTATTCATTCTAAACACGATATTTTTATAAAACTTTCCAATCCATTCACTTATACTCCCCTTCATTTTGATCATTAAAAGTGATGCATGAAGCTTATCTTCACCTTCAAAGATAATTTCTCTCGAGTTATCGATTTTTTATTTACGTTTGCATTCCACGATTCACGTCTTTTGTAAGATCGATAGCGAGACTCGGTCGTTGTTGCATAAGCAGCTCACTCAAAATTTTCTTGAGCTACTAGGTGACATCCATGTTCACATTTCTCTGATTTTATACCCATGAATACCCCAACAATAAATTTTATGGCCATATCATGGCTATTCATCTCACCTTCCATTACTTCACCAACATGTAGATCATCTTCACATATGTCATAATCATAATCTTTTGTTTGATGTGGACTCAATCCTTTGATTCGGAGATTACTATGAGTAGGAAGTCAAAATTTCAAGTATAAATGCTAAATAGATATATCAATTGTTGATGTCGTCCAAATTTTCATTTTTTTGTAAGCGAGATATGTATTATTAGATTATGGAAAAAATATACGAGGCAAACAATATAGACAATAAAAGATTTAGAGCTAGCATGTCTAAAGGAAACCAAGCTAGTTTAGATGACTTGGGATGAGTCCGAAGGATTTTTTTACTCAGTGAGAGGCCACTTACAAGATGAAAATGGGACTAGGCCTACCGTTAGGGAAAGCAGTGTCGTACAGTCCTTTAAGTAGCGAGAATTTATCTTGACTCACTCAGATTAAAGGATTTCTCCCATATGGAAACCATGTCTAAGGAAACCAAGCTAGTTTAGATGACTTGGGAATGAGTCAGTTTTTCTCGAGAGGCCACTTGCAAGATGAAAATGAGAGTAGAGCCTACCCTTAGGGAAACCGAGTCGTATCGAGTCCTTTAAGAAACATGGATTTATCTTAACTAATAGATTAGGGTTTCTCCCATATGGAAACCATAAAAAACAATAGCATATGAGGAAGTAGACCCATAGAAAAGAAATACTAAATTAGAGGCCATGACTAGAGAAAATTGGTATGTGGCCATTAGTAATGTCCTTGGACACATGAAGCTGTGAAATGGTTGTATGAAATCACTCATTTGAGCCCGATTCTGGGGTTCCACCTTTCTTGAAAAATTAACATAGGAGCGAGAGATTGACCCGACGAGATGGTTTTCCTTTATAGAGTGTCTAACCGGTGGCAAATTTTTGGATGGTCTATATCTTTAGCTAGAAAAACATGTGCTACAAGGTCTTAGAATTCTAGTATAATTTTACATTATGATAGAGAAATTGTACTAGCTTTCATTGTTGATCTTATTACACACTCTTGTACTCTCTTTCATTGTTAATCATACGATAGAATCTAGACTCCCTTCTAGGTGGATTTCTTTCGTGGAAGCAGCGAGTGAGAAGAAATACCTACAGAGTCCTTGGTGTGGATTGAGGTGGGGTTTGTTGATATTTTGGGTAGCATTGAATGTGCTCTAGCTCACGAAACTTTTTTGGAGGGGCTAGAACACATGAGATCTCTAAGACTTGAAATCGTTTGGAGATATTCCACGAGGTGTAAAAGTTATTCAAATAATTATTTTTTAATGGAGACCCTAAGTCTAACTTAGGGAAATTGAAACATTAAAGTGAATTAATTTACACATGTGGTGAGAATGTTCTAAGTGAGCGTGAATCGAAAAGCATTCTCTAATCTTTGCGTTGATTAGCGATTAGATCATGGCTAGTTGATTTCTCAACAAAAAAAAGTATTAAATGAAGGCTTGGGGTCGGTTGGAGGATACACATAGAGTAGAAGCACTTGAGCTAAGTCAAAATTTTTGGGGCGTGGTTTTGCTGCAGAATTTTTCGAGTGAGGTTGCAATGCTAGTGAGTGGTAGATCGGCAAGGGATATTTCGATTCGAGTTTGAGAATACATATATATGAGAGAGGCGATTCGTACCCGGGTAGCATAGAGGTTAGCGGGGAGGGACACAACGGCCAGGCGATGCGAAAGACAATGCGAGAGGGTGACACGGAGGCCTTTAAGGTGACGTAAGCGTAGCTCACGTGATGTGCGAGAGAGCTACCTTGGGGTAAGAGAGGTTGATGTAGTAGGCTGGAAGAGCTACGGCGGGGTTCCGTGGGCCGAGAAATGGCTCAAATTCGATAATTACGAAGGGTTTGAATCAACCATATTTTTTGTCTCCAGCGATAAGGTACAACTATCGTGAAATTATCTGTTGGGAAAACCACTACACGTGCCCTTGATGTGTTCGAGTTACGCTTAATAATAAAACCACCGAAAGAGGCGATGCACGGATCACTGCATTGGTTTTTCATGTGAAATTTGTCCAAAAAATCATGTGTGTCCTTTGTCATATGTGCACTATGTTTCGAGTAAATGATACGTATACGTGTAGGTTGCACATTGTGTTTACTTCATAATATTTCCCGAAAATAATTTGTATTATTAAAACACAAGTAGGAGAATTAAATCAAGACACTATATTAGGGAGGTGCACGGTACGGATGTGGTAGTGTCGGTGGCAATGACATGGGTAGCATTACGAGAAAGAAACAATGCGGTGGATGAAGGCACCGGTCAAGCATCAACAACACGGAGACCAATGCTAGAGATAAGGGGATGCTTTAGTGGTAAAGTGTTGCTAGAACACATTGCTCGCTAGGAGGGTGTTGAGATTTTGGGTAGCATCGGATGTTCTCTAGCTCGACTTGACCAAAATCGGGATGCGAAAGACTACGTGTCCAATTTGACACAAGAGCGTGTGTTAAAGGGCATGTGCATCGAGTTGGGAAAGTTACATAAGCCGTGATTGTGAAGTATATTTACAGGTGTATTGTAAGATTAGAAGCGAATCGATAAATTGATTGATGCCTTGTTATTCTCCAATTTGGATCGGGCTCCACGAGTCTATGCGAAGCGAGTGAACAATTTGTGCGCGAGAGAGAAGACCCTCATATTATTTGTCAGTAGCAATCTCTAGGAGGAATTATTGAATTTTCTAAAAGGTTGAATCGTTGTGTATTCCAACGGGGGTTTCAAGGTCGAATTATGCTCAATATAAAAAAGAAAAAGAAAAGAGAAAGTTTGAAATTTCCCTTTGGTGTACAAGATATCATTTTGTGACTCTTATTCTGCACTACATAGAGACTAGAAGAATTGATATGGCCTTTGTAACAAATAGAAGATGTTGTCTTCCGAACATTCACAAATTACGGTACATGCTTAAGAGGACGAGGAAAATATCTTTACTAGTTGTACATTTTATTTCTTACTGAGGAGGTCACAGCTATTTCAAAGCCCATACTCCACGTCCTGCGAGATATCGCGAGGTGTTGTGGGGAGAATTCTGTTTCTTTCTGGATAAGTCATGCTAGACTCCCTTGAGTTGCCTTATTGGTTATGCCACACTTTTTCACCTATTTAAAGGCCATCGGCGAAGTTTCTAATTTCTTAGCGTGGGGTTTATCATCTAGAACAAATTGTTGTTTATTTATGGGCTCATATATATATATATATATATATATATATATTAGATGTAGAAAGCCTCTAGTACGGTTGAAGGCTACATACCAAGGTAGATTATATCTCACACCATAATTGTATGTCTCTTTGTTCTATGTCCAACGGTGGTATACATTGTGAAGTCATAGCGAGATCGAGTCGATAGTGATGCATGTATTTGGCACGGAGACAAATGCGTACGTATAGCCTAGTAATGATCTGGAAGTTGAAAGGCGAAAGGTCACCCGAGGACTACTGACGCGGAAGACCAGTACATCGAAAGTAAACCAGCTGACTCTTAATGCTGAGCGTTCCATCGCTGAAGTCGATCGGATGAAATGCCTCGGGAGTCTTGAGGTCTTGCTGCGAGTGCAGTGTCGCTTTAATTTCGGAAGCAGATAGGCTCACACCAGGAAAGAGGAGACGGTTGCCAGATTTGTAGGCTACGCTTCCCTGGCTTAAATGCCTGTTCCCTCTACGAAAATATCAAAGGAAGTAGAAGTATCTCCTCTTGCCCATTGATTGTTCAAAAACTTTCCATGTAACTAGGGCCGATAACGCAGTCACATATGTCTCTTTAAGGAAGAGTCTCTTCTCAAAATATTTAGGGGCGCGATGTGTTTTTTTAGCTTTAAGGCGAAGTTGCTGATCCAGGACACTCTTGCGTACTGCGAGTGTATCACAAATGTCTTATTGCGACACAATTTATAATGAGACAATAAAGCTACGCTCATCTCAAGGCTAGTGACGGAGAGGTGTTTAATTTGTACATCGAAAATAGTCAAGCCATGTGAGAGGTAGCTCTTTAGTGGATCTTGTTGAAGAAAGATATGAGAATCTTGTACTTGTCACTTCTACGGCATGGCTGGATTTCAGATCGAGGAATGGAGATTATGCTTGAAGAAAAGGTTAATCTCAACTTTGGAGAAGATTGATGATCATGGCGCTTGGGATATGTGCTGCGAGTTCTATGATCAGATTTTCCTCTATCTTACTCTTCCTCATTTTTCGGTATTAGAGGGAGTAAGATCAACATATTCTTCTTGAAGATATACAAGAAGCGTGGGACTATTAAGGGCCGCCTGCACCTCGTCCAAAAGGAAAGCAGTAGACTATGATGATATACTTGCACACGTGATCGATATGCTACCATATGATCCTATTAGTAGCCCTTACACTATGCAAGGATAGAGTCTACATGAGATGGATGTGGCTGCGCACCACGCATGGTTCGATAAAGGAAGGAGTGTATATGGAAGCAACATGCGGGGTTAAAGTCTAGGGAGTGAGAGACACCCACGTATGCTCGGAGTTGAAGAAAGCCCTCGATGAGTTGAAAGCAGGCCCCAGGGCTTGGTACGAAGGATAGATAAGCTACTTGATGAGAAGATGTGCTTCACTCGAAAGTAGTGTTCGATCCAGAACTTTTACTTCAAGGTTGATAAAAGAAAAAGCCTCTCCTGACCCGAGATTTCCCTATTTGGGCTGATATCTTCTTTGCAGCGGGTGCTAACCCTTTCATTCATCGGTGTAAGATGGATCTCGAAACTTCCGAGTTGAGATGAAGGACCCTAGGGCGTAGGCATTGACTTTCCTAGGCTTGGAGGCCGAGTGCAGCGAGAGACACAAAGATATTTTTCCTCTCACGAGGGTAAATATGTTATGAGCTTCGTAAGGACTCGCACTAGCAAATCCTACTAAGTATCGTCGACTCATAGGGGCCACGATGTTCTTGGGGAACATCGTCCGGATGTGAGATTGTGCTGATTAACACTTTAGGGTCCAACACATGGTTGATCCTCATAACATTAATTGGGTTGGTGCTAGGAAACTCTTGATATATCGCAGGGCACTGATAAACCATGGGCTTTGATGCACTACAGAGTTTGAGACTACGTGTATATGTTGATGCCGATTGGGCGGGCAATGCGGTGGATCACAAGAGCACATCTGGATCTTGCTTCACACCGCAGTTCTTGCTTCGTGCGGGAAGAAAAAATTCGGTAGCTTTGAGCACCGCTCGAGCGCAGATCCAGTGCGGCATGTATGGCACTCATGGCTGTGCAGCCACACAGTTTGCGAAAGCTCTCTTTAGTGAGTTGGTCGAGCATGTGCCGGAAAGCCAGCGCCATGCTGCAGATAGCTAGAAGGAGTCAAATTTGTCGAAAGAATCCGTGTTCCACGATAGATCCAAGCGAGGTACCACTTTGTCGGGAGATGGTACGGCGAGGCCTTTGTGGGCTCATAGGAATTGATGAGATGTTCATGGATATTCTCACTAATCACTTGCGGTAGTAAAGTTCTAACCTTCCATGAGAATCTTCGGAATCGATGGAATGACCCTGTTGGAGGGTCTTGTTGAGACGATGAGCTGCGGGAACTCCGCTTTGGGGATAGCTTCTTGATGCTATAAGCAACCAGCGTCAGAGCTTGCTAAACCTAGTTGGTGTGCTTTACGCCCCATTGTGATGGTGATATTGAGTTGGTTTACCTCTCTACTGATTTGTGCCTTGTATGCATCCTGCCCATGGGAGTTTTGGACTCACTGGGAAGTACCTCTCATTTTGCCAATAGATGAGGTGGGAAATGTGAATAGAGACCATAGTAAGACCGATGGACGCATCAAATGTCTTTTTGTACTCTCTATGTCTAGGATGACATGGTCCAACCACTTGATGCTGGGATCAAGTATAGTGAGGTTTTCAGACCTCCAGCGGCTTCGAAGTTAAGTATATGACTCTCTTGAGTCCTGGTGAGGTTCAGACCTCCAAGCCGACTTCGGGTCGGAGTAAACCAACTTCGGAGTTGGTATCGAGACTCTTTGTGAGTCACCCACCGAGGTTTTCAGACCCTGCGAAAGTCTGAATCTGTCGAGCGGGGAATGATGTCTTGGTGGCATGAAGCCCACTTCTTTTACCGAAAGCCAAAGAAGCTAGCAAAGCAAGTTATGGCGCGGTATGATGCCCGATGTTTGGATGGCTTGGTGAGATGGAGTTCTCCCTGGTTGAGAGGGAGTGTAAAATTTTGAGGCTGAGGTCAAAGTCCATGTTGTGATGCTCGGAAATGATGATGCCAATATTTTTATTGGATTCCTCTTTCCGGAGAGGTGCAGCCTTCGATCTAGAGATCATCCCGATCGGACGAGATTAGAACATGACATTTTGAATTTATTCCACATGTGCAAGGTCGCCACTGATTTATCCCACATGAATAAGAGATGTGTCACACACCCCCACAAATGCGTATATATTGGAGAGACTTGGAGTTCATTTTACACACACACATTTTGGAGGCATTCTCTTCTCTCATAAATGGTCTTGCCAATTAGGGCTTCTCATGGTGAAATGCG
This sequence comes from Pinus albicaulis, assembly GCA_034641835.2. Classification (NCBI taxonomy): domain Eukaryota; kingdom Viridiplantae; phylum Streptophyta; class Pinopsida; order Pinales; family Pinaceae; genus Pinus; species Pinus albicaulis. Next base: position 893,710,172 of record CM076583.1, on the reverse strand, counting down.
GTTGAGGCTTCTTGGTGCGGCGTCTTGATGGAGCATTTTTTATGAGCCGATCTTGGGGTTGTGTGACACATTTGGGATGGGCTGACCTTAAGGAGACTTCGTTGGTTGAAGCATCTGGCGATCGCCAGTAATGCCACCATTCTTTATCTGCAATTTTTGGCTTGTCTTCCATCGATCATGTTGGTATGTCTCTACTTGCATCTTACTTTCATGTGATTGAGCCACTAGAAGTTTAAAGTAGGTTCGCATTTATTATAGAACATCTTCGAGAAACTAACGATGTTTCGGTAAATGATATGTATATGTGTAGGCTACAAGATGTGTTTACTTCGTTGTTTTACGAAGATATTTATGAAAATAAATTGTATATTCTGAAAACACTATTAGAAAGTAAATCAGAGGCACTGCGGTGTTTTGTAATTTTGTATTGAAAAATTTTCATAGGGTTCTCTATATTTCCTCTATTTGTCTTATGGGTGGAAGTTGCATAACCCTGCTGCTCTAAAATTCTGGGCTTTTTTTATGGCATATCAATTTTAGGTGAGATTCTAGACTCCTTCCTTCAGGGTGGGTTTACTTTGTGGAAGGCGAGGGGTTGAAGAAAGCTCGCCTTTGGAGACCCCTACGCCAGATTGGAGGTGGGGTTTATCTCTCCGGATTCCCTTAGTGGCTGGTGGGTGGAGGTTGCATATCTCCCAGAGCCATCGAGCTAGCTCGTGCTGAATATTCTCTCCTTCGATGGTGGAGATGGGATAAAGCCCTTTAGAATCCTGGGATATCGGCGATGGAGGTGCTACTATCCCAAAGCTCCAATCACCCATGCTGCTTTTTAAATAAATAAAATCTGCTTTCACAATCCTTGCTAAAATCCAATCATCTTTGAATTAATATAGTGTAGTAAGTGCTCATGAATGACCATGCATAACTAGCTGCTTGAATGCTTGAAATTTTGGCGGTGCATGCGAGGTAGATATGCTGAAAGCTACGCATGCCTACAAAACCATGGTAAATACTCAATATGATCTTGTGCATAAAATGGTGTATAGGTTCCTTTTAATATATTCCTATCACAGCCAGTTATCTTAATGCGATATGGAAAAGACTAGTCCCAACTTCAACTTGATATTGACACATTGGAGGAACACAGCTATGGTCATACAATGCTATCACTTAGAATTCAACATATGATTGTTAAATATGTTAACATCTTGTAAATGTAACACCCATAAAAACGCCTTCTTGAGTATTCTCTACTTGAATGGTGGAGATGGATAAAATTTAAGATGATCCCTGGATATAGCAGCTTCAATGGCTTGTGGTGGAGTTGCATACCTCTGAAACTCTAGGCCAGCCTTTTTGCGACATATCAATTTACGGTAGACTCTAGACTCCCTTCCGTTGGGAGTTGCGTAGCGAAACTTTGAGGTGGGAAGAAATACCTTTGGAGACCAGGTTATTGCAGATTGAAGAGGTGGAAACATGGATTCATGATGGTGAGGTAGACAAAGGTTATAACTACTGGAGCCCTCGGCCTTTTTGTGCCCAGTATTCTCTACACAGCAGGTGGAGATAGGATAAGCCTTTATAATCTCAGTTGCAACAAAGAAAACACAATGACTTATAGGTGGAGGAGATTTGCATACCTTTGGGCTCTAGACTAGCCTTTTTGTGGCATATCAAATTTCGATGGTATGGATTCCATTCACCAAGTGGAATTCTGGTAATTTGCATAATTTTAAGGTGGAATAATAACTGGAGGAAAGCAAATCTTTTAGATTGAAGGTGGGGTTTATATCTACGGATTCCTTAGTGTTTGGTGGGTAAGTTGCATATCTGCAGGCCCTCATTTAGAGTGAATGATAGATTAAATCCATGTGAATTCTCAAATGAAGACACAACTCTTTTTTATTTGGTTACACTTTCGAAGAGGTGCAAGATCGATCTAGATCATCTTGATGGAGTAAAGCCAGAACATTTATTTTGAATTTATTTTTAATACTTTCAAGAAAATATTAACGGTCGTCCGTAAGGTTTTACAACCCTAGAAAATGCTGTACATCCTCGGTGATTGATATAAATAGAGTCACCATTGGAGGACTTTCAATCATCTCTGTACACATCTCATGATCTATAAATGATACGTAAATGCGGATGATGCGGAAATGGATGTAAATGAAATGCGGATGTGTAAATATGGATGCGGTAATGGATACATAAATATGAATGATGTCATGCATCCTAGATGATTTCGAAAATGGATGTAGTAAATACGGATACGAAATAAATGGATGATGCCATCAGCTCTCCAGATGGTACGAAATGGATGTAAATGAAATCTAGATGCGAAATAAATATGGATGATACGTAAATCTAGATGATGAAAATACGGATGTGGGATTCCTTTGTTGAATTATGTTGATTTTTGATGGAGTTTTCTTTAAGAGTTTGTGTGTGTGACATGATTTCACTTTCTTTATATTGAGACTTTATTTGGTTAAACATCCAGATTATTTATATAACGCACCACCACATTTTTTTATTACAGTTTGTCTTTTGTAGCGATCACCTGGTATATTACCTCTGAGCGTTTTACTTGATTGTTGTAGTGATAAGTAAAGTTGCATCAAGCATAGAACATCTACATAAATTTTATTCAGCAAAGTTTAGAGGTGAAGACAAGCCCTATTTGGCAATCACGAAGAAGAAAATGGGTTCCAAAACTACCAGCTTCAAGGAGGATATGAAAAATTGATTGGGAAGGATGACTTCCATACTTGGAAGATAGTATTGGATCTCAAATTGGAAGACCAAGATGCGATGGACTATGTGCGAGTTAAAACAAAGTACAAGGGGGGAGAATCAAAGCAAAGCTGATGTTCGGGAGCTACATTCATAAGAGTACGGTGGCCTACATCTACGAGTACCAGGCACATCCAGAAAAGTGTATGATAAGTTGGGCCTCATGTTGAGGAGCCAACAGTACGTCAAGGGCTATTGCTCGAATCAATTGAAAGGAAATCGAAGAAAACGAGGATGATGCATCCAGAAATCTGTACTTTTGAAGCTGGCTTGAGATCAAGAGCAATCTAATGGCTATTGGAGACAGCCAGTTGATGAGAGATGGTGCTCACCTTGGAGAGGCTCCCATGCTGAATGGCATGTGTTCAACACTATTTATTCTCAATAATACTGATACTGACTTTGATGAAATGTCAAGAGATGCGTTCAGAAGAGACAAGAATGAAAATTGTAATGAAGGGGAATGTTGCCTATGCTTCTCATTCTAGAAAAACTTTGGTGGTCCAAAATAGGAAGGCAGAGGCCCCAAGGAAAGAAGGAAGAAGAAGGGCAAGTGTAACACTTGTCTGTGGGCTTGAGGAGTACTATGCTGAAATTCCCTTTCCAAGAAGATTATTACATTGATGATGTCAACAACATGGCGGAGAGGTGGCAATAAAAAGGAACAATGAGTTCCGGGGGAAAGAGGAAGGCTCCATCTGAGAGCGATCAGCACAAAGATTCGAAAATTCCGGAGTATAGAGAATCAAATGTTGTTGATAAAAAAAATGAATTCATTCTTGTATACGCCTCTCGCTGTCTCCCCCAACACTACAGGATGCTAGTTGAAGTAGAATAAAGTGGTACCCCTCAAGGCATCCTTTGGTTCAAGGAAGCACTCTCCGATATGGTTGCAGAAGAGATGCTAATTTGGAAATTATATTTTGGAGATAATACAACATATCAAAACTGAAAGGGACGAGGACTATGACCCTCCGCATACAAAGGTCCAAGTCCCTGCAGCACGGAGATGTGCTATGCCCCTAGTGAAGAAACCTTGTTTCTCTCATAAATACTTGAAGGCAAAAAGAGGTTTTAATGTGTGGCATTAACGATGGAAAAGTTACACATGTGGAAAGAAGAAACTTCAGAAAATGTAAATTTGGAGTCCAAAATTAGTACTCTACCGGTTGGAGGAAGTCCTGGGAAAATAATAGAATGCTATCCGGCAGATATCAACATACAGAATATATAATTAAGCAGGTTAAAACTTTTCACAGAGGAGCGCGCAAAGAGGAGGCCAAAAATGTCGTGAGCTACAAAAACTTCAAGGCCTATAAAATGTATGCTGAGTCCAAGCTGGAAGTGAGGTATACAACCATGTTGCACGGCAAAAGATACTTCCCCAGAAGTAGTCAATGTTTCAAGATACGAAAGATGTGAAGCAAAAACTGCAATCAACCGAGCGAAGGATGGAGACAATGCCGTGTTGAAGGATCGATGGACCTGATTGATCCACTTGCTTCACTAGGAAAAGACCATCATGGCTTGAGGACGACACTCTGAGAGTGCGAGGACATATGACCCCAAGGGGGACATTGCGACGACGAAGGTGAGTGAATACGAGGTATCTGTGACCATGAAATGTGATGAGCAATCAGGGCTTGGATATTTTGAGGAAGCGTAAGAATCAATGCTAAAGGATGCTGTACACCAGGCCTTGAGTCCTGGCTGAAAAAGGAGCAGAGTGTATGGGATGTGGTTCCAGAGCGAAGAGGACAAAGTATTTGTCTCACTAAAATGGCTCTACAAAGATCAAGCATGGATTTGATGAAGAGTGTGAAAAGTTCCAGAGCAGATTTATTGCACGTGGCTTCTATAAAGAAAGCACGAATAGCAAGTGACATATTTTCATGACCACCATATGATCTGTCATAGCCCATAGCTGCTATGTAAGGATAGAGTCTTCATCGGATGGATGTAGAGACCACATTGCATGGTGCGATAAAGGAAGAGGTATCATTTGGAGCAACCTCTGGGTTCAATGTCCAGGATCGGGACACCCATGCGCGGGTTGAAGAAAACCTCTATCGGTTCAGAGGAAACACCCGGATATTGAGTACGAGAGGATGCATAGCTACAGTGGCCGGGCTTCACTCGTAGTAATGCTAATCCAAACCTTTACTTCAAGGTTGATGAAAGAAGCCTCTCATTACGGTTGCCAATAACGGATGACCTCTTCTTGACGGTGTTGTGCCCTCTCATTCATCGGTCTGAGAGGCTCACTTCTTTGTTAGAGATGAGGACCTGAGGTAGTCACACTTCCTAAGAACATGGAGGTCTCGCCGAGACTTTGGCGAGATTTTCATTTCTCAAGGAAAAATACATTATGGCTTTGGAAAGATTTAGTATGATGGTGTAAGTCCATGTAAATGCAATGGAGCTAAAAATTTAAGAAGTTGAGTGGAAGTGCTACTTGGTCTCGTGCTAGCAAATCCCTGCGAGTTTCTTCAACTCGTAAAATTTGATGTTTCTTGGTGACACTATAAGACAAATTTTATCACGGTGGAGCATTTGAGTCAACACATGGTTGATCATAACATTCAGGTTGGTGCCAAAGAGAGCTCTTGAGATATCTGCGAGGCACAGCCCAATAGACCTTGACTCAGGCCCACTCACGGGAGTATGACACTCCATGGATATACGTGCGTTAGGGGTTGGTAGTGTGGTGGATCGGAATAGCACATACGGGTGCTACTTCACACGTAGATTTGCTTCGAATTGGGAAGCGAAGTTGATAGCCTTGAGCAGCTAAGGCAAATACATTGTAACATGTATGGCCTATTGTGAAGTCGCTTGATTTGCGAAAACATAGCCGATGAGTTTTTTGAGCATGTGCTAGATACCACGTTATCCTTTGTGATAACTAGAGGGGGATCGTTTGTCATAGAATCTCGGGTTCCAAAGAAAATCGATCCAAGAATGTTGATCGTGGTACCACTATACGAGATCCTGGTACAACGAGGTCTTTGTAAGGCTCGATCATATAGGAGCTGATGAAGCGAGGTCGCGGATATTCTCACAATGCCCTTGGTGAGTCATGTTCCTAACCTTCCATGAGAATATTGATATCGTGGAACGACCTATTGAGGTCACGTTACGGACAATAGGCTCTAGGAGCTCTAAGGGGATTTGGGAATAGCTACTTAGAGCTATAAGCAGCCACAAGGCTAGGCTTGAAAAACCTTGTTGGTGTGCTTGGGCCCCCTGACTATGATGATTGAGTTGGTTAGCCTCTCATGATCGCCCTTTATATACATCCTACCGTTTGGGTTCAGGACTCATGGGAAGTACCCTCTCATTTGACGATGGTGCAGGTTCAAGCTAGAGAATAATAGCAAGGCGATGGACACATCGGATATTGTCGTACTCTCACCAGGATGGCAGTCCAACCTCTTGGCTCGGATCTGATGCCTGGTGGGGTTTGAGCCTCCAGCCAACGCCCGGGTCAATCAGAGCCACCCCAGCCGGGTGACGTGCTGGCTCTTGAGTCCACAAACCAGGGTTTACCAGACCTCAAACTAACTTCGGGTCGGTGAAACTAAGTCGGGGTTGGTATCTGACTCTCTTGAGTCCGTGGAGGTTTGGACCTACGGCGGCTGGGTCGGTAGAACTAACTTCGGGTCGAATGCAGCTCTCTTGGGTCCCTGAGCGGGGTTCGGACCTCCACCACTAACTTTGGAACCAGATCATCAACTTCGGGTTGGTATGAGACTCTTCTTGAGTCCACATAGAGGTTTCCAGACCTTTGGGCTAATCTTTCCAGCGGGAATGATGTCTTTGCTGACGCGTGCCACTTTTGCTACCGAAATAAAGGCCAAGCAAGTTATGGCGGGATGACGCATGATGTTTGATTGCACGGTGGATGGAGTTCTCCCTCGTTGAAGAGTGTTAAAAATTGAATAGCTTGGGTCCAAAATCCATGTTTTGATGCTCAGATTAAGACACAGCAATCTTTTCTTCGGGTTTCCTCTTTCAAAGAGGTCATGAGGTCGATCTAAGATCATACAGTACGAATGTGGTATTTATTTTGAATTTATTTTTAATACTTTCAAAATATGTGCAGGTTAGCCTTAAGGTTTTTACACTCCTAGCAAATGTTTCACACCCTCGAACCAGTTGATATAAATAGAGTCAACGTTGGAGGACATTTCAATCATCTCATCACACACATCCTCATTATCTGTAAATGATGTCGTAAATACGGATAATCTTAGAAAATAGGATGCGTAAATATGGATGACAGTAAATATGGATGATGTTGTAAATGCGGATGGATTCAGAAATGGATGCCATAAATCTGGATGTCTGACCATCTGTGGATGATGTAAATTAAATCTAGATGATGCCATAAATGGATCATGATAAATATGGATGATGTCGTAAATACGGATGATACGAAATCTGGATGTAAGTTCCTTTTTGAATATGTTGATTTTTGATGAGCTCTCTTTAAGGGTTGTGTGTATGACACTTAAGTTTGGTAGCGTGATACAGTTTTCTTTGGTTGAAGCATCACGAAGACTAACCATAGTAGCACCCTCCCATTTTCCATTTTCTTTGGTTTGTCTTTTGTAGATCCTTGCTATGTTCTATCGAGAATTTTACTTGATTTTTTATATTATTTCTATAGTGATAAGTAAGTTACATCAACATTAAAAGAAATATACATAAATTTACACCTCAACTAACTGTAGTGTGAGTATTCTCTACGTGAATGGTGAAGATAGGATAAGCCTCTAGACTCCCTGGATATTTGTGACTTCAATGGCTTGTGGGTGGAAGTTGCTTTGTGGAGCTATGGACTAGCCTTTTTTCTCTTGCATATCAATTTGCGGTAGACCACTGGACTCCCTTCACTAGGTGGGGTTATATTGGCAACAACTTTAGGGTGGAAGAAATACCTTTAGAGACCATATTATAGAATGGAATGTGGGTTATATCTACAAGAATTCCCTTTAGTGGTTAGTGAGGTAGGGTTGCATATCTCTGAGCCCTCAACTAGCCTATACTTGAGTATTCTTTTCTTTAATGGTGGAGATAGGAGAAGCCTATAGAATCCCTGGATGTTGGCAACTTGTTTCTTGAACAATATTCTCAATCCTTGCAATACAGCTCGGTAGTGCATGGATACATGAAGTTGGGTGTAGCAAGTCTCTGAGTTTAGAGATGGTGTTTGTGTCCCAAGCTCGATCACCATAATGCATTTAAATAAATAAAAATATTGTGTCTGATCCTTGCTAAATGTAATCATGCTAAATTAATATAGGTAATAAGTTTTTAATGAATATTTATACATAATAACCAGAATCCATGAAATTTTAGGTGCATATGAGGTAGTATGCCTGACTATGCATGCTGAAAAGCCCTTAATTTCTCTTTAATATCATATTGGTATAACATGGTGTGAGTTCTTAATTCCTGTTGTAGGTATCTTAATGCCAAGTATAATGAAGACTAGTCTCGAGCTGGCTGATATTAAACTCGTTGGAGGACATTCTTAGTTATAGTATGTCATATATTCCTATTTACAGTTATCCAATACTGATATGGTGAAGACTAGTCCAAATGCGAACTTGATATTGACCCATTAGGACACATTCTTAGCTATCAATGTATCACTTATATTCCTATTTGTAGTTATCTTAATGAAATATGGCGAAGACTGGTCAAACACTGGTTGATATTGACTTGTTGGAGGGACACATTCTTAGTTATCAATGTATCACCTAGGACTCAACGTACGATTGTTAGGATATATTATACTATTTGTAATCTCTTGAAATGTGCAGCACTTTGAGTATTCTTTTCTTGAATGGTGGAGATAGGATAAGCCTCTAGAATCCTGGATATACGAAAAATTCAATGGCTCGTGGTTGGAAGTTTCATATCTTTAGAATACTGGACTAGCCTTTTTATTTGTATCAATTTCAGAAGACTACGGACTCTCTTTGTTACACCATTTTTTGGTCATCTAACCATTATGGTTAAAGTAATCCCAAATTACCTGTCTGAAAGTAATTTTACCCAAGTAAAATCACTTTCTCCCACATCTGATTTACATTTCTTGGTCATGTTTAACCCAAAACAAGGTAATCGATTAACTAAATTATTATTTATTTAATTATTTCCTAAGAATAAGTTATTTAAATCATTATTTAAATACTATTATAGTTAATTTATTCACAATCATTTAAATAATTAAATAAATATTATTTATTTTAATTATATTCCCCCTCATTTCCTTAAATAATAAATAAATCATTTATTTATTTATTATTATAAATAAAGAAATTGACCAGAGTCAAAAACCCTTTTCCCTCCAAAAAATATAATAAAATATTCCTAAAGGGTGATTCTAGAATGTGATTAATAATATTTTATTCATGCAGGTTCACAAGACCCCAATATTTGTTATAATGAGGAGGTTTTCTAATCATTAGTCACCTCCATTGCATTAGATCCACCTTTAGATCTACTCTTGGTCTGATTTTATTTGTTTTCATTTGAACTCCAGTGAGTTCCATGTTTGATAGGGTTTTCCACATTAATAACCAAAGAGAAGAATTTTAGATGCGAAACACGCGGGGACTTCCAGGCAGGAAAAACACACTGTTGACTTTCTCCTCGGGTGCCCATTCTTTAATATAATATAAGCTTCTTTTTATACATTGTTCTTTTCTTGTTCTGTTGGATGCATGGAGCCACTTTAAATTTATACGCCCAATAACATGCTTAGAATCTAATTTTATCACGACAAACTTAAATATATTTTGCATCCATCATGATGTGAGGCTATAGATATGCATATTCAAGTGATCTTTTACGGCAGAAAAGAATCATACTAACAATTGGCGACCAGAAACACCAGCACCTGCCTCTCCCGGGTAGCACTTGTCCAAGCTTTGGCATGCCTCTTCTTTTTGCCTACCCCTCCCTTTCACACACATCCCACCTTGTCCCGGCGCCGCCCGGCATTTGGACCACACTCCCCTTCGGGGCCAACGTTTGCACATGCAGGTGCCCTCCTCCTCTTCCTTCTCAATGAAAGAGGAAGAGCCATCCCTACCCCTGCGGTAATCATGGACCCAACTATTCACCATTGATTCCCCCACTATCACCCAATCTGAAGGCTCTCGACCCAATGGGATCAGGTAAGCTTCACACTAACAAACCTTGTTCGTCTTTGTGATGTTTACGGTCATCCCACTCATGCTTGTCCTAGATTACCTTGATAGGAGAGTAGTGCACGCGGTCTCATACCACTATGCGGACACAGCCACGCTCTCCTCTACTCTCCTCCCCATACGGACACCTCTCAACCCGCTATGTTTTCCGGCCTTCCCTCCACGGGGCACTGGTGGCCCTCCCCCAGCTCCTCTGTGGCCGGCAGCCTCGGCCTTCTCCCTTCGGTACCTCCGGTCACCAGTCTCGCAGTGGCATCGGACTAATCTCTCCGCCCAATCCCTTCCTTCAAACTCGGTCCCCGTTCCCTCTGCCACGAGGTTCCCCTCCTCGGCCCCCACTCGGCCCCTACATTGACACACGACGGAACCACAGTGCACCCTCACCCCAACACCCTGGTTCCTTGCCTAACGATTCCTAGGGGCCCGTGCCGACATGCGCGATCGGATTGTCACGGATGCGGCACAATCCAGCCCCTAGATGATCAATTCATTGTTTTCGATCCCCGTCAACTTGACCATCCCCCTCTTCTACTCGTCGATTTGCTTTCCAAATCTCGGTCCAAATCCACAATACCCTGTTACTCAGCGCGTCATTGATGAGGGCATCTGCATCATAAAGCTTGGGTTTGGAAAAAACTTGGATCTTGCGTTGGCCCCTTCCACAATCACCCTTCGTGCGTGGGATGGCCATGCTTCCCAACCCATCGACCTCTTCGTATTTTGTCCCATTACTCTTTCGGGCTTGTGTGTGTCGATATTGAAGTGATAATGCCCCTCTCGACTACAACATCCTCTTGGGAACCGCAACTACACTATATGTCATGTACGCGAATCCCATCCACATTTACCACAAGATGTTCTTCCCACAATGGAAAAATCGTCACCATCGACAGTTATCATGTCGTACCCCCGACATCTCAAATTTCCACTAGCCCTTTATTTCTGTAACTACGTCTTGGCCCGTGTCTCCGGCTGCGAAAATCTCTTAGCAGCACCTTTCTTGACTCACCTACCCTCTACACAGAGCCCCTAGCACCGGCGGCGCATTTGCATGATGCAGTCATCTTGGTTGAACTTGCAACCCACTTTGGCTAGTCGGCAGCCCTCACCTTTTCTCCCGACTTCTTCGACTCTAGCCCTTCACCGGCCATGATCTTTTCCGCCGAGAATCTCCCTCTACGGAGCCCACTTCGCCGATTTCAATCCCCTCGATACTGTTCCCCGGCCTCCTGTTGGTCGATTCTTTCCTCGTTCCACCTCCGGAGGTTCTCTGTCCCTACTCTTGTCCCCACTCTCCCTGACTTGACTTTGGGTATACACATCTGGTACCCCTGCGCCCCCCCCCGCCCCTACCCTACCGAGTCGACCCAAGCCATATCTTGCTTTGACTCACAGTTCAACCAATACCCATGACCTCTTCGTTGCTCCAACACCTCATCCTCACCAGCCTCCTCGTATTTGCAACCGTATCGGTACCAATAGCAAATCTCCACGAGGGGGCACCAAAGGACCAGGTGGCGATTTAATAAATTCCACCCCCTCCTCGCCTCCCAAAACATCCCATCCGGTGTGCCGCGCGAGGGCGTTTGTCGACATACCCACACCGCCACCATACTGATTACCACACCTCAAAACCATCGTCAGCAGAATGTTTCCGGACTACGATATTCCCACGGTCCGGGTCACCCTCACGGTTCCCTTCCCCAAACTTAAAAACTTGCGCACCAATCACCCTTGTTCTTTATGCGACTTCCATGGAGCATTATACCACCTTTCCCTCGATGTGACGAGTATCGTGCTTCTTTGGCCGCTTATCGCGATTCGAACGCGCTTACTGCCCTTTTAACCCACGACCACGCGTCCACCCAGTTACCATTTCTCCTCACGATGCGAGCATGAATAAACCTTAAACACTATTTCTACCTTGCCTCATCACCACTTTCTGACTTATCCAACTTGCTGCTTGATCCCGGATTGTTTACACTTCCCCAATCATCTATTGACTTGTTGTCACTTCTCATATCGACATGAACATAAGCCTTTCCCCTCGACACGAGAGATATCTCATATTTCTACCTCTTGAGTCATCCTACATCGTCCTTTCCTTCCCTGCTCGATCCCAGTAGAACATCATGGAAGCCATGACCCGAGCTTTGACTTTCCATGGACGATACACGTTGCGCCTTCCTCCATGCAATAATCCACATGACCCAATATGCTCTCGAATCCAAGACTTCATTAGCAGACCGTTGGTTCCAGCCCCATCCTGCTCCACGACGCTTTCGAAGAAGGCAATATGGCTAACATCTCTCCTACCATCAAAATAGACATTTCTATCAAACAGTGTGTGAACACATCACCATGAAGACACTGAAGAGTGGGCTACACCAAACTCTTCCCGAAAATTAAAGTGATGTTTTTAAACACAGTCTATAAATACGAGGGCCTCGATCAGTCATTGTCGAACATCTGTGACACGTAGTGCATGTACTCACGACCGTCAAGGGTCAAAAAATGACCATCCATATAGACGTGAAGCCATCAAAGCTAAGTGATAAACTCAGATGAGTAGTTTTATTTACCCCCATAGTGCCCCACTTGGGTGTCCAGCGGTTATTCTGTTCTCAAAAAACAAGGCACCATTCATGTTTTTGCCTTGACTTTCGTGATACGAACAAAGCTTGTCCCAAAGAAAACCTCCACCATTTATTGACAAATCATTGATGAGTGTGTAGGGCACGGAGTCTTATCCTTTATGTATGGCTTCTCGAAGATACAACCAAATTGTTATCATCGTGTTGATCAACTTAAAACCCGCGTTCATTAGTCCTTGGTACTTTTTACATACCATGTCTGTGCATTTGGTCTTAAAAACGGCGGTGCCACTTTACTGATAAGCCATGTCTTATTGTTTCTGACTTAGCCATATTATCCTTTATTTAAGCGTATACTGTGATTAGCGCTACGGAGGCGCAACACCTACATGATGCAAATTTTTGTTTTTTATTTTCATAAAGTATAACATCCAGTCTTAACCCTTTAAAATGTGTCTTCGTGGCTACACGGAACAGCCTCCTCGGCTATCGTTTCTCAAACGGGATAACTCTTGACCCTTTGAAAGTTCAAGCCATTCTTGAACTTCCTATCCCTCAAACCTTGCAACTCCAAAGCCTCCAAGGCAAACTCATTCTTGTAGGTTGTTCGAGGATATGTGACCACCGCACCTTGGTTTCCTTGACTTCTTCATGCCCACTTCTTTTTGCGGGATACCTACGCTCCAACAATCTTTTGATGCCCTCAAACATGCTCTCACCTGCGCACCCTTGATCAAAGTCATCTGACTTTGACTAAGATTTCATCCTTTACATCTACCTTCCACCCATTCGGTTCTTTGGTGTACTTATTTAAGTGTGTCATGACCTCGAGCATGTGATCTACTATCGTGAAAAACCTTCAGCGGCCCCACCTATGTCCCTACTCACATGAAGAAAATTTAGCACTAGGCACATTGTGTTCTCGGTCAAAAAGCGCGTCATTATATCCGCACGCGTTCCACCAAGGTAGCGATTATTCCAACCCCATGGCTTTCCTGTGAGTCCTTTGTCCCTCGGTGGGAAATGTCTTTCGTTGGGTCATTATTCTCCAATTTTACCTTGAATTTGTCTTTAAAGTGAGAAAAGGTTTAGCCCTTGTTGAACTCATTTAGGTTGCCTAAGGACGCAAAGACACTCAAGTAATGATGCTCTTCTGAAGTGAACATTTATTTTCCATCTGCCCAGTGATCCTTGATGCGGTGATATCCTTAATTGCCTACGAACCAAAAAGTTTGCCCTTCATCTTGATCTGTTGCCCAGATGGCCCCGCATCAGAGCACCCGACCTCTCGCTACCTTCTAATCGACGACCTTTATCGTCGTGGAATGAATCTTGTCCTTTGTCGTTGCCTTACACACGGCGAAAATTTGAAACAGAGTCCTCGATACTGCCATAGCGGTGCTTGTGGGAGCCACCTTTACGCGGCCATCGCCCAAAAAATCATGCGCGCGGTATTTTTTTGGCCTTCTCTCTTCGATTGATTGCATTAGACGGTCAAATATAACGACACAGTGCCAACATTTCACCCCCAAGGCACGAGCTCTCCCGCTCCCCTCCATCACATATACACGCTCACATCGCGCACAAATGGGCCATTGACTATAGATATCGACCTCCCTCCCGCAGTGTCAAAAATACATTATCGTGGCGGTGACTATTTCTTAAATAGAGCTGAAGCTATGCCAACATTTCAACAATACGGCGACCACGACCCTCTTTTATGCTAACCATGTCATCACTCGATTCGAGTTCCAAAACGATTAGTCTACGACCATGGCGAGCATTTCAAAGATGAGATCGCATGACTATCTTCACTCTTGGGTTTTGAAACTTAATATTCTCTTCGCCTTTAGTGTGGCCAAGTTAGAACGATCAACAAAATTCTTAGACCATGCTGAGAATGGTGAATAAACACAAAAACGGTGGCACCTTATGCTCTTCCCTTTTTGTGGGCTTATCGGACTTGGATTCGACACACCACTAGTTTCACTCCTTTCCACCTTGTGTTCGATGAGGAGGCGGGTACTCCAGCTGAATGACGAAATCCCTTCCTTTCACAGTAAAGGCACGAACTCCTCCACGATACCCAACCTCCCCTAGAACAATGACTTATCATGCTCGACGCACCTCACGAAAGGCAGAGTGGTGGCGTTGCATTGCAACCCACCAGAAGCGGCCAAAAAGCACACCAAATCTCGGTATGACAAAAAGTATACCCTCGCCAATTTTCACGAAGGTGACCTTGTTCTGGTCTATGACCAGGCCCATGATACCCTCGGTCATGGGAAGTTCGACTCCTTGTGGCTCGGTGCCAGCATTATCGATGAAGACCTTGGAAGGGCCTATCTTTTAGAGGACTTTGAAGGCCACCCCCTTCCCTAATCCTGCGTAATGCACTACATCTCAAAATATTACCCTAACTTTCCCGCTCGAAATGCACGTTTTATTCCTCTTGTAGATAACCCTTATATTTGTTTTCTTGTTTTCTACTTCACCAGGCACACTTTGGCTCCACTAAGTCTTCCTCATCCCCTTAAAATCGATTTTCTCACCTGATTGGTGGAGGCACCACTTTGCCCCCACACTCAGCTTCCGTTCGTGATAATTTCAAGTGCGAGGTTGACGGTTGTACTCCGCGTTTTTGTAGTCCCCATTGGCTGTCTACTCTGTTTCCATCATCATCCTTAGCTCGTCTCTGCATTGGCTCACTCATACCTACTCTTGTGACTTACTTGAGATTACCTTGCACCTACTGGCGGGGCCCCTCATGCATCGACATCAGCCCATTACTCCGAAGTCGAGGTCTAGGGGCGGTGTACCTTGGTTGAGCTCTTTTCGCGATCTACACACTTGATGGTTCGATTGTGCGACGGCGGTGTGGTGTCCACCGGGTGTGTGTGAGATGTCTCGGCCCTCCTTAAGGGGGTGGCCTGGGAGTAGCCCCACATACACGGATGACTTCTTCATTCAACTATGATACAACTCCCTCTCCCTCGATGATATGGCGGCCTTGGTGAAAAACACGGCTTCCTCTTGGTTGCCTGTGTCGGTCGATTTCGCGAGCCCTTCCCCCATGTGTGAGAAGCGTTTGGAGAGGCATATTTATATCTCATGTACTCTTAATATTATTGTATAAGTCCCCGACGATTCTTCCGGTATGACATGTATGTGGGATTCATCATTTTTGTTTTTAGGCTCATGTTTAGACGACGCGGTTTCTCTATTGCGTTAGTGGTTTTAGAACGCCTTATCCTTTGTACTATTGTGTCTCGACGGGCATAGGTATGCCTCCCTAGCCGCCTTTCACCAAGTATTTCCCCATCTCCAACTTGAACTTGTTGCCTTCTGTAAGTCTCATCTCCTCGGTCTAGTCCTCCACCACTTTAGATTATCTTACATTCTCTCTTTCCTTGTATTGTCTCGTGATTAGGGACTGCACCCCACAACGTACTTTGGTCATACGATTTGCTCCTAACACTCGTACGTTGGGGGCAATCTGTTACACCATTTTTGGTCACCCCTACTTCGTATCGTTAGATAAACCCAAGTACACCATGTAAGACCAATTTTACCCCAAGTAAAATCTACTTTCACCACATATGTTTACATTTCTTGGTCTGTTTAACCCAAAAATAAGGCAATCAATTAAATAAATGTTATTTATTTAATTATTTCCTAAAAATAAGTTATTTAAATCATTATTTTAATACTGCTGTTATTTAAGGTGACTAAATCATTTTTAAATAATTAAATAAACCATTATTTATTTAATTATATTCCCCTCCTTTCACTTAAATAATAAATAAATCATTTATTTGTTATTCTCTAATAAAAGGAATTGACCCAAGTCAAAAACCCTTTTCCCTCCAATAAATATAATAAAATATTCTTAAAGGGTGATTCTAGAATGTGATTAATAATATTTTATTCATACTGAGTTCTAGAACACCCCAATATTTTGTTATAAATAGGAGGGCTTTCCCCATTCATTAGTCACCTCCATTGCATTAGATCACACTAAGATCTACTCTTGGTCACCAATTTTATTTGTTTGCATTTTGAACTCCATTAGGTTCCACATGTTTATCAGGTTTTCACATTCGCAAAGAAAGGAATTTTAGTCCCAGAAGCAAGGACTTGGGAACCCATCGCCGAGGAGAATTGGAAAACACCTTTCTTGTTTTCCTCTCGAATTACCCCATTCTTTAATATAATATAAAATTATTTTATAACATTTTCTTGCTCTTTGTTCATTGGATGCATGGGGCCACTTTTACATTTCTCCTTAATGTCTTTTATGCCTTACGATCTAATTTTATTATACACTTAAACTTAAAGATATTTTGTAGCCATACTTGATCTGGTAGGGCTACTTGATATAGCTAAAGTGATATTTTACGGCAGAAAGAATCATACTAACACCCTTCACGGGGTGAAGTTCTTGGCAACAACTTCAAGATGGAAGAAATACCTTTGAGAGCCTATTGTGATTTAAGATTGGCGCTTATATCCTGGATTCCTTAATTGGTGGTGGGTAGGTTGCATATCTCTAGAACATTTACTAGCTTGTACTTGAGTATTCTCTACTTGAATGGTGGAGAATGTAGAAGTAAAACCTCTAAATCCACATATATCTGTAACTTGAATGGCTTGTGGGTGGAAGTTGCATACCTGCGGGCTTTGGACCAGCCTTTTTTGTTGGCATATCAATTTTCCAGTGGCTCTGGACTCCATTGCAGGTGGGGACACTGTGACAACTTCCAAGGTCAAAGAAATACCTTTGGATGCCAGCTATAGATTGAGAGGTGGGGTTTATATCCTCTAGATTCCCTTTAGTGGCTGGTGGTTATAGGTTGCATATCTCTAAGGCCTAGACTAGCCTATAATTAATTGTCTGCTTATTGGTAGAAATGCAGATGAAAGCACTAGAATCTAGAGCTCATAAGAACTTAATGGATTTTGAATTGGAATTTGCCTGGGAGCTGCGGGTACGAATTTTACGCCTTTTTGTGGCATATCGATTTGCGATTAGACTGCGGAATCCATTCATTTGGTGGGGACTAAGCCAGCCTTGTAGCAGGGGTGGAAAGATGCTTTGGGAGATACATTTGTACTCAGGCTGGCACATGCCAGGTATTTACTGTGAATGAGTGGAGATAGGATAAGGCCTCTAGAAGATCTAAATATCGGCCACTTGGTTCTTGAACAATTTTTCTAATCCACAGGATGGTTAGGTGGTGACGGATGCTGCAGGCTTCAAGTTTCTTGACAAGTCTATAGTTCAGTGTATACACAATAAGCTCAATGGCCCACGTTCATTTAAATGAAAAGTATTATTTAATTTCTTGCTGTCTAATCATGTTAGAATTAATATAGGTAATAAGTTGCTCATGAATGTGATACATAAATAATACACGGATGCTAAAATTTTAGGTGCATGAAATTGCATTATGTCTAGTTATGTACATGGCTATGGTTATCATAATACGATATTTTTGTAACACGGTGTATGAGTTCATAATATTCCTATTTGTAGTTATCTTAATGAAATATGGTGAAGACTAGTACCAACTTTGAACTTGGTGATGACTATTGGAGGGACACATTCTTAGTTATTGATGTATCACTTAAATTTAGCATACGATTATTCTGGCATATATTTTACTCATAAATCTCATATCAGAATAGACCAACAAGTTGATTATGCATGTATTACGTATGATCTACGTTCTCTGATAGGGTGAGGAACATTGTTAGGATGTTGCTTCATACGGTCTTCCGGGAGACATATGCCTCTGAACACAGCACATCCGATAGTGTAAATTTGTTGTAAAATAAATACTCAAGGTTTCTAGAAGACAAATTTAGGCGATATATTACTCCACCTATTCTTCTTCTTTAATGACTCTAAGGTATCACCATATACCAAAGATACCTCTGATTCAAGACTTTGAAGAAAAAATATCCCTCTTATTAAGTGCAAGGATACAAAACAAACCTCACATATCCATCTCCACGAAAAAATGAAATGGAAGATGGTGAAGAATTAGATGAGTATCCAAGGAGAAACTGAAAATTTAATACATTTAAAAACATATTAGAAACTTGTCTGCATGGGTCAAGACGTGGCCCAGGCGGCCAGGCCTCCAAATCAGTGGTTGCCATCCCATTACACTTATTCAATCACAGTGGAACTATTGGAGAACATGTGGGTATTCACTTCAAATATAATATCCCTCCTAAGTGACAGAAAATGGGTTGAAAATATAAACCATGGATTCAATCAAGGACACATAGGTACAAATCGAAAATACTGACACTGCATTCTTCAAATCACTACCAACATTTTCACAGCATATTGATGGATTGTTTCCTATTTAATATCTATCTTATTTTAAAATTAAGTGGGATTTTATCTTTATTTATAGCTTGGACTCTGATTCTAACGAAATTTTCTTTGAGATAAAGTCCTGATAATTCCATTCAGCAACACTTCTCTGATATATTACTCCTTGAATGAGAAAAGCAGTTGATAAGATTGTGGATTGGATGTATAGCTGATATCTTTATCCCCAACAAATCCTACATTCTTTGCATCATATTTTATTATTATCTCTAAAAATATCACTTAATTTATAACTTGGCTATAATAAATATAACATCTGAGGACACATATTTCTTCTTGATGTATCCATTTCTCTAATAGGTTACTTAAAAATGTGATTAGTGAAATAATTAGAAATACATTGAGTGGATAATTAGTATATAAGGGAAAATCATTTCATTCTAGAAATAAATAGAATACAAACACGTATCACACAACATGCAAATTCACAGAGATTGTCCCAATCGACACGTATTCTCTACACCTCAACTACAACAATCATGGTAGCAGGTTGTAATATTTTAACTGAAAGGAGACGATTCTTTAATTCTATCACAAGTTTGAACCACATTTGTCTTTATGTGTATTATTTTGTGTCATGCATGAGATCCAAGTGAAAGTGCAACGACATGTGAATACACACCATTTAGAAGTGCCATAACATGACCACTTACCTAACTAGTTGTAGCTTCTATGCTAACCAAAAGTCAAAGTCGGTGTGAGAAGCAGGTAAAGTCCCCCCCCCCCTTTATTTTTATCCCCATTTATATTTTCACCTGTGATATAATTGTAATCATTAAATCCATCTTTATGTTGGTAGTTTTTTTAATCCTAAATATTAAGACTACTTTTCAACTTTTTAATAGATAAAAGCAACATACATGAGAACATTACAATAGCTCCAATCAATGGAAGGTAGTAGTAAAACATCATTCCCAGAAATTTAATCTATTATGACTTTATACCCACACTAGAATGTCATAATGTATTTCTCATTACATAGCCCCTAACATCCTTGATGTGGTAATAAAAACATTGAATATATTAGTCCATACCTATGAATGAATATGATCAAGAATCTACTCTTGATGGCATACTTTCTTTAGGAAAGGTATTTAACATACTTTAGTGCCATCCCACTGGCTTCTCTCACCAGTCTCTTGAAGTCCAACGATCACACCATCTTGGCAAAGAAAATTTCTCTCTATAATGCATGGAACCAAATTTTATGTCATGATAACTTTCACACCACAGCCCATCACTTTCATACACTGCTTCATGTTTCAATAGATCTGCTAAGATTATTTGATATAATTTGTAAAAAAACACTTTCAGAGAGATAGAAAGTATTAAAATGGATATACAAATATATTGAATTCGAGGATGCAACTCTCTATTATAAAATGCAAAAACCAAGATGTATAAGTATGCTCTAGAAGGTGTTTGAAATTTTGAGTTCTATTTTAAGAAATTTATATTCATATAATTAATTATAATATACGAGGAAAGGAGGTTATCATAAGAAGGCAGACAAAGAGTGGAATTTTTTGATTTGTCTTCCAAATTTGTAAAATAAATTTAAACATATACTTCCTTGAAATATGATTGTATTTGAAAAGTAACATTAATTCCCAGAGGTTAATGGAAAGTTTGTAAATTTCAAGTTTATTCAATGTTCTACTTGTGTCCTAATGTCCGAAAAATTTATTAAAGAGTTTTACTACTGGTTGATAGCTCAAAGAGTTTGGAATACCATGCCATCATGATGACGTATATATATGACCAATCAGGAAAATACAATGAAAACAACAAATCTCACATATGTAAACTTTTAGTAATTAATCATGTTGGAACCATATGGAAATGTAGAGAAAATAATAATCAGACCATCAATGGAACATTCACACAACTATAGCATGCTTACCATACTATCCATATACATCATGTAGTAGATATTGGATCAACACTAATGCATGTATCATGTGTAGCCAAAGTATCATGGTAACTACGGTGCTCAAATCCATTAAACAAATAAAATAACACACATGAAATTTTTCACTTAATAATATTTTTCTAGATATCATAGCACCAGCCATTGAGAAGTAGATACTTATAGGTAATACCTTGGAAAATGAGTGTCTATAAAATTAAAATCTGACAGACATTTGGAATTCAAGTACATATTAATAAAAATATGTCTAATAAACATAACTAGGTTGTAACTAACCCTGCGTATATCATGTTAAAGATCGGCATGGTTCACATAATATGATAGTACCAATGCTCAGGATGGTAACCATGAGTCTTAAGAAATTATATTTCAAACTAAAATATACTCAGAACAGCTATTAGGTTCACTAAATAAAGGAAAATTGTCCATTCTATTACATGGATCATGCTCCTTGGATTCTTATAGCATTTAATTTAGTATATTGGTTTCATTCCTTCATTTTGTAGTAGTAATAAAACAGCACTACATTGTTTACCCTTTATTATAGTCATGTCTGTTTATAGAGAATTTAAATGTAATAGACTGCACCATTTTCAACAATGCATTACTACGGGGTCTGATATAAGTGAGAGTTAATGATGTAGCGTGTAGAGAACAATAATACTTGTCAACCTGTGTCTGGTATTTGAGATTTCTGTATAGTTTTATTGGTCATATTAACACAGCATTAATCTGCATCTCACAAGTGGGTGACTGCATAATTTGAAGGCTACTTGAGAATCTTCTTGTGCTTTGAGTTCCTCTCTTCTTGTTTACGTGAAAGATTGGAAATTATAACTACGTACTGATGGATGTAGTATGAGTCTACTACATACTTATATATAATGTGATACCCGGTGCATGTATCCATTTATTGATGCCTTCAACACATGTAATCCATGACTCTGCCACTGATGGAAGGTGACTTTTCATAATTCAAGGCAAGAAATCTCCTTGTTTTTAATGAGTTCTCTCCGATATGAAAAAGTCCAAATTATAGCTACAATAATCAGTGGTGAATCTGTGCTTATATAGGAATAATAGACGCATGCAGACATTCGAGAGAACACATATTACTGGAATAAATAAGAGAATTTCGGAGCTTCAAATTTGGAAGACTGAGAGTTATGTTAGGTCTGAGACAAATGCTAAAAACTAACGTGTGCCTCTAGATAATTGTGATTAATTGTTTCTAAATAAAAATTGATTTATTTTATTTTGGGTGAGATGTGGGGCATCTATGGGTTTTTGTATTTTAGAGCTTGATGCTTTGGATTTTACTTGTGATTATTTTTTGATGCATCTACTTATAGCTTGATATGTTAAGACCTGTCACATGGACGGGGAAAAATATCTGCCAGTGATAGGAGCGGGATTTCTTTAAAACGTAATGGGGACAGATTTTTCTCGATGATTTCATTTATCAACAATACTATCAAATCAAGGTTTCTATACTTGTGCGGGGGGCTAGAAAGCGAGACCTGGTTCAGCGTGATGAAATTCTTCATAGGTGACTGTAGTTCGACAAAGTACATATTTTGGAACAATGAAATTACTAAGTCTGGGTTCAATGCTTTAATAAAATGACTTTAATCATAGAAGTGCTTGTGATGCATATCAAGAGTAACTCAAGGTCTGTCTTAGCTACATATGACCAACAATATATGGTTTATTTTTTTTTGCTTCAACAGTTTCTTATTTTAAAACAATTTCAAAGTTGTATATTTTAATTTATTTTTATTTCCTCTTTAAAAGCTTCATTTAAAAATAGATTTGTTCTTTTGATTTTTTAAATTATCATTCTTCTAATAATTAAATTCTACTTTAATAAAAAACTCAGAACAATTTATGAATCTTCTTGTTTGACAATGATATATGTCTGATTTGCATTTTAAACCTTTTGAAATTAAGAAACCCCTAAAAGTTCACAGAAGCACACCTTTTAACAAAAATAAAAATAAAAACTAAGTTAACCTACATATTCCTTCTTTGGATTGTAGCTTCCTATAATAATTCAATTCTAATTCTTTGCATTAGATTTTAAATTTGCTTAAAGATACTGATTGTTAATGAGAGAAAGTGGCTTTATTTTCCATCGATGTTCATGTAATGATGTAAAATCATATTGTACATCTCACTGTCATTTATAGTCTCCTTAAAATGATGGTGGTTAATCATAGCCCATTAATATCATCATCTAATGTTTACATGCTCACATATTAAAAATAACATTGAAAGTATCAAATTCATAGGCCTAAATAAGAATGTCAATAAATTAACACTTTGGTGGACATGATTTTTGTTCACTCCATTCTATATTAAATATGAGATACTGAAACAGGGTTTTTATCACCTAAATTAACCTGAACTTGTAGAATGATTACAATATCTTCTCATCGTAAATCCTAGGACCTATTCATGGTGGTGATATGTTGAACATAGTAATAACACATTTCAAAGTGAAATACACTTAACATTATTTTAATTTATTAATAAAAGCTTACTTGGCAGCTATCATTAGACATCACCTTAATGTTCATCAAACAGAAAAATCATGATTTATTCATACAAAACATTATCTAAAAATTGGATGAGTTAAATCAATAAAGCCTTGGGTGATGGTTATTATGTGACTGGTTCATTAGGGAACAACATGGATACGGTTAACATCATCAAATTATTACACTCCAATTATGGGTTTCTTAGTTTTTTTTTCATATCTTAAGAGCTCGTAGTTTATATCTCTTCTTTTCTCTTCTTGGAGTGTGAAAAATTGTTGTCTCTGTCCTTATTTACAACTATTGGGAGTGAACTATGTGTTTTATAATTATACTTGTCAGATAAACATTTTCAACATGTGATCATGGAAGAATTTGAAGTTCAATTTTTACTTCTACTTAATTATTCATTAAATATTTTTGTTATAGGCTGAAAAGATGTGTATCTTTCTGCACCAACTTTTTTCAAAAACAATATGAGCAAATTAGGTTTCATAATTTTTAAAGTAGGGGTTAGTAGGGTGGGGTTCCTGTGAGTGTTAATGAGACTGTGAGTGCAAAATGCTAGGTCACAGAATGGCCATGATGTTTTGTTCCTCCATGTCTCTGCTTAATCTGTGATTACTCAATAAAGTTGTTTCCTCACCTCGTTCCAATACAAACTTGTTAGTGATTTACAATAATCCTCTCCATGCTTGTCTGGGGATACCCATTCTTGGCAATGGCCTCTACTACTTCATCCCATCGCCGCTCTCCAAAGTAGCGCAGCCTGCTATTGTTAAACATAAACTTATTTGATGTTTGTCCCTCCAACCATCTCCCTTCCAAGCCCTTGAGCTACCGATAAAGATTTTTATCACCTAGTTGACATAATCTTGTATTTGATTGAATATCTTCTCCATCCAGTCCCCAGGATCCTTTCTTGGTGACGGTCACAGTCCATCTCACTTCCATTTCAAAGTGAGCGCACAACATGGTATATTGGGCGTAACACACAACCATCATGAATACTCCCTTAAATGTTCATCCATATAGAAATCACTTGTTTAACTACCAAAAATTTATCTAAAATATTGGATATGGTTAACTTCCTCCATGCAGAAGCCAGCTTTGGTAACAGATTGTTATGCAGTATTTAACCATTAGGAAAGCTTGGATACGGGTGTGCCTTGTCAAATTTATTTGCATCAAAATTGTCGATTCCTAGTTTTTTTCATATCTTAAAGGTACAATGAATTTCCTCTCACACTTACTTTCTATGACTATACGTACGAAAGTTGGCCTTATCCAGTTGTCAACTTATTTTAAAACTATTGAGTTGGCACAAGGTCGATACCAAGATACTTAGCTGGACAACATTTTTTAGCACCATGATCATGCAGAAACTTTGAGGTTGATGGTTATACACATAACTAGTCACATTAACTGGTTTTCGCTACCATTGAAAATTAATATAATATTTTGTTCTTTCCTTTCTTTTTCCAAGAAAAATTGACCTATTCGGTGGTTTCAACCTCTAAGGGGTGACATTTCCATGGTACATCCATCGAATGGCGGTGGCGTAAATAGTGATGGAACGGTGGGGGCGAAAGGGAATGCTCCCAGGCCACATCACTTGGCACTAGGAGGTAACTATGACGAAGGGAAGCCCACACATTGGGGTATATGGATGTAATAGAAAATTTATACAAAAATTTTTAAGTCTAGTTTAGACATCCATGCAAACATTCTGACTCTCTAGGACATATATGAAGTGTGATGACTGCTGCAATTTGAGGCCTACTTAGAGAAAAAAAAAGGTTTTAATGGATTTTTATGGTGTTTGTAGGGTGGCATCGGTGCCTCCAAAGAAAATGGTATAGAGGTTTTAAATACTCCTACAGAGGAAAAATTCAATGAGACAATGATGATGGTAACCTCCAACTAGTAGGTTTACTCAAAAACTTTTCCTTTTGTCTCTACTTGAAATTTGTCAAATGGGAGATCACAAGTGAAGACAATCTCTGAGATTATGGGTTTGTATTGATCATGGACAATTTTCTCTTTCATTCAAAAAATGTAAAGAAATATACAGTCACTTATAAATATTCAATGGAAAATGCCAATAAAGACATTGTTAGCGATTTACCATCCCTGTCTATACATGTGGAAAAACCCAAGGCAATGAAAAGAATAAATGTAAGAAAGTATACATTCTTCTCACAGTGTATTCAAAATTATGATGTGAAATGATCGCGGTTCCTTGAATAGGTTCATCGAACTTTAATTGATCTCAAACAAGTATGTTGGAAAACAATGACGAAATATAAACGCGAACCTCATCATAAATAAAAGTGAAAAGGTTATGGTAATGGAGCAAATATGGTTTTCAAAGACAAAGGAAGTTTGAGACCATGTCCTGAAAAATAAATAGGGGATGTATTGAAGGATATTTTAATCAGGAAAGCATGAAAATGGTGATGCTAACCTAGACATCAACTTTATTGGTGGCCAAATGAGAAAGTGTCATGATGGGCATGGAAATTTCCAATTATATTCCATCTGTTTTCTTTCTATTTTTGGTCCTTAAGATATTTCCATGAATCTCATAACGTGGGAGGTTTCCCCATTTAGAGAATTCAAATTGTTTTCTTTATCTGAAGATTTAATTGGCTGCAAAATAAATATTTAAAGAATACATGCATGTGGTTGACATATCCTTAATAATTATTGTTAGGAAACCAGCTCCAAAAATAGAAGAAAAGAGACTCAATAAATGCCTTAGAAATAGCCATTTCGAGGGGGCAACCTCCAATAAATTACATAAATGAAAAATTCTTGGATGATACAAATGAAAAAACCTCCTTCTATATATAGGAGTCCATGGGGTGACAATATAATCCTAGCTTACCTAACAACAATAATGTAAGGGCACAATAATAACAATATTGGGGTTATAGGGGTACAACAATAATAATAAGGGGGTTACACCAACAACAATAAGGGACTATACTATTAATAATGGGACCTAACATGTCCCTTTGCTTCAAAAAAGTGTTTTCCTCAACACTTGAGTAACTCTGAATGCTTCTGTATAAAATTCTCATCCTCCCATGTAGAATATTCAGTAGGTAACTTCTTCTATTTGATGAGATACTCCAAAATTTATCGATTTTGTAGCTTTCAAGTTCTTGTTTCCATGACTGCTTCAGGTTCCAATATGCTTTTTCCTTCCTCATAAAGTTCCGAAAACATTGTTTGAACTAGAATTTTGTCCCCTATAACCTTCTTTAAGCGTGAAACATGGAAAATTGGATGCACTTGTGAAGAAGTAGGAAGCTCCAATTTGTGTGCGATAGTACCAATCTTTTGCAACACCTTGTAAGGACCATAGTATTTTGGCAATAATTTATTATCCTTCTTAGCTTGCTTGAGGGAAATTTGTTTGTATGGTTGTAGTCGTAAAAATACCCAGTCTCCTAAATCAAAACTTCTCTCATTGCGATGTTGATCTGCTTGTTGTTTCATTCGATTTTGTGCCAAATTTAGGTTATCCTTTAAGAGTTGGAGAACTTCTTGTTGATGCTCGATGTGATCTTCCACTACTTGAACCTTAGAAATTTCTCTTAAATAAGACGTGATTGATGGTGGATGATATTCATAAAGTGCCATAAATGGGGTAATTTTTGCTGTAGTATGGAATGAAGTGTTATACCACCATTCAACGAGAGGTAACCACTTGACCCATTGTGTTTGCTTATCATATACAAAAAAACAAAGATATCCTTCCAAAAATTTATTCATTATCTCAGTTTGACCATAAGATTGAGGATGATAAGATGAGATATGAGCTAGTTGAGTATCCAAACAAGAAAATAATTCTGTCCAAAAATTTCCAGTAAAAATGGGATCTCTATCACTTACAATAATCTTTGGGTTTCCATATAGATTTTGAATTGTTTCCATAAATGTAGTAGCAACTGTAGTTTCTTTAAATGGATGAGATAATTCACAAAAGTGTGCATACTTGGTAAGTCTATCAACTACCACCATGATGACACACTTTCCTTTGGACTTAAGTAAACCTGTAATAAAATCCGTTGAAATCTCCTCCCAGAGTTGACTAGGAATGGATAAAGGTTGTAGAAGACCCGAGGTCTTAACTATCCCAACTTTATTTTGCTGGAAAACCAAACATTTCGCCACAAAATTTTGAATATCAGATTTAAGGCCATCCCAAAAAAAATCTTTCTTCACCCTCTGGTAATTTTTTAAAAATCCTGAGTGTCCTCCTATTGGAGAAGCGTGAAATTCCAAAAGAATATTTTTTCTTTAGTTGGGAATTCTTGAAAATATATAAACGATCTTTGTACCATAAGGAATCATTTTTCCAACTAAATATATCAGATGTACTAGGATCTTGCTGCAACTTTTAAATGAGTGTCCTCACTTCTTCGTCCTTCATCCATCATCCCTTGCTTCGGTTATCCAATCTCGTTGGATAATAGAAATGACACAAAGCAATGCTTCCACCTCTTCATCCTTTCTTGAAAGTTCATATCCAACAACATTTAACTTCCATTTTTTGTAGATGATTTCAAAGTCATAACCGGACATATTTGTCACCCATTTTTGCTACTCTTCTGAGCATATATCTGAAATATATATTTTAGCAAATTTCTGAAGTGTATATGTGTTAGAGCAAAGTTTTGAAAGAGTGGAGATCTGAAACATATTTATGTGATATATTATCTGTGGAAAGAGGGAGAGGTTCTTAGTAATAGGGTCTGTGTTTTCTTGGGGAGAAAGGTTATGATCAAGCTTGTCAAGTCTGAGTTGACTATAATCCTATTAGAGTTGTTGTGAAGAAAATATTTTCATCAAATCCAATTTGACAGTACTACTCAAACTAGTTTTTGAAGAGTGTTTTCTAATAGATTATTTGGACCACCTTTAAAGAAATCCTGTGAAGAATTCCTGAATAGACTTAAAGTCGGATCTAAAACAAAAATAAAGTAATCCTTGTAGATCGAAGGAAATCATTTAAAGCACACATGAAGAGCCTAGGAGACACCATCAAATGATAAAATTATAACATACTTTGAGCATCATTTGAGTTGACAGTAGAGTGCATTCATGATGACAATAATTGAGCATTCCTCAAGCCTTTGTTGAAACAATAGTAACTCTTGAAGCATAGTTGAATACGAACACTTGAAGTATTTTTTTGTTGAAGTAGACATGCTTGGATTATATTTGAAGACCAACACTTAAATACTTATTTTTTTGGGGCAGTCATCCTTGGAGCACAATTGAATATCAACACTTAAAGACGTGTTTTTCCGCGCAACCATAAATTTATTTCTGAAGTAGACCTAGAGTTTTTGTAGAGGTATATTTAAGAGAACTTTGTAGACCTATCTTGGATACATTATTTAGAAGCATTTGAAGTTTTTGATGGAGGCTTGAAAAAATATTGAAGCCCCCTTAAGGGATTTAAGAAAACTGAGAGGGTTGGATCCCTAGAGGATTGGAGTCGTCACAAAGTTGGAGCCTTGTGAGAAAGTAGGTTGGAGCTTGGATTGATATGTGAGGATTGGATTCCTCATACAAGGTTAGACCCTTGTGAGAGACTAGGTTGGAGCTTGGATTTGTAGTTGAATATTAGAGTTTATATTGTACTCCAACAAGATATTATAGTAAAATTTTCTCATTTCGGTATGTTTGGAGCATTTTTGTTTTATGGGCATTCGCTGAAAAATATTTTGGTTGGGTTTATTGCATCTTTTTGTTATCATTGTTATTTTTTCCATTATGAATATTACACCTTGAGAGGCTTGATCAGCATATCAAGTCATATTTGAAACAAAAATAATGTAATTCTTTCATGTCAAGGGAAATTTTTTAAAGCACACATGAAGAGCGCAGGAGACACCTTCATCAAATGATAAAAGGATAAAATATTTTGAGCATATTTTGAGTTGACAATAAAGTGCATTCATGATGACATTAATTGAGAATTCTTCAAGCCATTGTTGAAAAAACAATCACCCTTGAAGCATAGTTGAAGACCAACAGTTGAAGAGTTGTTTTGTTGAAGAAATCACCCTTGCAGTATAGTTTAATACCAACACCTAAAGACTTGTTTTGTTGGAGCAGTCATCCTTGGAGCATAGTTGAAGATCAACACTTCAAGACATGTTTTGTTGGTGCAACCATAAAATTTTTGTTGAAGCAGACATGGAGCTTTTGTAGAGCTATATTTGAGAGAATTTTTCTGACCTATCTTGGATACATTTTTTAGAAGTATTTGAAGTTTTTGATGGGGGCTTGAAGTAGTATTGAAGTAACCTTAAGGGATTTAAGAAAACTGAGAGGGTTGGATCCCTAGAGGATTGGAGTTGTTATACAAGGTTGGAGCTTGGATTTGTAGTTTAATATTAGAGCACTCATTCAGGGTTGAAGCCTTCAATGAGTTAAAGACTTTGTTGTAAAATTTGGAGCTTTGGTTTTTAGAGTCCTGAAATTCATTAATAAAATTATTTTCCTGTTGCACATCTTGTGTTTCGGTTTAACTGGTGATTTTAACTGTCGTAATATAAAAATTGTAAAGAAATATTGATTCAACCCCCCCTCTCAATATTTGCGACACTAGAACACCTTACATATTTTTCACCTTGCAATATTTTTATTGACCTGCTAGAAGGAACTTTCACAATGCAATGTTATTTTTTGTAATATGGTTGTTTATGATAGAAGGAATTCTAACATGTCTTAGAGCTCCTTCACCTTGGAATGTTCTTACTAGCAATGTGCTTGTCTTTTTGTTAAAATGAAACATAGCATGCACTAGATTTCTTTTGGCATCAAATGTTGTTGTCGGTAGATTCTTGTATTTGTGCTACATGGAAAGCTAACACTCGTTAAATTTATTTCTCCTTGCAATTTTGTTATTGGAAATATGCTTGTGTTTGGACTAGAAACTATGCTAGATTTATTTTTCTCTCGAATATTTTTTTTGTCTATTTGGTTGTTTATGATAGAATTAGATCTATCACCTGTTATATTTCCTTCACCTTCGCAATGTTATTGGAAATGTTCTCGTGTTTTGGCTAGAAGTTGTGCTAGATTTATTTTGTTCTACAATATCGTTGTTGTCAATTTGGTTGTTTATTATAAAATGAAATATAGCACGTGTTAAATTTCCTTCATCTTGGCAATGTGCTTGTGTTTGTGCTAGAAGGAAATATAGCATGCACTATGTCTCTTTTGGCATGAAATTTTGTTGTTGGTAGTATGATTGTATTTGTGCTACATGTAAAGCTAACATGCATTAAATTTATTTTACCTTGCCATGTTCTTATTGGAATTGTGTTTTTTTTTGTGATAGAAGTTGTTCTAGATATAATTTTCCATGCAATGTTGTTGTTGGCAATATGCTTTTGTTTATGCTCGAAGAAAATCTAACACGTTAGATTTCTTTCACCCTACAATGTTGTTGCGTGCTTTTGTTTATGCTAATTTATTTTTCTCTGCAATAATGTTATTGTCTATTTGTTTTTTTATGATAGAAGGAAATCTAGCACGTGTTGAATTTCCTCCACCTTGGAAATGTTGTTGGAAATGTGCTTGTGGTTGGGCTAGAAGTTGTGGTAGATTTATTTTTCTATAAAATATTGTTGTTTTCAATTTGGTTGTGTACTGTAGAAGGAAATCTAGCACGTGTTAGATTTCCTTTACCTTGTAAATTTTCTTGTGTTTGTGTTAGAAGTAAATATAACATGCGCTAGGTTTCTTTCGGCATGAAATGTTGTTGTTGGTAGTATGCTTGTATTTTTTCTACATGTAAAGTTAACATGGATTAAATTTATTTTACCTTGTGATATTGCTATTGGAAATTTTCTTGTGTTTGTGAAAGAAGTTGTTCTAGATATCTTTTTCCATGCAATGTTGTTGTTGGCAATATGCTTTTGTTTATGTTGGAAGCAAATCTAACACGTTAGATTTATTTCACCCTACAATGTTGTTGTGTGTTTGTGTTTGTGCTATGCATAAATCTAACACATGTTAGATTTATTTTTCTCTGCAATATTGTTGTTGTCTATTTGGTTGTTTATGATAGAATGAAATATAGCATGTGTTAGATTTCCTTCACCTTGGCAATGTTATTGGAAATGTGCTTGTGATTGCGCTAGAAATTGTGCTATATTTATTTTTCTCTACAATATTGGTGTGGTCAATTTAGTTGTTTATTATAGAAGAAAATATAGCATGTGTTAGATTTCCTTCAGCTTGGCAACGTGCTTGTGTTTGTATTCGAATTAAATATAGCATGTGCTAGATTTATTTTGGAATTAAATGTTGTTTTTGGTAGTATGCTTGTATTTCTGATACATGTAAACCTAACATGCATTAAATTTCTCTTACCTTGTGATGTTGTTAATGGAAATGTGTTTGTGTTTGTGATAGAAGTTGTTCTAGATCTATTTTTCCATGCAATGTTGTTGTTGTAAATTTCTTTTTTTTATGCTAGAAGAAAATCTAACATGCTATATTTCTTCCACCCTGGAATGTTGTTGTGTGCTTATGTTTGTGCTATGCGTAAACATAACATGTGTTATCTTTTCTTCACCTCGCAATGTTGTTGTTGGAAACATGCTTCAATTTTGGCTCGAAAGAAATCTAGCATGCACTAGATTTTTTTCACTGCAATGTGGTTGTGACAGTATACTTTTATTTGTGCTAGAAGTAAATCTACCATGTGCTAGATTTATTTTATCTAGAAATGTTGTAATGTGTTTGTGTTTGTGCTAGAAGGATATCTGGCATACATTAGACTTCTTTCACCCTTCAATGAGTTTATTGAAAATGTGGTTGTATATTTGTTAGAAGCAAATCTAGTGTGCACTTGATTTATTTCTCATTGCAATTTTGTTGTTGCCAATTCAATTGCTTGTGCTATAAAGAAATCTAGAATGCGCCATATTTCCTTCACCACAATGATGTTATTGGAATTGTGCTGAAAGGAAATCTGCCATGTGCTACATTTCTTTTTCCCTAAAATGTTGTTGGTAACATGTTTCTGTTCATGATATCGCAAAATCTAGCATGTGCTATATTATTAATGCCTACAATGTTATGTGTTTGTGTTTGTGCTAGAAGGAAATATATCACACATCAGATTTATTTTTTCTTGCATAAGGTGTTTTTGACAATATGCTTGTTTGTGCTAGAAGCAAATCTAATATGCAGTATGTTTCTTTCACCCTACAATATTGTTATGTGCTTTTGTTTGTGAGAGAAGAAAATCTAGCAGGTGTTAGATTTTATTCACCATGCAATGATTTTATTGGTGACATGTTTGTGTTTGAGATATAAGTACAAATAGCATGTTAGATCTAATTCACCTTGCAATATTGTGATTGGAAATATGTTTATGTTTGTGATAGAAGAAAATCTTGCATGATATAGATTTCTTTTACCCTGCTATATTGATGTTTCCAATATGTTTGTGTATGGTTGGAGGAATTCTAGCACGCACTAAATTTATTTGCAATACAATATTGGTGTTACCAACGTGCTTGTTTTTGTACTAAAATAAAATCTAGTATGCAATAGATTTGTTTCACAATGCAATATTGTTTTTGGCAACGTGCTTGTATTTGTGCTAGAATGAGATATAACTTGCATTGGATTTATTTTGCAACGCAATATTGTTAGAAATATACTTGTGTTTGTGCTAGAAGGAATTATATCATGCATTCGATTTCGTTTTCCCTACAATTTTATTATTGGCAATGTGCTAGAAGTAAATCTAACATAGGCTAGATATCTTCCAACCCGCAATGTTGTTTCTGGCAATGTGATTTTTTTGTGCTAGAAGAAACTCTAGAATGTGTAAGATTTCTTTTACTTTGCAATTTTTTTGTGAGTAACATGCTTATATTTACACTAGAAGGAGATTTATCATGTGGTGGATTTCGTTCGCCTTAGAATATTGTTGTTGGCAGTGTGCTTGTGTTTGTGCTAGAAGGAAATCCAGCATGTGGCATATTTATTTGACCATGTAATGTTGCTTCTAGAAATATGATTATGTTTCTAGTAGAAGGAATGAGATTGATTGTTAGCTTTCATTTGAGGTGCAATGTTGTTGTTTGAAATGGGCTTCTACTTGTGATAGAAGGAAAGCTAGCACATATTATATTTCCCTAATAATGTAATGTTGTTATTAGAAATATGTTTGTTTTTATGCTATAAGGAAGGTTAGAAAGTGTTAAATTTCCTTCATATTGCAATGTTATTGTTGAAAATTTATTTTTGTTTATGATAGAAGTAAATCTTGGATCTATTAGATTTTTTTCACAATGCAACATTATTGTTTGAAATGTGCTTCTATTTATGTTATAAGGAATTATAGAATGCACTATATTTATTTTTTCTTGTTCCAAAAGGAAAAATATCGAGATTTCACCCTCACCAAGGTTAGTGCTCTGATATTTTTCTTCGCAGTGAATTTTTTATTATGCAAGAAGGATACCTAGTGATTACTAAATTTCTTCTAGACACCATTGCACTTATGCAACCAATGATCTATGGATGACATTGTCTAAATAATTACAATGGTTAGAGTTATAAATTTTGATGTGCCCTTTTATTGAATTTGCAACAATATGGAGATCAATGACAGTGAAAAATAATTGAATATAGATATATGTTGTTGTCGGCACTGAATTTGTGCTTGAGTTGGAAGAAAAGATAATTGTATAGCTTTCCTTTTGGCACAAAAACAGTAATCCAATCATAATTATTTGATCCATGGAGAATAATGTCATATTTGTATAATTTTGAAGTTTGTGAATAAATTTATTATTGAGGTATATTATATTTTGCTTCTAATGCACATGTATGCAACTATAAAGTATCAAGCACAATTTTTTAATATGTTTTGTTTTGCTCTATATTTTTTTGTATAGTTAAGAACTTCCACTAAAAAATTGTCTAATGTTTGGATTCATAAAATAAGACTCTTCCTAATAAACATAAAAATGTAGAAAAAAACAAATCTACAGTTTTCAAGGACCTAGAGTTAACTTCCCTTTGTATCCATCCTAAATAGTATGTCTTTATATGTGTATAGGTAGGGAGTTCTAACATTGGAACTAAAGATTTGTAAAATCAAATTTCTTTTATTTTGAACTAAAGGAAAACTCTAGTTTGTATTTTTATTATCACATTCAAATATTAAACATCCTCAGTAAGTGAAAACATAATTTCACCTTTTCATGGGGATTTTAGACATCTTATGTAGCATCAATCTTGGAATTTCTTATATTTTCCAAAGGACCATGTTGTGGTTCTTCAACTTCTACAAATTTATTAAGATCATTATTCATACACATGCACTAAGAATATGAGTGTCATTTCTTAAGTTAAATAGGAACTTGGTGGTTTGATATGAGTTGACATTTTTTATTCAAAACTGTTATTTGGAAGAAAACCTCTAGTTTGGATTTTGATTATCAAGTTCAAACATCAAACATAATCACTAAGTGAAAATACAATTTATCCTTTTCATGGGGCTTTTAGACATCTTATGTAGCATCAATCTTGGAATTTCTTAGATTTTCCAAAGGACTATGTTTTGGTTCTTCAACTTCTACAAATTTCTCATGATCATTGTTCATACACATGCATTAAGACTACATGTTTCATGTCCGAAGTTAAATAGGAACTTGGTGGTTTTATATGAGTTGATATTTGTCATTCTATGATACTATATATACCTCTAATTTCTTGGTATTCATATATTTTTTTGTGTAATTTTCATGTAAAGTACTTTTTGGTAGTAGGAAATAGATGGTGGGGAACAATGTTTCATTACATACAATATGAATACCATACTATTTTAATTATTGCATCTATATTTCTTTTTTGAAAGTAGTGTGTTTTTGCGAAAATATAAAATCACACTATACATGATTCAACCTTTTAATTACAATTTATGATTTAATTGTTGTTACGGAATTGGTACAAGCTAGAATGGAAAATATATTTTTGGAAAAATAAGACTATGTTGATCTCCTTATTAATGATCAAGTTGTTGGGCTAGGAAGGGTCAAACCTAAAAGTTCTGGAACTTATTATACCAGAGAAAGGTTTATTGCATGTTATGTTGCAATTTTTATAATTGATGTCACTCAACCACATTTTATTGACGATATTGATTAAGGGGACATACATCCATGGAAGATCATGGATTTGAGGCACAACATAGGTAAATCAAAATATTAAAGCATGTGTTCAAATATGATTGATAGTATAAGAATTTTTTTTGAGTAAATACTAACATTATTTACATTTGTTTATAGGTGCAAATGTTTCTTCTACATTTTGTATTGGAGACAAGGTAGATCTTCTACAACATTGCATGAAGGTGGGTGAGGGCTCCATATTTAATATAATTTTTTGACATAAAATGCATGGAAATATGGTGAAGAAAGGATGCGTGGTTAAAATTGAGGTGTCAAACATGATGCTACTCTACCACATCCAACAAGATTTGAGCATACACTAGGGGGTGCATTAGAATCTTATGAAATCTGGCGAGAATCAGATTTGCAACTTCACTGTCATGATCATACCATAAATATTCCCCAACATAGGGTTAGATTCATATGTACATCAAACATCCTCACTAAGTGAATATATAATTTTTTCTTTTCATGGGGATTTTAAACATATTATGTAGCATTAGTCTTGGAATTTCTTAGATTTTCCAATGGACCATGTTTTAGTTCATCAACTTCTACAAATTTCTTGATCATTATCCATACACATCAATTAAGACTACAAGTGTCATTTCTGAAGTTAAATAGGAACTTGGTGGTTTGATATGAGCTGACATTTGTCATTCTATGATACTATATACATCTCTAATTACATGGTCTTCATATATGTTTTTTGTGTAATTTTCATGTAAAGTACTTTTTGGTAGTAGGCACTAGATGGTGGGGAACAATGTTTCATTACATATATCATGAATACCATACTATTTAAATTATTGCATATATATTTCTTTTTTGAAAGTTATGTGTTTTTGCAAAAATATAAAATCACACTTTACATTGTTCAACCTTTTAATTACAATTTATGATTTAATTATTGTTAGAGAATTGGTACAAGCTATAATGGAAAATATATTTATGGAAAAAGGGGACTATTTTTATATCCTTATTAATGATCAAGTTGTTGGGCTAGAAAGGGTTGAATCTACAAAGTCTGGAACTGATTATGTCGGAGAAAGGGTTAATGCATGTTATTTTGCAATCTTGATAATTGATGTCATTCAAACACATTTAATTGTGGATGTTGATGAATGGGACTTACATCCATGGAAGATCATGGATTTGAGGCACAACATAGGTAAATAAAAATATTGAAGCATGTGCTCAAATATTATTGATATCATAATAAACTTTTTTGAGTAAATACTAACCTTACCTACATTCGTTTATAGGTGCAAATTTTTCTTCTACAATTTCTATTGGAGACAAGGTATATCTTCTACAACATGGAGTGAAGGTGGGTGAGGGATCCATATTCAATACAGAGCTTGGACATAAAGTGCATGGAAATATGGTAAATAAAGGATGCATAGTGGTTAAAATTGAGAAGATGTTAAAACATGATGCTACTCTACCACATCCAACATGATTTTAGCATACTCTAGGGGGTGCATTGGAATCTTATCAGATTTGGCCAAAAATAGACTTGCAACCTCACTCTCATGATCATGCAATAATATTCCCTAAGGTAGGGTTAGATTCATATGTACAAAGGTTTGTCTTACACATGAATGCATGGGAACAAGCATGTGAATTTTCAAAGGAATGGTAGTTAATGTCCAAGAAGATGACATTGTTGAATTTGAAATTGAATTTCGTTTTTTTTTTAAAGAGAAGATGGAAATTTTGAAATATGAAGAATTGGGGATACCTCTATACATTGTTTGGTTAGATGGCCAATAAATAATTTGGTGGAAAAAAAAGGTGTGATATTAAGGGTTAAGGAAAAGTTCAAGGGGACACCCAAGGAAATTGTGATATGTGATGTTATAGAGGACATGAATCGATTAAGAAAATGGGATGCATCTCTTTGTAATGAAAAATATAGAAACTCAATTGATATGCATGTATGTTTCAGGAAGTAACTCCCTAGAGGTCGTTGGGTCAAAACCTCCATGGATCAAGGCACGCTATTCAAGAAGGAGTCACAAAACCACACTTGTATATTGAAAAATAGATAACATTGATAGTAGAACTCACCCATAGGTCCTACGTTTGATGTAGATCCCGCGGGGTCCAAACCCCCAACAACCCTTCTTCCTCTTCAACCTAAAAATAAAAAAGAAACGTGCACAGAAATCTAGTTATACAACATATATTTCCCCTAAATGTCAGTGTAATTCATGTGAAACATCATATAAACAATAATAAATGCTTAATTAATAATATTTTCACATATGTAAGTAGATATTAACACGTGAATTCAGGAACAAGATGGTTCTTCTTCATTACGAACATCATGTACAGTAATAGTAAGGTGGAGAGATCACCTGAATCCTTCCACGATCTTCGAACAGACCGTCGTCTGGATCCATCCCGCCCTTACCTCTTTAGGATACTTTCAAGATTTGTGCACACGAGATGACATATAGACTGATGAACATCTCCAGGAAACAAGGGTTTCCTGTAAAAATCTAGGAAGTGCAGGAGGCATGGGAAATCAAACTTGAATTGGGGCTCCAACAGAGTATAATGTTTATAAATTTCTCTCTCCCTTAGGCCATGCACATGAGGGGCTTTTATACTCCCTCGAAGTAGTTTCAATCAGTTGCAAACAGTTGGCCACGGGCTGGGGTGGTTGAATTACTGGAATAACCATCAATCCAGCCTCGAAATTAGAGATTTTTATATATTTTTTAATGATTTTAATGGCATACGCAGAAAATTATCTCTGGACTTGCGTATACACGCGAAAAAGTCTGGGCGTACCCGCGTATGGGATTTTAAACACTGTTTTTTATGAACTTTTATTAAAGTCTATGGGAATGGGTGCCCAAGGAAAAAAAGACAATCATGAATCACATGAGGGTGAAAAAATGATGCTATAACAGATGCCCCGTAATATATGAGGTTAGAAGGGGTTCATGATGGCCGAAATTTATTATGTGCATAGAAATAACTTCATGAGGACAAGAGAGGACTTCACCAAATTTCAGCCTACCAAAAACCAATGAAAGAAAATAGAGAATCAACTCATGTCTGAGGTGGGCATACCCATGCTCAGTCAAAAATATATCCATATAGAAGGTAGAGAATAGATCCAAAATGTATACAAGTATAGATGAACTGAAAGTACACAATGAATCATCTGAGCATGGCCTGGAAGTACAAGTCAGAATCAATGTCCAAGTATCACATATATCAAACTGATCAATGATGTTGAAAATAGATTTCTGATTACAAAAGTAACTAAATCTCCAAGTACCAAATCACAAGGGGTGGAACACATTGTAGGGTCATGCAAATCGGGAGCCAACATATAGGATGCTGTTGTACTGAACTGCAACATATAAGGGTGGACGACATCACTGGCAAAAACTGAATGGAATATCAAAAGTGAACTGAAAGATGCTGGTGCAACCCGAGGTCTTCATCGATCTCGAATGCACAATTCTACACAATGGGAATAAATGAGCTGAATTCGACCATGTGAGAAATCATTGGATTACTGGTCAATAATGTATACCGTTAACCAATGCGAGACAACCCACCAATAATGAAAATGAGTGTCAAGGTGCCCCAGTACAATCTAGCTAGTGTGAATGAATGAGTTGAAGTCGAACACTTGGAAGAATCTACGATTCAGGAGGCAATGATTAATCCCCACTGTTGATAGTGAGGAGTCTGCCACTGATGACTGAAAACCCTAAGGTACTGACAAAAGACTCTAGACCTTATTCCCAGAGCAATGAGTCAGAGTCGATGGGAAAATATATGCTGGAAGGAAGGCATTAAGGCATCCCACATCAGTCCAGCGCGAGTGTAACCTGCAGGCCAACATTTGGAAGGAATCAGACGAAGAAAAGTGACGGAACCAAACCGAAGTACGTTTCCGTCATGCACTAGATGAAGCTAGCGCATGGACGAAACCCTCTGAGCCAACCAATAATGAAAGCTGACACAGAGGCGAGATATCCACCGATAGGGTCAAATGGAAATCAAGGTACTGCACGAATCCCAAGTGTGATAATGTATGTTGACGTCAAACACAAGGAAAACCACTCAGTCAAAGACCCATAATGATGATCAAATGCTGAGCACAAGGTCACCTATCAATGATGGAAATAGGGCCAGGGTGCGACTCTAGGTTTACTCTCAGAGCAATATGTCGTAGCCGATGAGAGACAAAACCGCCAGCAAGAAGTCAATGGAGACCTTCTCAAACCAGAACGAGTAGAAGACCAAAACATCTGATGTGATAGAATAAGATACTGACAAGACCAGGAAGGCCGACTGAATAATGAGTCAAGAGACACTGCAGAATGGCCGACTCTGGTTAGACTTCCCTTGAACAAAAGCACGACTCATGATGACCATGGCAGTAAAAATGACACTGTATAAGTCTATTATGCAGGAGGAAAAAACAAACTCTCCATATGATTGGAAGAGATAACCAATCGGGGGAGGACTCACCAGTGAAACAAGGCAAAAGCTGAACCTAGGTCAAAACTAAAACCATCCCAAATGAAGGAAATATATAAGTGTATGTGCTTTTTTGAAGGGCAACAAACTGACACTGTACTGCCATCAAATTAAAAAGTAACATCCCATTCCCGCTCTTTTTGTTATATTTGATTTTTTTGTATTTTTAAAATAATAAGCCTGAAAAATAATAAAAGAATGCTATGGTACAATGGATAGAACGAGTATCAAGAAACAGATGCACTAGTTTATGGGATAGGAACAATCCTATGCTCAATGCAAGGTGGCAGAAACTGGTCAGCGATACTCAAAGGAATGTTCCATCCATGGGTAAAAAGGGTGTCAAGTAGCGATAGCTAAGTGCATGCAATGGTTAACTTGTAGAGACAGTCAAGTTCAAAAGATGGCTTAAACATCGAGTCCAAATGATGTTGGCTAAAGGCCAGGATAAACAAGTAGCCAATATGCAATGTAGTAATACAACTCAAAAACACCAGGGAGCCTCTAAGGTAATAGCCAGAATAATGATAGTGAAGAAGAAGAAGAATGAAGCTTCAACACATAAGTCATGGCGGGACTAAAGAGGACTCCCAATCCTACATAAAACACAGCATGGGCAACAAGTGATAGTGAGGAAGTAACTAGGAAGCCCATGTAAAGGAAGGCTCTACCACCAAGTCATGATTTAAAAATCGCCGAGTGAAATGGGTTAAACACTCATGACCTGATGGGATCGACCCTATGGCATGTGATCAGAATGGAGGCTAGTATGAAAAATGCAATGGAAAGTGGATTTCCTATCCTATATGCCAGTGAAGATCATATACCTGCCATGACGGGTCAGCAGTCATGGATCAAAAACCGAAAAAAAATCTCAATTTCATCAAAATGGACCTGAAAATATACCAATCTGGGCACTGACAAGCATCCGAGTTATGCAGCTTAAGATAGATTGAAAAAATAGGCATAACAAATTTTTGCAAAAATTTTCAATTTTTTGGGCATAAATACACATGTTACCTCATATTTGGTTCATTGTTACTTACTGATTTGGGAAAAAGAGCTTTGGAGAAAAAGCCTCTCTCGTCAAAACAAGAGCAATCGGCCGTCAAACTTCACCAAACTAGTCAGGTAAGCTCTTAATCCATCTTTGTTATCAATTTTGTCCATTTATAGGGTAAAAATTCAGAAATTTCACCGTAGAAATATTTGTTTTAAATTGCGGCTCTGTGCATACGTCGGTTTATATAGACCAAGTCGCGTATATACGCGATTGTGTACAGAGTAAGTCGTGTATGTGCAACCCGAAATGAAAAAATGAGTTTCTAATGGAAAAATTAATGATTTTTCTGAGGATGAATATATCTTGGAGGGAACGTGAGCACAGTGCTATTGACAATGAAGTTATGCAAGACCAACAGTCGCTCAATGTCCTCTGAAATTATGGATTTCTCAAATTTTTCAAAATGCCAAATATGAAGAGTAATGTCCGGTTGCTCAAAATGCTCGTAAATTATTGGGAACCAGAGGAAGATTGCTTCATAATAGATGAAATGCCCATACATATAGAGGTAGAAGACATCTACTTCATTACTGGACTCTCCCGGAGGGGAGACCTAGTAGATTTGCCCGATAAGAATTTGGGAGGGCTCACAGTGGATGACTATGTCCACGTCTACTGTATAGAGGGGTCCAAGAAAGTAGGGACCCAAATTGCAATAAAAGACTTAAGAGAGCTGCACATGAAAATTCTCCTTTTTACCATTGGCAGGGTAGCAGGATCTGCTTCCTTACATCAGGCATCCAGGACACAGATGAGCATAGCAGTAGAATGCTTAGTTCACCTATATGATTGGTGCATAGCTCTACTAATGAACATGAAGCAACAACTGACTTCCATCCGTGAAGAAAAAACAAAACATTTCGGATATGGTACGATCTTGATGACATTCTTCTTTGAGAAGATTCCTGGGCTTGGACCCAAAGTGATCTCTTCAATCAGTAGCCCAAGAGACCCAAGAATTGCCCGATGGGCAGATCTGATGAAGAGACTGGGGGGAAGTGAAGTTCCCCGAACCACCTAGGATGACGAGTTCTTCCAATGGTGGGGAGAACAAATCATCGCCGTGGAGGACTACCCCTATGCCGGGATGGATTTCCGTGGTGATCCAGACCTCATCCTTCCACCTGGCGCAACATGGGGCACAATCGGTAAGATTGCAAT
The DNA here is from genome assembly GCA_034641835.2 of Pinus albicaulis. Classification (NCBI taxonomy): domain Eukaryota; kingdom Viridiplantae; phylum Streptophyta; class Pinopsida; order Pinales; family Pinaceae; genus Pinus; species Pinus albicaulis. The sequence goes on along the minus strand of CM076583.1, from coordinate 893,667,711 downwards.
TTTTAAATTATGTGATTTTTTTGGATTTTTTCAATATATGTGAAAAAATGTGAAAAAAAAACATGTTTTTGATTGGATTCCAAAAGACTTATGATATTATGATGATCATGATACAGATATTGGACCAGTCTGTCCTGAGGGCTACCCACAACATAAGCGCCGCAGAGGCGAGGCGGAGACAGTAGACCCAGACATAACCCTCCATGCTGTACAGAGGAAATTGGAGGGTTTGACCCGCCAAGTACCTATGGCTGCAGTGGAAGATCTTCCTGAAGCCATCCAGTGACGGGTGGTAGGAGTGCCCCGTGACTGGGTACGATTATTTTGTCGAGTCGCCACTGCGATCGTGTTCTATAGGAACACGAATTTTGGGCAGGGCCCATAGGAGTAGATAGATATTATTACCGGATGACTGTATATTCTTTGATACTAAACATGATCAGGCATAAGCCCTAACTTTTTGTATGACTTATGGATCCAAATTTATTATAGTTTTGAACACTCTGATGATATATATATATACGGTGATTTTTGATGTGATGTGACGAATGTATGAAAAATGCATGATGTTTTTTATGATTAAATTTTAATGTATTGAATGATTAATATGCCAATCAATTTCTTGATTAGCTAATGAGTCTGCCATCCAATTTTCTGCTCGAGGAATATGAATGAATGTTAAAAATTGAAATGGTCTTTGTAAAATACATACCCTCAAATACAACCGGAGTAAAAATGGATCTTGAACCCGATAAGTATTGTTCAACTGCGACACCACTAGCTGGGAGTCCAAGAAAACTACTAATGATTCAACACCCAAAGATATTGCCTCCGAGAGCAGATAAATAACTACAGTGTATTCTGCTATATTATTGGAAGCAGGACCAATGCAGAGTCCTCTTGATACTAACAGCTGACCGGATGGATGATGAAGCACCCAAGCTACGGAAGCCAAGTTCCGGGTGTGTCTACTAGAACCATCGGCGAAACCATAATGACTCATGACATTCGACACAACCTGCCAAAGCAGATCAAAAACATCACCATCACATCAAAAACCGAAAAACCAGACATGTACAAAAATAAAAACTACTATATACAAAAGCAAAATGCCAGGTCGAAGCCTAGGCATAATACTTTTTCAAATAGAGCCCATTTCTGGGCTCCGACAACTCGTTTCCTTCAAAATCAATCAAGGCATATGCTCCTTTTTTAAGGAATTTTTTAACAATGAAGGGGCCATACCACATAGACTTAAAATTTCCTGCCCCCAGGGCATTCTTCTCTTGGAAATAGACCAAAACAAGGCCACCTTCCGAGAAAACCCTAGGTTTGACTGCTTTATCATATTGCACTTTGACTCGTTTCTTATGCGCCTCTCATCGTGGCTGCATCCCGACGCTGCTCATCAAGATGTTCCAGATGAAGGAGACGTTCTTCAAGACTAGAAGTGTCAGGAAGAAGCTCAACGGCTAACTTAAGAGAAGGAAACTCACATTCAATGGGAAATACAGATTCCAGCTTGTAAACTAGTTGAAACGGAGTAAAGCCAGTTGCAGTTTTTACTGACGTCATGCATGCCCAAAGTGCAGGATATAGCATGATATGCCAATTGGATCGAGCTTTATTAATCGTCCTTTGAAGAATGGTCTTCAAGGATTTATTCACGGCTTCCATTTGCCCATTGGCCTGAGGATAATACAGAGATGAATGCTCCTGCCGAAAACCTAATTTTAGAGCCAACTCGGCCATCATGCTATTCTGAAAATGACTGCCATGATCAGTGACAATCTCTCTAGGAATACCGAAATGAGCAATAACCTGGTTGAAAAGAAAAATAGCTGTTGTCCCACCATCATTCCCAAAAGTAGGCATAGCCTCGACCCACTTCGTAAAGTAGTCTACTACTACAATAATGTACTTGTGACCTTTAGCCGAAGGTGGGTTACAAGTAGTATAATCAATACCCCACTTTGTAAAGGGATCGACAGTAATGACTAGAAAAAGTGGAGCTGGATGAGCGCGCATTTTTTGAGTATAGACTTGACACGGATGACACTTTTTGACCAACTCCACACAATATTTGAAAATTGAAGGCCAAAAGTATCCAGCAGGCAAGATTTTTTGGGCTGTCGCAAGCCCAGATAAATGACCACCACAAGCTCCATTGTGGCAATCATTCAGCACAGCCTCAGCTTCTTCGAGAGTTAAGCAACGTCTCAGGATTGAATCAACCCCTCGACAGTATAAAGCATCACCAATAATCAAGTAATTTTTAGCCAAGTGACGCAAATTACAACGCTCATCTTTCGAAAAAGTAGAGGGAAACCTCACAGTCTGAAGATACACAATGATATCTCCATACCAAGGATCCTGTGGAGAAATGAGAAACAAATGTTCATCCGGGAAGGATTCATCATAGACTATCTCTTCTCCACAGGGCAAATCAGAGATTAATTCCGCGAAAACCAATGATTTCTTGGACTTGGCAGACATAAACTCAAGATCAAATTCTTGCAAAATCACAATCCATATATTGTATTTTCCCCCAATCACTCACCTACCGAGAACAAACTGAAATGGATTGGCTACTGCCAAAACATAAGTTTTTCGTAGAAGAATATAATGTTTGAGTCGCTGCACAGCATGAACATCTGCTAAAGCCAGTTTCTCTATCGGAGTATACCAGAGTTCAGGTCCTACCAAGCCTTGACTAAGATAGTATATAACATGCTCTGCCAGAGCATCGTCCTCCTGAACCAGAACCATACCAATGGTAGATTTTGCTGCTGCAAGATACAAAAGGAAATCCCTGCTATAATCAGGTGGACTCAATAAAGGAGCAGAGGTCAATGATTTTTTCAAAGCATCGAATGAGTGTTGAGCAAAGTCATCCAAAAAAAATGGAACTCCCTTCTTCAACAATCTCATAAATCCTTTGGTAACTTTAGCATAATTTATGATAAATCTCCGAAGAAAATTAGCCTTTCCTTGTAGGCTTTGAAGTTGACGAATTGACGACGGGGGAGGCAACCGAAGTATTGCCTCAACGTTGAAGGGATCTACCCTAATCCCTTCCCTAGACACAATAAATCCCAATAACCGATCGGATGTGACCGCGAAAACACACTTGTTCGGATTCAACCTAATCTTGTAGAAACGACATCATTCAAATACTTGACGGAGGTGAGCTAGATGATCAATTCTCTTTCAAGAACGAGCATCTAAAACATCCAAGTATGCCTTGATAATATGTTTGATGTCGTGGAAGGCATATGACATGGCCCGCTGAAACATAGCCCCAGCATTTTTAAGACCAAAGGCATCTTCTTGTAAGCAAAAGTACCCCAAGGACAAATAAAGGCAGTCTTATGCTGATCTTCAGGATGGATAGTAATTTTATTATATCCGGAGAAACCGTCCATGAAGGAGAAATTCTCATTACCGGCACACTCATCGATAATCTGATCTATAAATGGTGTGGGGTAATTATCTTTTGGACATGCTTTATTAAGGTCTCTGAAATCAATGCAAACTCTAATTTTTCCTTGTTTCTTATCTACGGGAACAGGGTTCGAAACCAACTCAGTCAAAGGAACAGGGAAAATAAATCCCGCCTTAAGCAGCTTCTCCACCTCGGCTTTGATAGCTGCAACCTTCCTAGGATTGACCGGACGAATTTTTTGCCTCACAGGCTTAACATTTTCGTACGTCTTGATCTCATGCTGGACAATAGATGGATCTATACCAGGCATTTCCTCATAAGACCAAGCAAACACATCCTTAAACTCTTTAAAGAGATCGGTGTAAATTTGAATCTCTTCAGGGGAACATTCAGCTCCGATGAAGACATTCTCTATAACATTGGGATTCCTGGAAATGTTCACCACGATAGTTGGAGAAATCACAGCCATGTTCCCTTCAGCATATACCTGTGTTGGTGCTAAAGGGTTCAGGACTGGGTGAACAGGACCAGTGGACAAAGGAATTGGAAAACTTGACTCAACTTCGCTCAAATCAGGTAAAAAGTAAGATCGATGACGCAAATCATCCCACGGTCTATCTATACCAGTCATAGCTTCTAGGATGGCCTCTTCATATGGAAGAGTGGTATCAAGGCAATCTTGGGTGGAAGAATAACTAAGTGTCCAAGCCGGAGCCACATCGCCATCCAACTCTTTCGGAGAAAGAGGAGCTGGAATGGACTCTGCAGAGTCAACAATATATTGATAAGAAATCTCAGCTGCAAACATCGAAAATGCCATTCCACCCACTTGACCTTCCGCTAATGTGAAGGTAGGGTAAGGCAAGGTCCAAGGATCCAAAAAATAATGAGTTCTAAAGAACTCTCTTCGAATAGGAGCCTTGGAGGATGAAATTTCATTTATATGAACAGTAGGAGGTGGAATATCAAAAGTACCCATCAAAGAAGAATACATTCCAACCCCTAAATTCTCAACAGGCAGCTTGGAATTATCCAACTTTGGAATAGTTGAGTCAGTAGATGCATTCGGGTCTACAGGAGAACAGTCTAGTTGATCCACTGTAGCAATCCTCCCTTCGTGGGGGAAACAAATAATCCGAAATAATGAGGATGCAATGGCATCCATCTCATAAATCTAGTTTTGCCCCAACAGAAGGTTGTAGTCCAAGCTTGCATCAACTATCTCAACCTCTATATTTACAGTTTTTCCCCCAACACAGATGGGAAAAGCTGGGATAATACCATGCGGTTTGTGAGAATGACCATCAAATGCAGTCAGAAGAGTAGCAGATGGAACAGCTGTGGGAGATCCAATTCCCTTCCAACATGCGAGAGACATCACGCATGTGGAAGCACCCTCATCAACGACCGTCCGAAAGATATTGAATTTCTGGAACGACGATTTGATATGAAAAGCCATATGATGGGGGAGTCTCTTTTTAAAATTAGACATATCGAATGTAACCATAAGAGAGTTCTTTGGATCGACAGCCCCAATCGCAGTGAGCAGAGCACTACGCTGAGCCAGACAAGACTGGAGCACCTCAAGAGCCGACATGGCACAAGGACTCTGTGCCAGATCTTCCACAATAGAGTAGTTCTGGGTAGCCCTAGCATTTGGATTAATCATTGTACATTTAGTAGATGCTTTTGGCATCTGAGGTATAGGCTCAATAGTAGGCCTCGTAATGTGAAGCGGCTCAGTACCATCGGGAGCACCCTTGGCTTTCGAAGACTCCTCTTCGCCATAATCACGGGATCTCATGGCGATATCCGCATGAGCACTCATCATGTATATGTTTGACGGAGTTTCCCCTTCCTGGGTACCCCCAGAGGAAGCCCCAGTATTTTGATTCGCGCCAACAACTAGATGTTGCCCTTGGGGAAAAGGGTTTGTCAACACAGCCTGGGAACTAGAAGAACCCTGCTGAGCTAACAAGCACTGTGCATCCTGAATTTTAGGGCAAAGGTGAGTAAGATGGTCTCCAACACATAACTTGCATGGAAACTTCACTTTCTTTTTATCCTTTGGACCCTCACCAACATGCTCATTGGATTTATTTGCATTACCCTTCCCATTCTTGCCCTTTTTCTTATTATTGTTCCATCCCTTCTTCTTCCCTTCGGATTGTTTATTTCCTTTGGGGTCAGAAGTCTGAATGGCATTTATTGACAATGATTGAGAAGGCGATGACTCAGCAGGCACAACCTGACCAGAAGGAGAAGATTGTATAGACAACTGCTGCAATTGACTAAGCAGGTTAGCTGCACCACTATTGATGGACCCAATAAGTCCATCACCATGAGGACCGGGTTTAGTCTTGGATATGTCTAATTTGGAGCGAGGAGCATTAGGCAAATATTTATGAAGGACACCAGACTGAGAATATATCAATTCAAGCTGTTGGGCCCTGAAAATAGCCTGTTCCTCAGAAAATACCCTGAACAGGGATACATCCTTAGAAATATCTGATTGCAAAGATTTCAAAAACCATTCCAAAAGGAATTCTCCCGGAATATGAGCTTTAATAAGCCTCTTCCTTCTCCGCCATTCCTGAATATGATCAGAAATGTGGGTTGCATCGTCCTGCTTAAAATTAGCTAGGAGTTCAGTCCCGACATCATAACGAACAGGCAACTGGAAATGATTTAGAAATGTCGTAGCCAGATCTCCAAAAGTAGCAAAACTGCCCCCAGTTAACTCAATATACCACTTGGCAGCGTTTCCAGTTAAGGTGCGTTGAAACAATCTCAACCTAATCGAATCCTTGAGCAAGGAGTCAGATGAACACCATAAATGGAAGGTGGTGATATGATCAGCCGGGTCCTCTCCATTCTTGCCTTCAAACTTTGGAATGTTTGAAGGTAGTTTGGTAGGAACCGGAGGCCACCTCGGACTATATCGGATCGAATCATTCATCAATTTCGAAAAATCTGGCAAGTTCAACGTTGCCAGAAAAGGTAAGCGAGGAGGAGCCTGAGGATTCCATCCTTGGTGGGATGAATTCCCTACATTCTGAAAAGAGTAACCTAGATTTGATGAAGCACCAGGTTTCCAGAAAGAACTCGCAGAAAATGTTGGGCCATAGGACCCAGCATTTGGAGAAGGACCCCCTCCCAACGTAGAGTTACCAAATATTGGACCAGTCCCCCCCCCCGAAGTCATGAATGAAGAGGAAAGCCCCTGATAGGGGTTCCAAGCATTAGAAAAATGGGAAAAAGTCTGATAAGCACTCGATGAAGGGAAAGAAGCAGTCCCTTGTTGACCAACGTAAAACTGATTCCCTGCCCCCACTGCTGTAAATATAGGGTTCCAACCTGTAAAAGTAGTCGAACTCTAACCCCCAGACCAAGGGTTAAAACTCTGAGTCTGAGAAGTAAAAGGAAAAAACCATAAGGAAGGATTCGAACTAGGAACATGCCCAGTTCTGAAGGGGAACCCTTGAAAAGAAGCTGACCCACTAGCCATGGAAGACATGGGTGCAGACGTAGTTGCAGCAATGGAAAAGGAAAACGAAGGAATCCCACTAGTGGGCATTCCAAAACAAAAGGGACCGGATTGAGAAGCATCTGCTTGGGTGAAACTAGAGCCAAACACAGCAGTACTAGAGGCAATCAAAGATATAGCAATTGTGCCTCCTCCTTCAACTGAAGCAGGAGTCTGAATGCCTACAACACTCACAGTTGAAGCCGTGTTCCTAGTCGTGGCCATCGAAAGGTATGAATAAGATGGATAAGGACTTTCTGGTCTTCCCGACTCAGGTCCGATGTAATCAACAACAAATGGGTATTCAGGAGGAAGAGGAGATGGAAGTGACTGAGGAGACTCAGGTACTTCCTCTACTTCTATTCCTAACTCTCCCGGAAATAAGAATCTCGAGGTGAGCGGAACGCTCCTCTCGGAACCAACACCGGAACCAACTATGAAACCTTCAAGCCCTTGTGGAGGATCTCTCTCCACTACGTCAGATATCACAGGGTGATATTCACCTGCTATGTTACTCCTACGCCTTCTTGAAGAAGGCTCAACAATTTCGGGAGATAACCCCCGAACTCTCCTCGATCGACGAGGCGCTTGATCAACCACTTTAATAGATTTAATTAGACTCAAAAAAGTAGAAAGCTAAGCAAGCTAGGAGCAAAGAGCACTCACTACAAAAATCCCTAAGATACAACCAAGCAAGCAGCCTTCAGGTATTTTCGCTCCGGGTGATTAGGACCGGACACCAAAATACGAGAAAGCGAAAAATAGGACCTCCCGAAAGTAGTCTGGGATAATTACGGCCCAGGCCTACTAGCGAAGGTAATAGAAAAAGTTACGCCGACCTCCTAACAACCGCCTTTGCCAGTGCAAGTACCCAAGCTTCGCCAAGGCACCCTCCAGAAGTACTACTGGAAGTGATACGATGTATGCCTCAGGTACCATGGGTATTCCCCCCCGCAGTCACCTATGTGGAACCTAGGAATGGCAACTATGGGCACCAATCCGTGTCAGCAGCCGGGAAGAATGGTCTTGAGGCAAGATCCAGCAAATCAGAGAGGGGGTATCTCTCTTCTCGGCCTTCACTTCCCCTCGTGCTTGATTCTCTGGAGGAGAGCTTTCTCGGTCCACCTAACGGAGTTGGATTTCGCTCATTTAATAAACTTCTATGTTTTAGTTTGAGCGGCCTTGGAGAGTTAACTCTCCACTCACCTAATCCAAGGCCCTACAACCTAGCTAGTTGATGTATGACACTTAATAAAAAACTTGCTAGTTGTTTTTTAAATTATTGCGCTTATTTTAGTTGGCTGTTATATTAAGTCAAGGGAATATGGAAATGAAACTCGTGATGTTTTATGACGCAGAAAAGAAATTAATGAAAACCAAACTACATGAAAATGCAGTAATTTCCTTTCGATGAAAAGAAATTTTTACACGGGTTCTACGAGACTATATTTTTTTTCTTTTCAGATAACAAACTTCACACTCGCAAAAATTATGAAAAATACTAAATTCTTAAGTGCACCTATTGCAAATTACTAAGAGCATGCCAATTCTAAGATGCAAAAGCTACCAAAGAAAAGAGAAATTTCCAAAGAATCCTTCAGTTTTATCACTTTTCTGGTTGTCCACAAAGCTAGTTCCCAAAATCAGAAACTCTCAGTACAAAGACACCAAAATATGCTCGAAACAAGAGAAAGAAACCAATGAAAATTCCCTTCCCAAATCAAGTCAGAAACCGAAAGCAAGAAATCTCAAAAAAGCTTCAAAAGATGGAAAGAAACCAAAACAAAAATGAAAAACAAAAGCAAAGGCAAAACAAAATGTTTTTGAGATTTTTGAATTTTATAAAAGAAGACTTCAAAGATACCAAGAAAACTATCCAATCACCAAGCCAAACAATCTCCGAATTTCAAGCAACAACTTCAAAAAAATGCTCCAAATCTTATAGTGCCAATTAGTAGCAAGATTTATAAGAGAAAAAAGGAATACAATAAACTCAGTAACTTAGCCCAGAAGGATAGCAAAATATTGCAACAAATAGAACTTCAAAGACCCAACAATGACTCTTAAAAGATTGCAACAAGACCTAGTCAAATGAAATCGAGAAAACCAACCAAAAAGTAGACAAAAATCAAAGTGCAAAGCAAAACATAAAGTGAGGAAAGAGCATATGAGCAGAAGCTCTCTGTCCTGATAAAGCAGAACAGCCAGGAATCTCCAGAAAGAGATCTTGGTACTCGAACCAGAAATGCAAGCACTAAACAAAAAGATTTTCCAAATGAGCCAGTATTCAATCAAACAAGAGAGAAAAAGACCAATAACCACTATCAACACAATCCAGAGACCATAAGGACATTGCAGGAATAGGTCTTCATAGGCAGACAAGACCAAAAAGTCCAAAAATCAAAAATTTCAAAATTTGCCTAGGCATACGCTACTTATCAGTTTTGCAACAAGCGTGCATACGCGGCTGTGTCAAAGGAAACACACGTATACGCGACTTCCTTTAACAAAAAATGCATGTATACGTGTCTGTGTGTAGAAAAACTCACGTATGGAAAGGTAACTAATGAAAAACAAAAATGATCAATCTTGGATAAAGAACCAGGTCTTCAGTCTGACTGCGAAAAACTAACTGGACTGGAAATAATGATTAACACTGTCGGAAACCTTTAAAATAGCTGAAACCGCCCAACAAGGGAATCACAAGAATGCGATCCCCAGCGGAGTTGCCAGTTCTATTTCGGGAAATAACTCCCTAGAGGTCGTTGGGTCAAAACCTCCACAGATCAGGGCACGCTATTCAAGAAGGATTCACACAACCACACTTGTATACTGAAAACTAGATAAAATCGATAGTAGAACTCACCCGTAGGTCCTACGTTTGATGTAGATCCCGCGGGGTCCAAACCCCCAGCAACCCTTCTTCCTCTTCAACTTGAAAATCAAGAATAAACGTGCACAAAAATCTAGTTGTACAGCATATATTTCTCCTAAATGTCAGTGTAATCCATGTGAAACATCATATAAACAATAATAAATTCTTAATTAATAATCTTTTCACATATGCAAGAAGATATTAACATGTGAATTCAGGAACAAGATGGTTCTTCTTCATTACGAACAGCATGCACAATGATAGAAAGGTGGAGAGATCACCTGAATCCTTCCACGATCTTCAAACAGACCGTCGTCCGGTTCCGTCCCGCCCTTGCCTCGCTAAGATACTTTCAAGACTTGTCACACGAGATGACATATAAACTGATGAACATCTCCAGGAAACAAGGGTTTCCTATAAAAATCTGGGAAGTGCAGGAGGCACGGGAAAATCAGACTTGAATTGGGGCTCCAACAGAGTATAATATCTATAATTTCTCTCTCTCCCTTAGGCCATGCACATGAGGGGCTTTTATACTCCCTCAGAGTAGTTTCAATCAGTTGGAAACAGTTGGCCACGGGCTGGGGTGGTTGAATTACTGGAATAACCATCAACCCAGCCTCGAAAATAGGGAATTTAATATATTTTTTAATGATTTTAATGGCATACGTGGAAAAGTATTTATGGACTCGCGTATACACGCGGAAAAGTCTGGGCATACCTGCATATGGGATTTTAAACACTGTTTTTTATGAACTTTTATCCAAGTTTGTGGGAATGGGTGCCCAAGGCCAAAAGACAATCATGAATCACATGAGGGTGAAAAATGATGCTATAACAATGCACATTACGAAAAGCCACTTCAGAAAAGTGCATTTTTCACAAAAGTACTTAAGAAATATATCAGCAGAAAGTCCCCTGTCTTGAGGTCAATGTTTGGAGACCTTCCTGATGTCGAAATGAGGCCTGTGATGGCTTGTTTGAAAGCTCTGGATGTCTGGTTTCTGAAAGTTCTTTTTTTTTCTCCAAACTGATCACTAGAATTTTTTCAAAACTTGACATGTGTGTAAAAACTCAGAAAATTTTCCTTTGCTGATATGCGGGGCAGAGTGTTGAAAAAGTGACTATTTTTCGCCATTTTGGGGGACCAAATCATCTTCAATTGATCTAAAAATCACTAGGTATATGCCCCTGAAATTATGGCATCCAATGATACCATTTTCATCCTTTGAGAATGTCTCAAACAGAAATGGCCATGCACATGATTTTTAGCAAAAAGCCCAAAAATGCCAAAAAAACAAAACTTGTTGAATTTTGCCCAATTTTGGTGAGCATGACCCTCAAGGGTTTTCAGAAACATGCTGAGAAGTTGAGGCCAAAATTTGAAGCTTTGATATGTCTTTCTTCATTTTTGGTGCCGGGTGCCTCTTTTGAGCCTCTTTGAGCTTTTCTTGTGTGGCTTTCAATTTCCGCTGGGTGAATTGATTAAGCTTCTTATAGTGCCCGGTCATCCTTATTTGAAGGTCCAAATCTCTATTGGCCTTCTCCAACTTCTTCTCCAAGTGTTCATTCACCCTTTCAAGCCATGCCTCTATGTTTTTTTCTATCTCTTGGGTGAATAAGGTGTTGAAAATGCAGCAAGATGATGGAGCTTAGTGAAATGAAGTCGCCTTCACTAAGTGGGCCCGCAGGCAAATTCTGGCGCAAAGTCTACTTTTAGACTATGTCTATTTTTAGACATATGGAGCATGGTCCAGGGGTTGCAGTATGTTATTCTTGGAGTATTGGTCATGTTGGTAAAAATATATGGACCTCTATTTTTTTGGACCTATAGGTCGAAGTCTATTTTTAGACTGCCTATCCTAAAAATAGGGAAGTCAAATATTATTTACCCTTAATAATATTTGGACTCTAAACTTCAGGTTACTCTCTTGGAGCACTTCAGTTCGAGCTACAGAAGTGGCTCATGCATACGACAGAGGAATTATGCTATTCCTAAGGGTTTGGTGAGCTCATGCATGGTTGACTTCGGTTAGGACTTCAGTGGCAGAAGTTTGGTGGAGTTGATGAGACAGTTGGTGGAGTTGTGTTCGGTTTAACTTAGTTGAACTAGTTGAGATTAGTTTAACTAGCTAATCAACTAGTAATGAGTGGAGTGAATTAAATATTATTTAATTCATTAATTAGTAACTCGTTATTCAACTCAAGAACACATCAGTTCACTACAGTGCATGGACAGTTCAGTGGAGACCGGTGAAAGAGGTAGATGAAAGGGTGGAGTTAGCTATCAGTGGCGACATCAGTTGTGCATGAGATTTGCACCACACTTGGAGGAATTTCCCATGATGATTGTGCTGTCAAGCCAAGGAGATTCGAACCTTGGATCTCTATATAGACAGGCCTGGATTGCGCAATAGAGGCAAGGCAATTGGCGGTGAGTTTTGAACCAGTAACCTGTTCAAAACCAAGCTAGTTTGTGTGTAACTTCATGAGAAAGTACTGAGTACTTGTGAGGAGTATTGTACTGATTTTGTTACATGTTTTATCCATTATAATATACACAATAGCTGCGGGGTTTTCAGCTATAAGCTTTCCCCATACATACTGTGTTAATGTGTATGATGATTTGATGTGTTATCGCTTGATTTTATTTCCGCATGTTTGATGATCTGAGTGGAAGAGATTATGTGTTGCATATAAATTCGAATTGTATGTGATCAGGATAGTCTCGGTGGATAATTAATCATTATTCAGCAAATTTCTACATGGTATCGGAGCTATTGAAGCAGAGATTGATCATCACGGTGATTACAAACTTATTTCGGTAGACAGAGTCTGCATGCGGGCCAGGTAGCCTCCGGATTCATCTTTCTTCGGAAAGTGAAAGGTCTGGTAAATGCCCCTTGCAGTCAATCTCTGTGCTAGAAATAATTTGTTCTCACATATCTAGAGCGGTTGACCTTTGAGGTGGAATTCGAATTTTTGCAGCAGTTTTGTTTTCTTGGTGCCAGTGTTGAAAATGTCTTTCAACGGTTTGCGACTCGAATATGCTCTTGAAGGCAGTTCGAATTATGTTGCATGGAAGGATCACATGGAGGCAGTATTAGAAGATAATGGTCTGAAGGAGTTCATAGATACGGATGTCCAAAAGCCCACTGATCCTGTTGAAGTCGAAGCATGGCAAAAGAAGATGGCGAAATGTCGAAGGATCCTGTTGGAGGGCGTCAAGGATCATATTGTATCCAGCCTGCATGGAAAGGCTTCTCCATATTTAATGTGGAAATATTTGACGGATCTATTCCAGAGTAAGAGCGACCAAAGGAAGCTGGTGCTCAAAGATAAGCTCAAGAACATCAAGATGGAGAAAGGCGACAGTATCGCCAAATACCTCACGAAGTTCACTCAATGCAGAGATGAGCTGGGAAGTGTGGGGATGACTGTTGAAGACGAGGACATGGTTGACCTGGCTCTCCTTGGTCTTCCGAAGGCTTGGCACTCATATCAAGATAGTGTCAATGGTCGGGAGAAGCTGCCGGGATGGGAGCGCCTTTGGGCGGATCTCATGCAGGAGGAGATAAGGAGGACTACTCGAGATGGATCTTCATCAAAGGGAGCTGATAAAGAAAATTGCGCTTTGGTTGATAAAGAAAAGAAGGGGAAGGGTAAGAAAACTTCTCATTCCGATGCAAAGGGCAAGAAGTTGGATATGGCGAAAGTGAAGTGTTTTCACTGCCATGATCACGGACATTATGCTACCAATTGTCCAAAGAAGAAGAAAAATAAGAAAGCGGGAAGATCTGCAGATGGAGAGGCTTTGGCTTCACAGTTCGAGCTTGACTTTTCACTGATCGCATGCTTGGTTTCAAGTGTGATGGGATTGGTGTGGTTCTTGGACAGCGGTGCGTCATTTCATATGACGGGAGATCGGGATTTGTTCTCAGATCTGGAGGACAAAGATTTGGGTGTGCACATCGAGATGGGCGATGATGGTAGATACGGTGCGACTGGTATCGGTACCATATCCTTTCAGAGGGAGTCTGGTAAACCCTTTGTATTGAGGGATGTCATGCATGTACCTGGATTGAAGAAGAACTTGATCTCTATGGCGATGTTGGAGGATAAGGGGTATGATGTGGTCTTCAGCGAAGGAAAAGCCTTCCTGCACAGTAAGACTACTGGAGAGACCCGGAAGATAGGGGTTCGGACCAAGAACCTTTATCAGTTGCAGGTAGATGGCTGCGCAGCTATGGCATGCAAAGCGGGAGAAGTGGTGAGCCGGGATGATGAGGGCGAACTGTGGCACAGGAGATTGGGCCACCTTCACCATGGAGCTTTGAAGATTCTGCAGCAGATTTCTACTGGGCTTCCTAGGGGCACTCTTGCGCAGTCAGATCAGTGCAAGGGGTGTACTTTAGGGAAGTATGTGAAAGCCACCTTTCACGAGAAGGATAGTCGCGCCACGACGATCCTTGAGAGAGTTCACACAGACGTGTGTGGTCCTTTCTCAGTTGCTTCGACAGCAAAGCACAAGTATTGTGTGATCTTTGTTGATGATTTCTCTCGAAAGTGCTGGATCTTCTTCATGCCGAAGAAGAGCGATACATTCGCGAAGTTCTGTGAGTTTAAAGCACTGGTCGAGAAAGAGTCGGGGAAGAAGGTGATTGCTCTAAGGAGTGATAATGGTGGTGAATTCATCTCGGCTGAATTCAAGGAGTTCTGCAGCGCAGAAGGGATTCGGAGAGAGCTCATCGCACCCCATAACCCACAGCAGAACGGGGTGGCTGAGCGGAAGAACAGAACGATCGTGGGTGCTGCACGGGCGATGTCGCATGATCAGGGCCTACCCCTTCACTTGTGGGCTGAGGCATGCAATACAGCAGTGTATGTGCAGAACCGTTGTCCTCACAAGGTTCTTGGCATGAGTACACCAGAGGAGGCTTATTCTGGCAAGAGGCCTAATATTTCCCATTTGCGGATTTTTGGTTCTCCTGTCTACATGCATGTGACGAAGGATGCGAGAAGGAAGTTGGATCCAACTGCTGAGGTTGGCATATTTGTGGGGTACACTGATACACCTCACAACTACCGGGTGTATTTGTCAGACAGTCACAAGACTGTTGTGCGACGGGATATAAAATTTCAGGAGGAGAAAGCCATGCAGTGTTCGCTTGAGAGGGAGCTACACTTTCATGTAGATGAGGAGTTGTTAGTTCCTAAGGAGGAGCTTCCAGATGTGGATCAGCCACAAGAGGAAGTTCAGGAGGTGGAAGAAACCACCCATGCAGCGCCAACCATCAGAGGGCGCATGTGCACTATAGAAGTTGATCGACTGGCTCGAGATGCAGAGAAGGTTGTAGGACCACCTACAGCACAGCGCAGACAGAGGCAGTCACCGGATCGGTACACTGGATACATGGCTCTTGTGATTCAATGTGTCGTGACGGAGCCATCCTCTTTTGAGGAATTTGTGGAGGAACCCGCATGGGTTGATGCCATGATCGAAGAATATGATTCGATCGTCAGGAACAGTGCATGGGAAATTGTCCCAAGACCGGAGGGGAAATCAGTGGTGGGTTCGCGATGGATCTACAAAGTGAAGCAGGCGACTGACGAGATTGTGGAGAAGTACAAGGCGAGATTTGTCGCCCGTGGCTTTTCACAGATCGAGGGGATCGATTATGAGGAGAATTTTGCACCTGTCGCAAGGTACTCTTCCATACGGACGATCCTTGCTCTCTCAGCGCAGATGGGGTGGCACATCGCATCGGATGGATGTGAAAGGCGCGTTCCTCAGCGAGGTCATAGAGGAGGAAGTGTGCATGAGCGACCTAGAGGGTTTCGAGATCTTCGGCGGTGGAGTCGCATGTTCTTGGCTCCGAGAGCAGCATACGGAGCTGAAGCTGACACCCCATGCTTGGTACACTGCGATGGCTTGACTACTTCTTGGGGCTTGGTTCTCCAAGAGTGAGGCGGATCCTAACCTGTACCAGATTGTGGTGGAGGGGAAGCTGTTGATCATCGTACTGTATGTAGATGATCTGATTTTGACTGGCGATGAGCAGTTGATACTTTCATGCAAGGAGGATCTTGCACGTGAGTTTGAGATGAAGGACTTGGGCATCCTTCATTATTTCCTGGGATTGGAGATTTGGCAGCGCAGCGGAGGACTGTTTGTTTCTCAGGGCAAGTATGCCCGGGAGATTATGGAGAGGTTCAACATGCAAGGCTGCAAGCCTGTTGACACTCCTCTTCCTGGTGGTTGGAGGAAGGAGGATGCTACTTCAGCGGAGGTAGTGGATGCCACTGTCTATCGATAGTTGGTGGGGTCGCTTATGTATCTAGTCAATACATGACCTGATATATGCTATGAAGTTAACCAGCTTTCGCAAGCTATGGTTAAGCCTACCAAGCTCTTTTGGAAGGCAGGCAAGCATGTATTGCGTTATCTTAGAGGCACATCGGGATATGGTCTATGGTACAGATAGGAGGATCAGTTGAGGTGGCATGGCTTCACGGATTGGTATCATCATATCAGAGATTGTGTTCAGCGGAGAATCATGATGCTTTCATATGTTCCCACGGAGGATCAGGATGTCGACATCCTGACGAAGGTGCTCACCAGGAGCAAGTTCGAGTTCCACAGAGGCAAGATAGGGGTTGCAGATAATCCATATATTGCTGAGAGGGAGTGTTGAAAATGCAGCAAGATGATGGAGCATAGTGAAATGAAGTCGCCTTCACTAAGTGGGCCTGCAGGCAAATTCTGGCGCAAAGTCTATTTTTAGACTATGTCTATTTTTAGACATATGGAGCATGGTCCAGGGGTTGCAGTATGTTATTCTTGGAGTATTGGTCATGTTGGTAAAAATAGATGGACCTCTATTTTTTGACCTATAGTTCGATAGGTCGATGTCTATTTTTAGACTACCTATCCTAAAAATAGGGAAGTCAAATATTATTTACCCTTAATAATATTTGGACTCTAAACAGCAGTTTACTCTCTTGGAGCACTTCAGTTCGAGCCTTGGAAGTGGCTCATGCATCTGACAGAGAAATTACGCTATTCCTAAGGGTTTGGTGAGCTCATGCATGGTTGACTTCAGTTAGGGCTTTAGTGGCAGAAGTTTGGTGGAGTTAATGAGACAGCTAGTGGAGTTGTGTTCGGTTTAACTTAGTTGAACTAGTTGAGATTAGTTTAACTAGCTAATCAACTAGTAATGAGTGGAGTGAATTAAATATTATTTAATTCATTAATTAATAACTCATTATTCAACTCAATAACACATTAGTTCACTACAGTGCATGGACAGTTCAGTGGAGACCAGTGAAAGAGGTAGATGAAAGGGTGGAGTTAGCTATCAGTGGCGACATCAGTTGTGCATGAGATTTGCACCACACTTGGAGGAATTTCCCATGATGATTGCGCTGTCAAGCCAAGGAAATTCGAACCTTGGATCTCTATATAGATAGGCCTGGATTGCGCAATAGAGGCAAGGCAATTGGCGGTGAGTTTTGAACCAGTAACCTGTTCAAAACTGAGCTAGTTTGTGTGTAACTTCATGAGAAAGTACTGAGTACTTGTGAGGAGTATTGTACTGAGTTTGTTACATTTTTTCTCCATTATAATATACACAATAGCTGTGGGGTTTTCAGCTATAAGCTTTCCCCATACATACTGTGTTAATGTGTATGATGATTTGATGTGCTATCGCTTGTTTTATTTCCGCATGTGTGATGATCTGAGTGGAAGAGATTATGTGTTGCATATAAATTCGAATTGTATGTGATCAGGATAGTCTTGGTGGATAATTAATCATTATTTAGCAAATTTCTACATAAGGTAGTAAGAGGCAAATATTGGAAAAGGGAAACCTCTTCCTCTTTTTGTTTCTCCAAGTCTCTTCTGAGTCCCATGGTTTTTGGCCTCTTTCTTCTTGGCTAATCCTCATCTTCACTATCATTGAACTCGCCCATGAGTTCTTCCAACTTAATTTGCGCCTTGGAGGCTTCCTTTTGATATTTGATAGCTCGTGTCTCATATACTACCATGTGGACACTCATATGCTTGTTTTGTGTTTGCAGAAAGTGAATGAGGTTGTTAGACCTCTCTAGATCCACTCTTAGATCATGAATTTGATCTTCTCTATTAATCAAGAGAGACTCTAGGATTTTGGCCTCATTGTCGCTATCATCACTCTTTATCTAAATTATTTCAAAGTCCCTCTCTTTCTCATGGCTGCTTTTTTCCTTCTCCTTCCCCTTGCTTTGGTAGGCCTTCTTGGATTTCCTCCTCTTGGGTAATTCGAAAATGGATTGCTTTGGCAACTTCCCCTTGCTTCGGAGGGCTCTAGTAACATTTGGAGTTATAGTTTGAGGCACCCTATTCCTTGATGTTTGGGGCTTTGTCACCTTTGGAGAAGAAAGCATGGCCCCTTACTTAGGAGAGGCAGCTAGCACATGCTCTATTTTCTCTTTGCCCTTGCTACTCCCCTCATCATCCTTGCCACTGTTTTGAACTTCTTCATGAATTCTTTGACTGTCACCTTGCATGTCTTTTTGAAGGCTGCCCTCTTCACTGTTTTTGTCTTCTTCATGGCACTCTTCTTTACCACTGTGCTGCCTTTCATCATTGTGTTTTTCTTCTTCATCATGTTGTTCTTCTTCACTGTTTTTTTCTTTTTCATCATGCTTCTCCTCTTCATTGTGTTCTTCTTCCTCATCATGCTTCTCTTCTTCATCACTGTGCTGCCTATCATCACTGCGTTTTTCTTCACTTTGCTGCCTTTCCTCACTGTGCTGCTCTTCTTCATCATGCTGCTCTTCTTGATCAATCATGGGAGATTTTAGCTTCTTAGGAATTGGCTTACTTGAAGAAGGCGAAAGATGCTTAGTGGAAGGTGAAGGAGATGCATGGGATGAAGAAATAGTGGCAAAATCGGGATGTGCAATGAAAGTGTCCCAAGAGATTCCCTTCTTCTCAAGTTGATAAAGAATGACAATCTTGATGAGGGAATGATGGAAAAGGGAAGCTGGCTGCTGAGAGGGGGGTCTCTTTTGAACAGTGGAGGCCATCTTTTCAATACTTCTATGGAGGAAAAAGGGGAGGTTTAACAATTGGGCTCTTGTGAAATGCATGAGAAACTGGACATTGTAAGCATAGACCTGGGAGAACCTTCCCTCGCATGTGAAATATTTCATGATTATCTTCATGAGGGGAGCATAGCTAGTCAACAGATATGAAAAAGGAAAGATGGATGGGCATGTATCCCGATGCTACAGCTTCAAAAAGGGTTTGTATCGTTCCGAGTCTATGTAGCTCTGTTTAAACCATTTTTCTCTGACATAAGGGATTTTGGTAGCTCTGGAAATGGATCTACGAGAAAACTTGAAATATAAGCCTGCCAGCTGAAAATGTTTCCCTTGCAATCTCAAAGCACATAGTTGTGTCGAGGGGAGATATCTTTTCACCTCTTGAACCCTTTGACAAAAATATAGACATCCAACTCCATGAAAGTTAATCAGAACTGAAGGATGGGCATTTATTTCTTCAATTGAAACAGGTTCAAACCTCCTGTGAGGGCCACTTCTGCTGTCTTTCCTGGGAAGCATTTTGTTTTGGATAATCTTTGCTGGTTGACTAAGACAAGCTGTCTCAAATGGTCTTTGAAATGGTTTCCCAACACCACACCTTGTCCTCCTTATAAGTCACCGTGCCTCTTTGATGCCAATCAAACAATTACTTGTCAAATGAAAAACAAAATCAATTCATCACTGTGCTTGGGCGAAAAATCTTGAAAATATGTGTTTGTGGTTTTTTGTTGAAAAAGGGTTTCTTTTGTTTGGCACACAAAATCCTCCCCTCAAGCATTGCCCTTTGTTGTTCACTATTCTTTACAATGTAAATAAGACACCCTCAGCTGACTTTGAAAACCTTGAAAATAGACTCTGCCTTTTTTGAATTCTAGGGGCTGCACAAACTTTAACTATCTTACAACACAAAAAAGACCCTTTTCAAATTCACCAAGCCTTCAAACTTTAACCACTGTTTCCCTCTTTGATTTAATAGACCAGGTTTGTTCTTTGTTTACACTGTCAAGACACCTTCCTGCCAACTTGAGACCTCTACAACTCTGTATTTCTTTTCCAATAACTGTGGGAAGTCTTAGATTTTTATAATATAAAAAGAGCTTTTAAATTGGCCTAATAAAACTCCCTTTTTTACTGTTTTTTTATTTACTAGCCATGACCAAAGAGACCCTTTTGAATTTTTACAAACCACCTATCTCCTTAACCACTGTGTTTGAGCAAAAGACTTAAACAAGGTGTGTTTATGGTTTTTGTTTGAAGAGGAATCTCTCTCTGTTTTGGCACAAACCCCTTTCCCTCAAACCCCGCTTCTTTGTTATCACTATTTTTGTAAGGCAACTAGGGCTCTTTAAGACTGACGGAAAACCTTGCTCTATTACTGTATTGATATTTGACACCCACAACAACAAAAACAATTTGATTTTGACCAAAGGCCCATCCTTCGTTACCACTGTTTCTTCCTTGGAAAACACGGTATAAATACCCCCTTTAGAATTTGAAATTTACCAAGAGGTAATTTAAAATATCTTGAATAATGCTTATGGGCCTTAGTTGATCGATGAAGCAACCTTTCAAGAGTGTTTTTGGAAGCAATGGAGGAGTGTCATGTTTAAAGCAGAGGGCGCCACACAATGAAGGGTTGTCGGGTCAGCTTCGAGCACTGGTGAAACGAGCACACAGGCACACCACGTGCTGCTACAGGCGCGTCGCGTTGTAGTTTAACTCCTTTGCTCGGGCACACACAGGCGCGTCGTGCGGGTTTAAGAGCCTCAAACTTCGAAATTTTTACCCAAAATCAATTTTCTTCTTTAGTGAGTAGCTCATGGAGTATGCTTAGGCTTTTGAGATTGCAAATGGGGCATTTGAAACAGTCTCCTCCGCCTTTATAATTTGAAAAAAACACTTTAATGCTTTAGTAGTCATTTGGAGGGTTTAGATGTTTTTGAAAAGGTTTATGTCATGTCAAAACATAAGTCACTGTATTTTTTATTTCATTACCTTTAAAACATCATAAAGACCCATATTTTATAAATTTTTATAACAAAAATGCCATGGCCAGCCTCTTTTTGAAGACACCATAGTCATGACCCTTTTCTGAAGTAAAGAGACTTCCTTAAAAGCCAAAATACCTTTCACTGTTTCTTCATTTAGGAAATAACCCTGTCACTGTTTGTCCATTTCCATCCTTCAAAAAGGAACACTGCTTAAGAGCCATATCAAGGAATGTTGATGCATCTTTTGCCATATCTCTTTGAAGGAGATGATTTACCATTCTAGAACTTTCTTTGACAATTTCAACTTTCTTAGTGTTTGATGACTTGTCATGCACATTGTTGAAATTGGTCAAACACTGTTAGGCACCTTTAACATTTTCCTTGACTGTGGAAAAAACCTCATATGTACTTACCCAGACTTGACCTATACCTGTTTATCAAAGAGAAATCCTTTAAAGACCTTTAATGCAATTATATAAACAACAGATTTTGTTTCTTATGTACATAAAAAGGTCTGGTCTATGACTGTGGTAAGTCTCATTTATTTGAATGGTGTCTTGAACTTGAAACATTTTGTCATAGCTTTCTTCATACATGATGTCTCTATATATTCATTTGCATAGGTCTTTTTAGGAAACAAAGTTAGTCTATCTTCTTGTTATTTTGATGAAGTTTCTCTAAGTTTTGGGCATTTTAACCTTAGATTGCCTTTGAAGAAGGCCTTTATGGACATGAAAAACAAAACTTCTTGAATCATCATAGTACCACTGCTTGTCATCTGTTTAACACCATTTTTCTACTCATAAAACTCAATTGCTTTCTACTGATTTCAACTCTGTCTTTCAAACAGTGAACCCATGTAAGCACCCCTTGAAACACTACTGTTGTATCAGTAGTCTCATCCATTGGAAAAAATGGTGTAAACAAGTTTTTCAAGCCATTTGAAGCATTGTTAGCCTTGTGCTCTTTGAATGAGGCCATACCTCTATTCCTGACCCTCTTCTTGTTAAATGAAGGAGGCCCTTATAATATTTCCAAACCATCTGCTTTTAAATGAAGGAGGTTAACATAATATTCCCAAACCATCTTCGCTTGCTTGGAGGAGGTTTGCAACAATTGACCCAACCATCTGCTCTTAAATGAAGGAGGTTTACACAGTCACCAAACCATCTGCTCATGTTTGGAGGAGGTTAACACAGTCATGCCATTTCATCCTTTTTTCAAACTGTGTCATATTTCCTTGTGATGCACATCTCTGCTTGGTATATCACAATAAGTAATAAAGTGAAAATTTTGACAATATGCTATGAGAGGAATGTTCTGAGATATGTATCCTACTTGTTAGAAAACCCTTGTGAATATTTTGAAACCGGGAGCCACATGACTTGTATCTGTAAAGTATTTGATTTCTAGTCATTATTTACGAACCTTTCTTGACTGTGTTTGCAGAGGCTTATTTAATTTTCTCTTTGACTAGCATTATTATCCCAAGCTCAAGACAACATGAGAAGCAACTGTCTTCTCATGTTTTAGCTTGATAATGTCTTCTGGAATACTTGTACATCTCTGCTTTTGAAATAGACACTGAAACACTGTAAATCAACCCAATATCAGTTTGGCTTTTGAAACATGTACTTCTGAGACATCAAGACCTTTTAGTGGCATGACCTATGGGTATATCAAGATTTTTTTTTTGCAGACTAAGCACCAATTCAAGGTTGGCTGGTATTGAACAAAAGATTTTGGCTCAGGATGCTTTTTCCAAGGGAGGATTTCCTAAAGTGCCACTACCTAACTTAGGGGAGATCTTTGACAGATTTTGAGTGTTCTCTTTGGTATGACCAGATCTTAAGATGACATATGACTAGAGGTAGGGTGGTTGACATTCTTATCAACAGTTGGTTAATGAATGGCCTCAGGATGAGGGTGAATGACAGCATATCACAGCTGATGGACACGATTATATGACTGAAACTAGATAGGACTTGACAACTAGGTTTTTTCTCATCATAGGCTGACTGAAAAAGGTAGGAGGACAAAAAAAAAAGTTTAGGGGTGTTTTCTTATTGACAAATTTGACAAATTGGAGATTAGCTTCTAGAAAACTTGGCTTTAAAACTAGTCATCATCGACAGGTAAAAAATACTGATGACTAACAAGCCAGAAACAGGCGGAGGAGGAGGACCATTAGCGATCTCCTTCCCCATTGCCTAACGTGATCCAGTATAATATTTTGATTGAGTAGCAATAGAAACAGCTGCAGAACCATTCATCATGAAAACATGAGAGCCAAATGGGGAAAAGAACAGAGGTTGCTCTATCATCTGGGTCTGCTGAGATGGGGAAAGGTTCTTTAAGAATGACCATAGTGCCTTGGGTGCCTTTGAGAAACCGACTTACTTCGGACTGTCGAGGACAGTCCTTGGTGAAGTGCTCTTCATCACAAATCAAACAAGGGTACTTTGGCTTGTGTTGAGAACCATCACCAGCACGAGGTTTCTGAGAATCCTATTTTGGGGTATCGAATTTGGCCTTACCTTTACCCTTATTTTTACCTTTAGAAGTGTTATCTGCCGGATTGTCCTAAATGGCATTAACTTCTATGAGCTTACCAGAATTCGAGGTGGACTGAGAAGTAAAATTATTGGACGAAGTAGATTTCGATTTCCCAGAGTTTGAAGAAGAACACTTCTGAGAAGTCTGAGATACAGAACCATTAATGCCATCGATGGATGGAGTCACTGGTGGTTTAGAAGTTCCAGGTCGGGGAGAATTAGGCAAGATATCATACAATGCGCATGACCAAGAGGACACAAGATCAAGGTATTGGGCGTAAGAAATGGATTTTTTCTAGGTTAGACATGCCCCCATAGTTATGTCTTTCGCAATCTGATTGAAAAAGGAGGTGGTGAACCAATGAGTTAGAAGCTAATCAGGAATTTCAAATTTGATCATGCGACGACGACGCTGCCACTCATGAATATGATCCGAGATATGAGTAGCTCAGTCCTGTTTCAATGAAGTGAGGAGGTGTGTCCTAGTATCATAGCGTATCGGTAACTGAAAATGTGTAAGGAATTCCATGGATAAAGAATTTAAGTCTTGGAAGATGCCATGAGATAGCTCAATGTACCACTTTGCAGTGGCACCAGTAAGAGTTCGTTGGAAAAGATGAAGTCGAATAGAATCGTCAACCCAAGAGTTAGAGGAACACCACAAGTGGTAATTCATAACATGCGCTTGGGGGTCTTCTCCATATTTTCCCTCAAACTTAGGACAATCACCGGAATCTTGGTCAGAACTAGAGGTCAATATGGGTTATGAAGAATGGGATCATTTTTTAACTTTGACACATCCGATAACTCCAACATACCAAGAAATGGTAATTGAGGATTAAAAGTCATTGGAGCTCTCTGATAAGGACCTGTGTTCAAATTCCACCCAGTCCGAGAGGAATTTTTCCCCCACATAGTCTGCCCCGGAGGATTCTAACCATAGGGGTTAGAAGCAGGAAAATTCTATTGATACTGGGGTTGAGGACCAAGATACTGAGTCTGAGTAGACCATTGAGGTCCCTGGTGAGCAATGTATGGATTCTGTTGCGGAATTTAAGTATGGCTTTGAGTTTGATTATATACAAATGAAGGTTGATTTTGAGGGTAAAAACCTTGGGGCACACTATATACCGGCTGATATTGACCTTGAGGGTAATAAGTGCCTTGTGGTTGAGCAGGTGGACCTTGTTGAGCAGGTTGAGTGGGCTACTAAGTAGGTGGACCTGGATGAATTGGATAAATAGGTAGAACTGGCTGCTGAAGCGATTGAACTGACTGGGGAGTAGGTTGAAACGACTACTGAGCTAGTTGAACTGAAAACTGAGGGCCACCAGGTTGCGATGGACCAGGTTGTCCCTAATAAACAGGTTGACCTGGAGGAGGACCATAGGGTTGTCCTTGTTGCACAACATTTTTTCCATACTGAACGTGTGGCTGCAGTTGTGGTGCAACAGGTTGTCCCTATGGTCGATAGATTTTCCCCCTAGGAGCATAAGATGGTCCTGGTTGATTCTGAGGTTGACCAGACAAACCAGAGGGTTGGCCTTTTTGGACCAAAGGTTGACCTTGTGAAGGTTGGCCTTGTGGACCATAAGGTTGTCCCTATGGACCAGAGGCAGAGCCCTACTGAGCCAAATGTTGTCCCGCTAAGGGTTGTCCTTGCAAGCCAGAAGGTTGCATAGGTAAGGTGGGTCCAAGATGAGTAACGGTCTGAGAAGAATCATAAACAACCTAATAAGGATCAATAGGAGGAAAATAAACAAGATTACCATACACATCATAATGATGCAGAAACGAATAAACAGGGTTACCGACGGCATCATAGTGATGGAATTAAGGATTGCCAGGAGCTTGGGGTTGCTGAGAACCCTGAGAGATCTGCTGATGAATAGCCAACATATACACTTCAAAAGTAAGGCTGCTAGGAATCACTAGGGCAGTGGAAACTACACTAGACACAGGCGAGGCCTCCGCGGCATGATATTGTGATCTACCCGAACCGGGATTGATAGGCCACATAGGATTGAGAAAAATAGACCTACGAGTGCGAAAATATCCTAACGACTGAGTCGTAACAATCGATGTGGATGCAACCACATAGATAGTAGATTGGACTGGAACAGATGTAACAGTAACCAACGAACCAGGTGTCAAAGGTGATAGTGCTAACAAAGGGAGGACTAAACTCTAAGGAGGAGTGGATGTACTAGATTGTGCTATGGATGTACACTAGACATAATCTGACTTAAGGACCTATATCCAAGCGGAAGTGACATCGATGGTGGAGAAGACTGAGTAGAAACATGAGGGAGATCTTCAGAAAAAACTTGATATTCTCCTATAGAGACAGGCATTCCTTCACTACCAACAAGAGTAGATGAATCCATGTCGGACTCCATCGTAAGATCTTCGAAAAGACTATGGGGACTAGGAGGTATAGCAGCAGCAAAAAAAGGTGATCCCGACATAAGAGGAGGAAATTCTCCTTCTTCCCCAAAACCAGAACAAGCACCAGAAGGAGGCCAATTCAACTCAACTGACTCTCAAGGGTGAGATCGAGTAGCAAGAGGCAAGACAGACGGGTGAATAGGTTGCAAAAACTTAGCAAACCTAGTGGACTGAGGAGTTTCAAAAGAAACGTCCAAAAAAGAACCACCACTAGGAGGTAGTGAGGACGATGAAACTGGTGGTTCCACCACTGTGACTGTATTTCAAAATAGGAAGGAAAAAATATAACCAATTGAAGGCTCCAAGATCAAAATCTAAGGAAAATAAAAACATGCCAAGTATTAAAAAATTTAACGAGCGTGTGATCGTAGGTAATTAATTTTATGACACTGAAACCAGATTTCGTTGTTTCATATTTTAAGAGTCGAGAAAAAAGCAAAATATGACTCTAGTCACTTTCAATTTTGAACGAGCGCGAAAGGACAAGTGCTCGACGATCTCTTCTCTTTTTAAGGAGTCATGAAAAGATCAAAATGACTACTCAGGTACTCTAAGCAAGAGGGTGTACCAGGTTTCTGTGAACTGCCATATACACCTTGGTGATCAAATGAAAGAGAAATGACCAAGGACTTAACGTACGTACAGGTATTCTCCCCGAATGTTGTGTTCAGTGTATCACGGTTACAAGGTGGCATACTCGGCTTCCTATGGATAAAAATGATTGCAACCTAGAGGAGTCTCCCTTTATATACTCGACGGTACGGGGAGCATAAGTCTGTACTAGTGCCGTCTAAATCCAGATGGCGAACGACAGCTACTAGGTTTTAAGACACTGGAACACATCTCTAGCCTAGACCACTAAAATTTTGCATTAGGTTTCAATGCTTCCTTGGGTTAATTGAATGAATTTTAAAGTTGATCTTGGATTATGTTTTAGTTTCAAGGACCTACTGAATTTGGATCTCAAATTTCCTAAATGCAAGCTATATGCGAAAGAACACCATCTTCGATTCAATGAATGCTAGTTACGAGAAGGATAGAGATGTTTCAAACAATAGCAAACAATGATAACATGCGAAGAAATCCACTAATGCATCTAATTCAATAAAATGAAAATGAAACTCTTTCCTAGACTATCAACTGCTAGTTATGAAAAAAACGTTTTCACTTTCGATGCAAAGGAAAGAATGAATTTTTTTTTTTTTAATTTTCAATGAAAAGAAGTACATAATACACTAATTACATGAAAAAGAAACCAAACACTAGCCTGAGTATTGCGAATGTAGGAATCGAAATTTAATGACTCAATCAATGCAAAACAAACACAAGAAGGCACTCAAACTAATGCCGCAATATTCCAAACCAAAAGAAATTTTTCAAAGCGACCCAAACAAGCAATGTAATGTATGCTTGGAGCAACAAGGAGAAGAATCAATCGAAAATGAAATGATCATTCAACCAAAGCAACCACTCAAAAGGATCAAGAAAAATTAGCACAATTGACCTAGGAATGAGACTGACAACAATCAAAGAGACTTGATTTCTAAAAATATGGCTCAGTGCACAAAGACACTCAGGAACCCTAAGGCCTTAAACTACACTGATAGGAAAATAGAAAAACGACTGAGAAAAACAGGCCTACAGCAGTCAAAACAATCCCAAAGGCTCAATTACACAAAAAACATAACCGAGAGTCAAGCACAACTGACCAAAAGACTCATCAAGGAGGTCAAACCAAATCCTATAGGATTTGGCACAACTGTAATGCGGTAATCAACACCAAACAGGGGTTGGTGTGATTGCAACAGAAGCAAATTGTGCCAATCGGTGCGATTTTTCAAGCGAAAAGTGTGCCAAGCTGGATAACTATGGGAAAAGGGAAAAACAAATGAACAGAGGTCAATCTTGACACTCTGGAGCTGAACAGGATATGGAAAACAAGCAAGCAAACCATAAAAAGACAAACAAGAAAGACAACGACTGAAGTCGACCCAAACAAGCTAAAACAACAAACTCACACTGATCCCCAGTGGAGTCGCCAATTTGTTAAGCAGGTAAATCATCTCTGTGGACATAGACGATCCCTCTAGCCGTAGAGTGATTCTAGAAACAAAGAGACATGCTAGAGTGTAGGTTCCTAATTACTGAATGAAATGAGGACATGGTAGATTGACCTACCTAGAATCCGATACTTTCGTCACGGTTGTAGTGGTGGTGGCCTCTCGTTCCTGCCTCGACAAGTCACAATCCTTCTGTAGTCATGCTCGGATACCTGCACATAAAACAGAAAATAAGAATAGCATACGACATAATAACATCATTCATAACTACTAGCCAGTCAAAGAGGGCTAACCATATTTCATTTAAAAAACAACATAACACAAAATGGGAACCAAACAATAGTCACGTATATGAATTGATAGAAGGAAGAAGTACAACCAAACTTTGACGTCGCAGTCTCCTCTAGCAGGGTTCATCCGAAGCGCGTCTCAAATACTCGTCAGGGGATTCGGACGGGATGAGGGCATGGGATTAAGCTCTCTCAACGAAGTTCCTTCTTGTTCTATCTCTTCAACAATTCAACTATAGTATACTCAGTTCTCCATGTTCAGCTCGCTTATGCAAGGAGAGATAGCTTCTTTTGATAGAGGAAAAGGAGGAGGTTAGGATCCCTACAAAGGTGGAAGGGAGGCCTATCCTTTAGGAGGTTCTAATATGAGGTGGAAACCATAAACTAAAGGAGGGATTCTGTGGTTATTTAGTCCAACCACTCCCAATGACTCATCCTCGAAGTTGTTAGAGTGGAATATCCAGCTCTATTTTTAAAAAAAAATCCATAAAAAACTCAGTGCGAGTGGCTAACTGAGACAGAGTGCCAACTGGCACGAGGCCCATTGTTAATCTTCCTCGTCGGCGCGAGGGCAGAATTGACTACTCGCGCCAAGGCAAAAACAAGGGTTTCTGAAGCTATGCTCAGGGAATTGTCAACAGGAGGACTATTTCTCTCATGTAAAGTGATGCAGTGATGGTCTTTGCAGGGCATAACACTTCTTATTGATCACAGAAATGACCATCCAATGTGCGAGATGTGGATTGCAAGGATAGTGACAAAATGTTGTGTAACAGGGAGCAACAATGTTCTCAAAGATCGATTTGAGATTAGGATATCATCAGATATGCTTGAAATAAGAGGACATCTACAAGACTGCCTTCAGGACAAGGTATGTGAATTATGAGTTTGTTGTAGTTCCATTCGGCTTGACTAATGCCCCAGCTACATTTATGTGTTTGATGAATAGTGTGTTATGTCTTTATGTGGACACATTTTTTATTGTATTAATTGATGACACCTTGGTATTTTCTAAGAATGAGGAAGTGCATGTCAATTATTTAGCAACATCGTTGAGATTTCTGAAAGAGCATAAGTTATAATCTAATCTTAGCAAGTGTATTTTATTTCAGACAGAGGTACACTACTTGACACATGTTGTTTCCAAGGAAGGCATAACAGTCGATCCAAAAAAGATAAAGGCCATCCTAGAGTTGGAAGCTCATAATAAAGTGGACGAAGTGAGATCATTTATGGGATTAGTAGGTTACTATAGGCAGTTCATCAAGAGCTTCTCATGCATTGCATATCCTATCACATCTTTGCAGAGGAAAGGTAAGAAGTTCGAATGGATAGAATAATTTGCAACTAGTTTTGAGCAATTGAAGCAATTATTGATCAATGTTGCAGTTCTTAAGATTGAAGATATGGATAAAGAGTTTGTGGTGTATATAAACGATTATAAAAGAGGACTTGGTGGAGTCCTTATGCAAGAAGGAAAGCTGGTATGCTATGAGTCTAGGAAATTAAATGAGCATGACCAAAACTATGTGAATCATGATTTTGAGTTGGAAACTATTATTCATGCCTTGAAGATGTGGAGGCATTATCTTCTTGGTAGGAGATTAGTATTGATGAGAAATCACTATGGCTTGAGATATCTTTTTTACCATCTGAATATGAATTCCAGGCAAGCAAGATGGTTGGCTACCCTTCCTAAGTTTGGTTTCTATATCAGATACATCAAGGGTAAGTAGAACCGAGTTGCAATTTTTCTTAGAGGGAGAGTACATGTGAATCATATAACATGTATGAAATCACATGGGATAGACCACAATATAGGATCTTGCAAGTAGGTCAGCGAGATGCAAGTATATGGAGCTCATGCACAGATTACAACAAAGTACAAGTACAGGTGTAGGCACATGTGATTAGAATGCATACTATTATCTCACACCAGATGGTTTTGTGAGATTTAGAGGCAGGATCTATGTGTTAGATGATGGTGAGGCAAATAATATTATATTGTGGGAATTTCACGTCAATCCATACTCGGGTCACCCAAGATATCAAAAAACATTGACGGAAATAAAGAAGTTATACTATTGGATGAACCTAAAGAAGGAAGTGTCAGATTCCATGGATAGATGTTTGTATTTTCAGCACATAAAGGCAGAATGTAATCATCCAGGTGGTCTACTAGAGCCTATTTTGATTCGAGGATGGAAATGGGAGGTCATTTCCATGGATTTTATTACAGGTCTTTCGAGGACAGTGAGGCGGTATGATTCTATCATGGTTGTGGTATACAAGTTGAGCAAGGTGGCTCACTTCATTCCACTGAATACTACATATTTAGCTAGTGAGCTAGAAGAGGTCTTCATTAGGGAGATTGTGAGATTACATGTTATTCTGAAGAAGATTGTATCGGACAGGGATGCCAAGTTCACTTCCAAGTTTAGGAAGGAGTTTTTTGCAGGATTGGGGATAAATTTGGCCTTCGGTACAACCTATCATCCACATACAGATGGACAGATAGAGTGGGTCAATAGGATCCGGGAAGACATGTTGAGGATGTATGTGATGCACCAATAGAGGATATGGGAGGAGTACCTTCCATTGGCCGATTTCTCATACAAAAAAAGATATTAGGAGTCACTGAGGATGAGTCTGTTTGAGGCATTGTATGTGTGGAGTTATAACACTCCCATAAACTAGAGTGATCTAGTGAATAGGGTACTTATTGCTCCATATATGTACTTATTGCTCCAGATATATTGAAAGATATGGAACAACAAATGAAGGTTATAAAGAAGAATCTAAAGGAATCATGGGACATGAATAAATGTTATGCAAACCAACATAGTGAAGTTAAGGAGTTTCAGGTTGGGGAGCATGTGTATTTGTGCATCAAGCCCAAGAAGAGTTCTTTGAGGATCGGGCATGTGCCAAGTTGGCACCATGATATTGTAGGCCTTTTGAGATCCTTGAGAGGATTGGACCAGTGGCTTATCGACTTGCATTGCCTCCAAGAGTGAAATTCCATGATGTTTTTCATGTTTCGTTACTTAAAATATATGTCATGGATATTGATCATGTTATTGATTGGTACATATTGCAAGTGGGGCAAGAAGGATAATTATAGTCGAAACCCCAATGCATATTGTAGTGTAAACATCTATTACATGATGTCTTCTCGATTTAGTTCTCAGAAAGCATGTAAACATTTTATGTTCATATGAATAGGTGACCTACCTCTTACAGATAAAAAATATTATGATGATTAAATATGATAGATGGGATCAAAACATAAATATTTTGAATTTGAAAATGCCAATAAACCCTTCTAAGAATTGGATAAAAAATAATTTGGAGAAAATATATACACATTTTAAATAGTCTAGATCAGAATAATGAGTAACAATTTTTAAAATAGGAAATCAACTACTTTAGCAAAAGAAAAATGAGCAGGAAATATATCAAAGTTTGTGTTAGGTCCCCCTACTACTAGTGCAGTCCCTTATTGTTGTTAGTGTATCCCCCTTGTTATTATTTTTGTACACTTGTTGTCCCCTTGTTGTTATTATTGTGCTCCATAAAACGCCACTATTGTTATTGTTGTTCCCTTACATTATTATTGTTAGGTTGGGTATGATTATATTGTGACCCCATGGACTCCTATATATAGAAAGGAGGTTTTTTTCATTTCAATCATCCTAGAATTGTTGATTTTTGTAATGTAAATGAGTTTTCCCCCTCGAAGTCGCTTATTTTGAAGGTGTTGACCTCTCTTTTCTTCTATTTTGGGAGTTGGTTTCATAACATTTGGTATCAAAGCTTTAGATTCTATGGTTTTGCTGCTTCAAAAAGGTCATCATTGCATATTCGATATAAAACTTTGGATACGAAGGTTCAAAAGCTATGAAAAAAACCCATTTGCGAAAATATTTGGATGAACGTCGTGTAAACATTTCATATCTTGGTTAGTAATATTTTCAGAGATATGATCTGTGGAAGTTATAGGGTTTTTATAGGCTCTTGAATTTCATCTCAAAGAGCTGACCTTGGGAAAATCATCATAGCTCTCTCTCTAAGCATAGGATTGGAATTATGTAAAAATTGGTTGAAAGTAAATAGATTGTAGTTTACTGTATCAATTTCAGAGTTGAAGGAGGAAACTATGAGACGTGGCACGTTGTACAAGTTCGCTCTACTGAACTAGTCCATAATTAGGTCATTGTGAGAGATTGGGCATAATTTTCCCTTGAAGAATCCAAATCATGCCAGAACTATGGCATTGGAAAGAGGACTTAGAGGGCTAGTACAAGATAGAAATTCAGATCTTGAAGATCTAAAATAAGAGAGATAAATCAGGCTCAATATAGACCTCCTAAAAATCAAGAAAAAAGGTGTGTATTTTTTAAACACGTTTGCATAACATTTGTTTGAAAAATCAGTTTGAAGTGATTCTAAGGGCATATTGAAGGATAGATATCAGTATTGAGTTATATAATGCCTCCCAAAAATAATTCCACACCCATTAAGCCCTCGAAAATCTCTACTATGACATGTGAAGATGAAGAATTGTAGTATGATATATATCAAAATTACGGAACCAAGTGCAACAAATTTCGATCTTACAAAGAGCAATAAAAATGACATAGATAGTTTAAAAGAAAAATTGAAGGCTAAGTTGGATGGTTTGAAGGATCAAATGAAAGCTAATGTGGATGATAAAGTAGTGGAATATCACATCGAGCATCAACAAAAATTTCTCCAACTCTCAAAGGATAACCTAACCTTGGTGCAGAATCAAATGAAACAACAGGAGGATCAACATCGCAGCGAAAGAAGTTCTGAAGCAGTCACATAAAAAAGAACTTGAAAACTACGAAATCGATCAATTTCAGAGTATCTCAGGAAGTGGAAGAACTTACCCGTTGAATATTCCACATTGGAGGATGAAAATTTTATACAGAAGCATCAAGAAATAATCAAGCGTTGAGGACAACACTTGTTTGAAGGAGAGGGGAATGTTAGGTCCCTATATTACTAGTGTAGTCCCTTATTGTTGTTAGTGTAGCCCCCTTATTATTATTTTTGTGCCCATGTAGTCCTCATATTGTTATTATTGTTCCCCATAAAGCCCCACTATTGTTATTGTTGTGCCCTTACATTATTATTATTAGGTCACCTAGGATTATATTGTGACCCCATGGACTCATATATATAGAAATGAGGTTTTGTCACTTGAATCGTCCAAGAATTGTTCATTTATGTTTCCCCCTCGAAGTGGCTTATTTATAAGGCGTTGATCTCTCTTTTCTTCTATTTTGGGAGCTAGTTTCATAACAATTTTCTTGACTTTGATTAATATATTTTTTTGATAGTATTATGCTGAAAGAAACAGGTATATAAAACATAATATATGATAATTTAGCAATCAAGAAGAAGGAATTATGCTTATTTTCCTGAAAGGATCCATTTGAGGATATCTTAGTGTCTGTCACATTATTTTTGTAATGCTAATAACATTATAATTCCAATACTAATCAAATTAAAGTAATATTAGACTCTAGATATTGATTTTAAGCCTGATCTTTTTAAGCAGCAAAAAAGAAATATTTTGTTTTTTTGGAATTTTTGTAAATATTGGATATTGATTAAAATGAATATAAAATAATATAGATCCTTCTTTATTATTATTTTAATAGCATAAATCAATATTCATAGCATATTTATTTAGCAAATAGATACTTCATATCTATTAAATACAAAGAGAAAAAAAGTAGGTTTGTTTTTAGGGTTTTTCCCCTCCTTTATCTATTACATACAACAAATACAAAATAAACAAGGTTTGATTTTGCACTTTTTTTTCTTCTTTATTTCAAATTATACTTTGAACATTAATTTATTTTCTATTAAACACCTACATGCATATAGGAAAATCTCCCCTGAAATTTACAGCTAATTGAAACTTCCTTACTAAAGTTGAAACAAACTATTTACTCATAGAAAAATTAATGCCTTAGCGTTGATTACTAAATAGAAAATCTCAAGAGCCTAAAAGAACATAATATCAAATAATGGTGGAACAAGATGCCAGAATCAATTATAAGAGTAATAAGAGATTGTAAAATAGGCAATATGAATTCCAGTCACATCTAAGGTGCTCTGATCGACGAATATTCATAGTGGAGAATAATGGTCATAGATTTTCCATTTTGGATGGCCAGGAAGCTCAATTTTTTTTCACCTTTAGGGGTAGGGCGGAATGCACCACATGCTTCAGAATTCAAAGAAATCAAAGACATGTTAGGATATTCCGACATATAGGAATAGTTAAGAATAACTTAGTCTAGTGTAGAGTTAGGTAAAGTGTGTTTCTTTACTATGTACATTTGTAACTTATAATCTGACGATCATGATTTGTAGTGATCTGACGGTTCACTCTCTCCTTGATATTAACGACACTTGATTCATGGCTTAACAACCAATTGGTCATTGATCTCTATTTAAAGAGCATGGAGGGTCATTTTTCCAATAACCGTTTATGAGAGAAACACATGTAACTTTTCTTTTTATATTAATAAATTGCCTGAAGTGGCCACGTTGGCTCAGACCGTGGAATGTTTCCCTCTTCAAGGGTTTTAACCACGTGATATACTGGTGTACTGATTTGTGATATTTTTGTGATCAGTGACCTTTGGTTTTTTATCTAAGGAACTTACCCTGTAAATTCTTACATTGTATCAGAGCTATTTTGAGGATCGCATCCGTTGTTGATCCAAATCCAAAGCCGGTTTGACTACATGCGACTGTCTTTTTCTAGATCTACTATTTCAAAACATTTTAAGGCCTAGAGAACTGCTCTGTTGTGTATGGATCATCTCTTACAGTGAGGAACCTCTTTCGTTTCATGAAAAAAAAAAATCGGTTTCCAAATTTATGTCAGTTTATATCTGGAGCGTCTCTTATAGTGAGGAACCTCTTTTGTTTGATGCAAAAAGGTTTTCAGTTTCCAAATTTATGTCATTTTATATCTAGAGGTATAAAGTATCTGTTTTGAAGTTATATTTGTTAAAAGATCTGCTTATTTTGATTTCCTCTGTTTATTTCAAGTTTTAAGGTTTTATTTATTTTCCATATATATACCCTCTTCTCTGTGTATGATCTTTGCTCTGCATTGTGTTTGGTCTCGGCAAATAAAAAACATGAAGAAGGAAATTTTTTTTTTCTGTGTATGCTCTTTTCCCACGTCTTTGTGCGATCTCAGGAAATCAGAAATAACAGAAAAAAGGATAGTTTCCAATAAGGCTAACCGAAAATCAAATGTTCTGCCATATGGCTTGCATTTCATTTTTTTGTGCTCGGTTTTTGTGTTTTTTTTGCACGAAAAAGAACGCACACTGAAGATTATAAAAAAATAAAAAATAAAATAAAATAAAAAATAAAACCCCTTCCTCCTTTCAAACAATTACAAAATCCTTTTACTATCTCACTTGGTGCGAAGTTCTTTGGGTAATTTCTTAGTGATTTTAGTGGGTAAGTTCTTCCACTCGCTGAGATACTCTGAAATTGATCAATTCCGTAGTTGTCGACTTTTGGTTTCTGTGAATGCTTCAGGTTCCAATATGATTTTTCCTTCCTCATCAAGTTTTGGCAATATTGTTTGAAATGGAATATTTTCACCTATAACCTTATTTAAGCATGAAACATGGAAAATTGGATGCACTCGTGAAGAAGCAGGAAGCTCCAATTTGTATGCCACAATACCAATCTTTTGCAACACCTTGTAAGGACCATAGTACTTTGGCGATAATTTATTATCTTTCTTAGCTTGCTTGAGGGACATTTGTTTGTATGGTTGTAGCCGTAAAAATACCTAGTCTCCTACATCAAAACTTGTCTCGCCGTGATGTTGATCTGCCTGTTGTTTCATTCGATTTTGCACCAAATTCAGGTTGTCGTTTAAGAGTTGGAGAACTTCTTGTTGATGCTTGATGTGATCTTCCACTTCTTGAACCTTCGAATTTTCTCTTAAAGATGATGTGATGGATGGTGGATGATATCCATAAAGTGCCATAAGTGGGGTCTTTTTTGCTACAGTATGGAAGGAAGTGTTATACCACCATTCAGCGAGAGGTAACCACTTGACCCATTGTGTTTGTTTATCAGATACAAAATAATGAAGATATCCTTCCAAACATTTATTTACTATCTCAGTTGTTAGTCATCAGTATTTTTCACTTGTTGGTGATGACTAGTTGTACAGCCAAGTTTTCTAACAGCTGATCTAAAAATTTGTCAAATTTGCCAGCTGGAAAACACCCATAAAATTTTTTTCCCTCCTACCTTTTAGTTCACCCATAACGAGACGAAACCTCATTATCAAATCCTACCTAGCCTCAGCCATACTAGTCTGCCCATTAGCTCTAAAGAGATCATCCAAATCCATTCAAACAATCTCCCCTAAGTTAAGAAGTGGCGCTTTAAGGCATTTCTCCCTTGGCAAACTATCCAAGAGCCAAAGAACCTCCATCTTCTATTGACCGGTCATAACAGACCTTCCCATTTTGCAAATAAAGTTGGTTACAGCCCTAAGTCGTGCCACTAATACACCCTTAAGTTTCAACAATACATAGACCATAAGTCAAGCTGATTTTAGGTGTTTTTATAGTGTTTTATAGATCTTTCAAGGACAAAAACATACCAGCATCTCAGAAGATAATTTTTGGCTCCACATGAGAAGACAACTGCTTCTCAATGTGATCTTGAGCCTGGGGTGCAGCTATAGAGAAAAGAGTTTTTCATCAAGCTCTTGCGACCTCATTCAAAGCCTGAAAGGACAGTGAGAGAAAAAATAACACTATTAAGAGGCTGATGATATGACATGACTGAAAGACCTCCTTCATCTATAAGCAGAGGGTTTTTGAAGACTGAAGAACCTCATTCATCTACAAGTAGAGGGTTGAAAGCGCCTCCTTCATCTATAAGCAGAGGGCCAAAGGTAAAGTCTGTTTTTTAAGCTTTTCACTAACTGTGAAGACAACTTTGAAGTACAGTAAGACAACAAATGAAGATCTCTGCATGAAAATGATGATTAAAAGCAGAGTTAATTGAGACAGAGGTGAAAAGGACTTCAGGCATTTTGTCAAGAAAGGCCTTTTTCTTTCATAAGTAGAGGGCCAAAGCAGGGAATTATTTTAGGTTTTGACTGACCAAAAGACAAATGGTAAGAGCAACAGAAGATAGTGAAAGCTTCTGAACAGGGAAAATCATGTCAAAGTTACAAAAACTCACCTCCTTGACAAACTCTATAGTTGGTTAAAAGACAGGTCATGACACAGGCCAATGATGTTGATTATATTTCAAAAGGTTATGGCATGAGTTTCACAGCTCTGGAGCGTCATTCAAAGCCAATAAGGCACCTCACTGTTACATTCCAAGTGAAAGGAGAGTTGTAAAAGGAATCCCTTTTCAGTGGACAGAGGATGGAAAAGCATGACTAAATACAACTGAATTTTTGCACCCACTGTCAGAAGAAGAACTCAAAGGACACCTAACAGTTACATCAGTTTTCACAGTAGACATTGTCACCTTTAAAGCATTAGGAGCGAACAATGCTAGTTTGGGTTTTCAAAAAGGTGAAGCTACCTTCTTCAAAAGTGTTAAAGAAAACCTCATATGACCTCAAGTAAACCTCAGACATGTCATACAAAGACAAGAGATGTAAAGGAGATATTAAAATGGCAGTTAAGTTTCTTCCTCTGCAAAAAGGCAGTACCACTCAAAAGCACATCAGTAATCCTCATATAGCTAAGAACAGTTTTGTCTCTCACAGTGCAGATATCAAGGGAAGATTTTTTCTCTTTATTAAGAAAACAGCCAAAGTTAAATTCTCAAATGGTTGTTTCATGTCAAGAAGGGGCCAATTTCATAAAATAACTGCTCATTTCCAATATGACACCTATTCAAACGAAGGGTAACAAGTTATGTTTTAAATGGATAAGGTTTCAAGTGTTAAGGCAAAGGCGCTTTCAAACATCTCTTGAAAAACCCTCACCAATCAAGTGTCAAAAAAGACTTCGGCTTTTTCGCTCTCAAAAGAGTTGATTGACTGTGCAAACCTCTTTAAATCTCTCAAAACACAAGTCAACTCTCCCTTTCGATGTCCACGAGACCAAAAAGAAGAATTTCGAGCAATGAGCAGAAGTTTTTGAAAGTTCAAGGCTGCGTGGCGTGCCTAGAAAAGCACACAGCGTGTTCAACCTGATATTTTACACAACATTGAACTGTTGCACAGCGCACCTGTGGGCATCGGTCCTGTCGGCCCGACAGTTGACCCGACAGCCCATATTACGCGACACTTTCTCAGTCAAATGCGCCGCGCTTGTGTTAGGCCTCCAACACGCCTCCAACCTGCCTTCAAGGTGACTCCAAACCACAAGCAAAGATTTGCATCATGTTTTGAGGTACTGTGTCTTGCTCCCCCTTAAATTCAAGTTTGCTAGATGGTGTTTGGGGCAGAGGAGGTCTGTTTTGAAACGAGATATGTTAAGTGACTGTTTTGAAAGAGGGATAAGGTGCTTGATTTGAAATTTGAGTTTGAAATAACTATGTTTGCCCAGCAGTAAGCTTAACCAAATAATGTTTTCCTATTAATGATTCGAACCCTCACAAACTGCCCTCAAACAGTGTTGGAAGAAGAAACATAGGGTTTTGAAAGGTGCAACTATGGGCCTATGTTCAAAACAGCAGTGATCATTATATGAGCATTTCTTGACCTTCAAAACTCTCCTCCATATGTTAAAAAGACAAAGGCAGTGTTGTCTCCTTTTTTACTCCATAAAACGAACTTTAATTGTCTGAAGTTGTAGATCACTACTTGGAGGTATTATCAAAATCTGGGGTATGAGAAACAAAGAAGTATAAGGAGGGAAGTGTTGTAGTTAAGGAAGAGTTTTATTGTTTGAACTCCTACAGGTCTTTTGTGATTACACCAAACACAAAGAGTTTGATGACTCTACCTATAACACAGTCACCTTTGACTGTGTATTTGTTTTTTTTGGTTGACTATGTGATGATTATTGAATCTACCTATTGAGTGGCATACAAAAAAGAAAGAGCAATGTTTTGAATTGAGAAGGTGATTGTTTTGCCTTTATTCAAAAAAAGGGCTGCCCTATTGCCTCAAAACACCAAAGCTGGGTGACCTTATCATAAACTCAGAAAATAATTTTTGACTGTGTTGACTGTGTGCTTATCATAAATATTGGTTGTTTGGCTTACAAAGGGAGGAAAGGACAGTGTTTTGGGAGGAAAAGGGACCTAATATCACAGAGGCATCACATACAGCATTTGAAAACCAATTCTACCTTGATCAAACAGTGATTGACAGTGACTGTGAGACAGAGTAGCAGGAGCAGCATAACAGTGATGAACAAGGACGGGAAAAGGGGTAGCCTTATGAGACAGAAAAATAGCATAAATATCATGAAGGGCATTCTCCAATGCATGTGCTAGCTGCCTCTCCTAGGCAAGGGGCCATGACTTCTTCACCAAATCTAGAAGCCAAAACAATGAAGAAGAACACCTAAGAAAAGCTCAAAACTGTCCAAAGAGGGCTCCCGATGAGAAAGAAGGAGAAAGACACCTCTATGCTTGGAATTTTGGCCCGAGTTTCTAGACATGTTTCTAAAAATCTTTGAGGGAATTACTCGCCAAAATTTGGCAAATTTTGACACGATCTTGTTTTTTGACATTTTTGGGTTTTTGGCCAAAACTCATGGGCTTCGCCATTTCATTTTGGGGGATCGTCATAGGAAGAGAATGGTATCATTGGATGCCATATTTTTAGGGGCACATACTCAATGATTTTAAAAACATTTGAAGATCATTTTCTTCCCCAAAATGGTGAAAAACACTCGCTTTTTCAACATTCTGCCCCGTTTATCAGCAAGGTTTAAATTCTGGTTTTTTACACATAGGTTCAGTTTTGGAGAACTTCCAGGTATCAGTTTGAGAAAATTTTAGTTGTTACAGAAAGTAGATACTCAGAGCTTTCCAACGAGCTATCATGATCCTTTTTTCAACATCGGGAAAACTGCCAAATGTTGCCGGCAAGTCAGGGGACCTTTTGCTGATGTAAATTTTGAATATTTTTGTAAATTTTGAACCTTTAAAAACTGATATTTCCTCATGTTCGTTTAGGTATTTTTGCAAATGAGAAGTGATGAAAAGTCAATTAAATTCCCCTTTTTAGCATTTTTTAGATATTTTATGAGATATTTTGTGCCTTGGGCTTTGCAAAGCCTCAAGGACAAGTTTAGATATTTTTATTAGGCCAATGGGAGAGCAAGTTGAACCATGAGGTTTTCCTCACTTGAGCCTATATATTCCAAAGGCTTTTATTGTAAAACAAGGCTGAACATGAGAAGAGAAGAAATATATGGTCATATAAGCTTTGGAATAAATACTTGTCTTATGCTTTTGGATTGCCTCTTGGATGCTCTTGGATGAATGAAGAAGGATTGTTGTTGGATTCCATGACTTGGTACAATGGTATAGTGTCTCTTGCTTTGTTGTTGTTTTCTAGTTTACATTCATGAATACATGTTTCTTGCTTGTTATAGATCAGTAAAGAACAAATTTGAGACATGCCCATGGAGGCACCTCAAATTTCCTGTTTCTTCATAGCTTCTTTGTTTTCTTCTTCCTAAGTAACATTAAAGAATTATTTATTGCTCTTTAATATTTAGGATATTGTTGCTTGTTTCATTCATGGTTTTATACATGCTAAGTATGACTTACGGTACGCCCTGCTTACCTATGGCTAGCTATAGTTCCATCCATGAAATTTCTCTTTGACTGATTAGATTATCATTTTGTTTGAACCAAGGAGGCCTAGTTTTGATCTAGCCCTTTGCCTAAAACTATGCAAATATTGTTGTTCAAAGTGCCCAATAACTTGAAGTACTGTGTTTAGGCGTTCCGACATATTAAGTTAAGTTTTTTGTCTTTCTTAAGTGTTTTCCCCAAAGTCTGATAGCCATTTCCCAAAGTTAGAGGGTCATATACTTCTATGTGTGGCTTGAATGTTTATTTTTATGTATTGATTAGCTTATAGTTACATTTTGCATGATTAATGGTTTGACCTACCATGTTTATGTTATCTATAGAACTAGTTATGCTTGAAACTCTTTGTTTTTCACAAACTTGATGTCCATTTACTCCATTTTGCCCAAAGATCCTTTCTACCTTGAATCAAATCGGCCCTTCAACAGCCTTGTATCACCGTCTGATAGATTTCTTGACCTTTTTGACCCCATAGCGCAGTTGATCTGACATTTTTTTACCTATCTTATATCTTTGATCAGTTTCATCCCTCACAACTTAAAAACCAAAACCAAAAAAACTTATTTCATAACTAGCCAAAAATCATAACACAATAAGCAAACACACAGATATCCCTTACACATATAGAGAGAGCCCTCTCTGAGTCCAGGAAGGCTAGGTCCTTGGGCTCCAAAGCTTGGTTTGATGTTACACTGCCATTTGGCTTGCCAATCAGCCAAATCACGGGACCCTAAGTAATAAACAAACTTAGATTCCCTAAACATTTAAGAGACCTTTAAGAATACTATTTGACTGACTTATCCCACCGCTCACTAACATAATGGTGATCACGGTGGGACTCGAGTAATAAACAAACTTAGATTCCCTAGACCTTAAGAGACCTTTAAGAATACTGTTTGACTGACTTATCCCACCGCTCACTAACATAATGGCGATCACGGTGGGACGATGAGTAATAAACAAACTTAGATTCCCTAAACATTCAAGTAGCCTTAAGAATACTATCTGATTGACTTATCCCACCGCTCACTAACATAATGGCGACCACGGTGCGACTTACTGAGTACATGACAGTCTAGAAAACTCTTATAGACTCTTTAGTCCTTCAACACTAAACTCAGACCATCAGCCTTTAGAATCATTTAGAGTAAACTCTCTGTTTCACCATCTTAGCAAAGTGATGAGTCAGGTTTATAACACTCTTACATACTAGGCTGCACATAAAACTCAGAAAAAACCACAAAAACTCCCTTATATTGGTTTTTGACAGTATTGGTGGTGGACCATACACATATACCTCAAAACAACTAAAAATCCACCTGGCGACTCCACTAGCCTCCAGTAGGCCTTACTACTTTACTAAACTCTAGGCTACTATCTGATTAAGCCACCTCATCGCCACACTAACATAATGGCGATCACGGTGGGACTCTGAGTAATAAACAAACTTAGATTCCCTAAACATTCTAGCAGCCTTAAGAATACTATCTGATTGACTTATCCCACCGCTCACTAACATAGTGGCGATCACAGTGGGACCTTCCGAGTTAGTGAAAATCTAAGTACTCCTTAGTAACTTCCGAAGTCTCAATCAAGCTTAGAAAACTCAAGTGTTGTTTGAAGAGTAGAAGCTGGCTCTTTCACCATCTTAGCAAAATGATGATTCAGTTATAGGACACTCTTCCAAACCTTAGGATTACATAAAAAACTCATAAAAACCCAAAAAAACTCCCTTAGATTGGTTTTTGTCAGTACTGGTGGTGGACCATACACATATACCTCAAAACAACCAAGTTCCACCTAGCGACTCCACTAGCCTCCAGTAGGCCTTACTATTTTACCGAACTCTAGGTTACTATCCGATCGACCTATCCCATTGCTCACTAAACATAGCGAGAGATGGTGGGACACTGAGTACATGACAGTCTAGCAAACTCTTATAGACTCTTTACTCCTTTAGATACTTAAACAAGCAAGCAATCCATAAGATCATTTAGAGTAAACTCTTTTTGTTATCACCACCCTAGCAAAGTGATGAAACAAGTTTAGAATACTTTAGAAAACCTTATAGGCTATACAAAAGCTCAGAAAACCCCAAAACATTCCCAGATTGGCTTTTCCCTAGTTATTGGTGGTGGACCATAGCTACATCTTTACAAAAACAACCAAGTTCCACTTGGCGACTCCACAACTCCCAATAGACTTAAAGACTCCACTGGAGGAAGAACCTAAAACATGACCAGTCATCCTAGAAATAAAAAGCACTCAGGACTTAGTTGGATTCAAGAAATTATTGTCTTTATCTATAAGTATGTTCTATCCTAATTTGAGCCTGATCGGGAATACACCGATGAGATCTACATTGATCATTGGAAAGATCTCAAACCTCAAAAAGCTAAGCCTCAAATTTCAGACCATGAACAGGCTTGTACACCTGTGCTTACCCCAGATTCACCTATGGAAAACCTAGAAAAACATGAACCTCATGCTACCTTTCCCACTCTGGCTGAAACCTCAAATAGTCACGAACCTCTCTTTACACTACCTATATCCACAAAGGTCCCAGAAAGATACAAGCCTCTGGTTTTACCTCCCATCTTTCAAGCCCTTCCTACAAATCTTCAAAATAAATTACCCAGATTTGATGGAGAAAGCTCCAAAGTCACCGCTGAAGAGCACGCCCAAAAACATGAGGATTTACTTGACCTTTATGACATAGAAGAATATGATGTGCGTATTAGAATGTTTTCCTTATCATTACAAGGAAAAATTAAGAGTTGGTTTAAAGACCTTCCCGCTGTAAGCATTACCAATTTTCATCAGTTCACTCAAATATTCCTAGATAGGTGGGTGGTCATGGGTAATAAAGTTCTCATCATAAAGGAGTAAAATCAGTTAAAAAGACAACCAGGGGAGACAATACAAAACTTTTTAGCCAGGTTCAATAAAGTATACCATGCAATGCCTGCTAATCTAAAGCCACCCCTCGGATGTGCTCTCTTGCACTACCCAGAGATGGT
This sequence comes from Pinus albicaulis, assembly GCA_034641835.2. Classification (NCBI taxonomy): domain Eukaryota; kingdom Viridiplantae; phylum Streptophyta; class Pinopsida; order Pinales; family Pinaceae; genus Pinus; species Pinus albicaulis. The sequence goes on along the minus strand of CM076583.1, from coordinate 893,623,574 downwards.
TTTCCAGATAAGAAACAAAGATCCTTTGACCCCAGAAGAAATGCAAAGGATATCATTTGATGTAGAATTCAACATACTAAATAGGGAGGCACAACTAAGAATAATATAGAAAGACAAAGCAAATCAAGAGAGACTAATATCTTCAGAGGAAAAGTTGAAAAAATTGGTATGTATGTTTGGTAAAATAGAGCATCTACTTGACAGGAAAAGAGAAAAACACAAAGTTAAGGTTAACACTGCTTATTCAAACCAACCTACACTTCTTCCTCAGGATGAACACACTCGACTATTACAAGACAAGAGTTATAAACAAAATGTGCCTAATGGGAAAGTTGCAAATAAAAACATAGAGGAATGCTCTAAAGTAACTATCAACCATTTTGAAATCACAGATCCTGAAATGGAAGAAGAATCAAAACCTTTAGGTTCTCTACCCTTATGCTTTAAATCATTCCAGACTTTGAAAGAAAATTTGCATCCTAAAGATCTCTCAACAATTATTCAGGAAAACCCTGCTCAAGTTAACTCTCACCTAAATCAAGAAGAGCTGATTGAAGAGGAATTCAAATATGAGATAGAAGATAAATCAAAACCTGTAGGGTCTCTACCTTATGTTGGGAGTCATTTGAGTTCATAAAAGCAAACTAGCCCCCTAAGAATCTATCAGAGGAAACTCCTGAATCCCATGTTTACTATCCTCAACATCACAAAGAATTGGTTGAAGACGAAAACAAGCAAGCAATGAAAAAGAACCCACAGGATCTCTCGAAGGACATGAGTGATGATTCATCATCTCTCATAGGTGAAGCCAAAAAAGACATTCATATTTCAAATCAGATTTCCCAAGAGAAAGAGGATTATTGTAGAGAAATGAAAATGCCTCCCTTTTTAACTGAAGAGGAAATAGATCAACTTATAAACATGCAGACAACCTCTGAAACTTCACATAACCACAAATTTTCTAATCTTTCTCCTATTAATCTTGCATATCATAAGTCAAAAAATAGATTTGTAAATCAATTTGAAGAAAAGCAATCGGATAGTCCAATATGCATGGTTGATGACATTAATTATAATGATGATTTTCCAAGGTTTGATCAATATTGTGATAATGATGATGATTTCCAAACATAATCTAACTTTGCAGAAAACTCGGTTTTTTATTTTTGGGAGGAAGCTCAGTTTCATAAACTTGAGAAAAGTGAGCAGCCATTACAGGTCATCTATGACACTGATGAGGAGAGCCTTGAGAGTTTAGAAGTAAGTGAAGAGTCTCGGACTCTTTGCTCTACTTCACTTCAGTCCATCAGAGATAACATTCACATAATTGGAAATAAACAGTTTTTCAACTTTGATGATGAGGTTGAGGAGGATGATGAAATTCCCGAGCATGTTGTAATTGAAAAGCCTTTTCCTGAAATGGTTGGGAAAATCATTTTAGACATGGAATCTTCCTTTACTCCAGATTTGCAGCCACCAAGTTCCATTGAGTTACAAATTGCAGATGAAGAAATTGAGGTTGATAAACACATGGGAGTTGTCACACTATCCTTTCAAGATAATTTACTATCAAAGTGTATCCCTGCTCGTCAACCTGATGACCTTCACACAGTTTTTAGCCCGCCCTATCAAAACACATCAGCTTGGAAAGAAAACTACACTACAATATATGATGAGTCTAACATTTCAAGTGATCATGAGCAAGGGGAAGAGTTGCTTTACCAGGAGAGTCCTAGATATAGCCAAGTGGAAGAAAGAGTAGTCCTGAATGAAGCCTATATCTCAAATCCTCTAGATCAGGTATTATTCCAAGATCCATTTGTTGTTTTCCTTGAGAAGTCTGAAAGAGTAGTGGGTTCTATCATGAACAAGTTGCTACCAAGAATGAGAAAAAATTTAAGCACTACTGTCCGAAAACAAGCCAAATGGGAGTGGTCTTTTCATTACTTCAGCATCATGAAAGAACTAAACCAAAATCATCCATGTAATCATCTACTTGACTGGTTGCATTGGAAAATAGAGTTCACCAAACAAATGTCTATTGTGTATAGATTAGATTAGGATAGATAGACATCATTGGAAAATAAGCTCAACCTTGTGAGCATCTTTTCAGTTCTACATTGTTTGAAGAAAAAGTGAAAAAAGAAGAAAATACAAAAATTGTAAAAAGTAGAAAAAGAGGGCAGTTTCTAAAGAGCAATGGTAAAGCCCCGTATCCAAAAATAGTCATGTTGAAAGCGAGCAAGTCTAAATGCCGCTACTAGTACTAAAATGTCTTGTTCAGTTATCTAGCCTAATCATAGCTGAACATGTTTAAATTTAATTGCTGATAAGCTAGTGAGTGAAAACGATGGTCAACATTGTGTAAGCTTGACTTATCAAAGAGAGTAGATTAGGAAAAGATACTGGTTCCACACGCCCAAAACAGAACCAAAGAGGGAAGCAGGGATGAAGAACAAATTATACATCTTAGCCCTATTTTTCCTAGTTTCCATTTATGCATAATAATATTTGTGCGCAACTTGTCTTTTATGCCGCAAATACATGACAAATCAGACTGTCTAATCCTGATTTGATCATCTTTTAAATTTCGTGTTTTAGATTAGAGAACAAAATCCTGTCAAACTACCTAATCTTGACAGTCGATATAGCGTAGGTAGAGTAATGAAGGAGTTCATCAGTTTAATCTGGACTCCCGACAGATATAAGCGTAGAATTAGATAGGTTCATTTTTCAAAAATAAAAAATATGTATTGTCAAAGGACTGCTAGTTCAAATGCGCCAAAAAGGAAGAAAAAAAATGTTAGGAAAAATAGTGGGGTAGGTAGAAATATCATGGATGCTAATCATGCTGTCACTTTCAAAAGTAGCATTAAAGAAGGGTGAAATTTTGTGCTAATGGGTAAGGCACTGGTCTTCGTAAGCCAAAGATCTGAAATTCTGGACACCTCTTGAAAAGGAGCTGCCCTCCCCAAATGGAGCCACTGTTAGTCATCAGTATTTTTCGCTTGTTGGTGATGACTAGTTGTATAGCCAAGTTTTCTAACAGCTGATCTAAAAATTTGTTAAATTTTCCAGCTGGAAAACACCCATAAAACTTTTTTCCCTCCTACCTTTCAGTTCGCCCATAACAAGACGAAACCTCATTATCAAATCCTACCTAGCCTCAGCCATACTATTCTGCCCATAAGCTCTAAAGAGATCATCCAAATCCATTCAGACAATCTCCCCTAAGTTAAGAAGTGGCGCTTTAAGGCATTTCTCCCTTGGCAAACTATCCAAGAGCCAAAGAACCTCCATCTGCTATTGACCGGTCATAACAGACCTTCCCATTCTGCAAATAAAGTTGGTTACAGCCCTAGGTCATGCCACTAATACACCCTTAAGTCTCAGCGATACATAGACCATAAGTCAGGCTGATTTTAGGTGTTTTTACAGTGTTTTATGGATCTTTCAAGGACAGAAACATATCAGCATCTCAGAAGACAATTTTTGGCTCCACGTGAGAAGACAACTGCTTCTCAATGTGATCTTGAGCCTGGGATGCAGCTACAGAGCAAAGAGTTTTTCATCAAGCTCTTGCGACCTCATTCAAAGCCTGAAAGGACAGTGAGAGAAAAAATAACACTGTTAAGAGGCTGATGATATGACATGACTGAAAGGCCTCCTTCATCTATAAGCAGAGGGTTTTTTAAGATTGAAGAACCTCCTTCATCTACAAGCAAAGGGTTGAAAGAGCCTCCTTCATCTATAAGCAGAGGGCCAAAGGTAAAGTCTATTTTTTAAGCTTTTCACTAACTGTGAAGACAACTTTGAAGTACAATAAGACAGCAAATGAAGATATCTGCATGAAAATGATGATTAAAAGCAGAGTTGATTGAGACAGAGGTGAAAAGGACATCAGGCATTTTGTCAAGAAAGGCCTTTTTCTTTCATAAGCAGAGGGACAAAGCAGGGAATGATTTTAGGTTTTGACTGACCAAAAGACAAATGGTAAGAGCAACAGAAGATAGTGAAAGCTTCTGAACAGGGAAAATCATGTCAAAGTTACAAAAACTCAACTCCTTGACAAACTCTGTTGTTGGTTAAAAGACAGGTCATGACACAGGCCAATCATGTTGATTATATTTCAAAAGGTTATGGCATGAGTTTCACAGCTCTGGAGTGGCATTCAAAGCCAATAAGGCACCTCACTGTTACATTCCAAGTGAAAGGAGAGTTGTAAAAGGAATCCCCTTTCAGTGGACAGAGGATGGAAAAGCATGACTAAATACAACTGAATTTTTGCACCCACTGTCAGAAGAAGAACTCAAAGGACACCTAACAGTTACATCAGTTTTCACAGTAGACATTGTCACCTTTAAAACATCAGGAGCGAACAATGCTAGTTTGGGTTTTCAAAAAGGTGAAGCTACCTTCTTCAAAAGTGTTAAAGAAAACCTCATATGACCTCAATTAAACCTCAGACATGTCATACAAAGACAAGAGATGTAAAGGAGATATTAAAATGGAAGTTAATTTTCTTCCTTAGCAAAAAGGCAGTACCACTCAAAATCACATCAGTAATCCTCATATAGCTCAGAACAGTTTTGTCTCTCACAGTGCAGATATCAAGGGAAGATTTTTTCTCTTTATTAAGAAAAAAGGCAAAGTTAAATTCTCAGATGGTTGTTTCATGTCAAGAAGAGGCCAATTTCATAAAATAACTGATCATTGCCAATATGACACCTATTCAAACGAAGGGTAACAAGTTATGTTTTAAATGGATAAGGTTTCAAGTGTTAAGGCAAAGGCGCTTTCAAAAATCTCTTGAAAAACCCTCACCAATCAAGTGTCAAAAAAGACTTTGGCTTTTTCGCTCTCAAAAGAGTTGATTGACTGTGCAAACCTCTTTAAATCTCTCAAAACACAAGGCAACTCTCCCTTTCGATGTCCACGAGACCAAAAATAAGAATTTCAAGCAATGAGCAGAAGTTTTTGAAAGTTCAAGGCTGCGCGGCGCGCCTGGAAAAGCGCACGATGCGTTCAGGCTGATTTTTTACACAATGTTGAACTGTCGCGCGGTGCGCCTGTGGGCATCGATCCTGTCAGCCCGACAGTTGACCCGACAGCCCATATTGCGCGGCACTTTCTCAGTCAAACGCGTCGCGCTTGTGTTAGGCCTCCAACACGCCTCCAACCTGCCTTCAAGGTGACTCCAAACCACAAGCAAAGATTTGCATCATGTTTTGAGGTACTGTGTCTTGCTCCCCCTTAAATTCAAGTTTTCTAGATGGTGTTTGGGGCAGAGGAGGTCTGGTTTGAAACGATATATGTTAAGTGACTGTTTTGAAAGAGGGATAAGGTGCTTGATTTGAAATTTTAGTTTGCAATAACTATGTTTGCCCAACAGTAAGCTTAACCAAATAATGTTTTCCTATTAATGATTCGAAACCTCACAAACTACCCTCAAACAGTGTTGGAAGAAGAAACATAGGGTTTTGAAAGGTGCAACTGTGGGCCTATGTTCAAAACATCAGTGGTCATTATATGAGCATTTCTTGACCTTCAAAACTATCCTCCGTATGTTAAAAAGACAAAGGCAGTGTTGTCTCCTTTTTTACTCCATAAAACCAACTTTAATTGTGTGAAGCTGTAGATCACTACTTGGAGGTATTATCAAAATCTGGGGTATGAGAAACAAAGAAGTATAAGGAGGGAAGTGTTGTAGTTAAGGAAGAGTTTTATTGTTTGAACTCCTACAGGTATTTTGTGCTTACACCAAACACAAAGAGTTTGATGACTCTACCTATAACACAATCACCTTTGACTGTGTATTTGTTTTTTTTGGTTGACTATGTGATGATTATTGAATCTACCTATTGAGTGGCATACAAAGAAGAAAGAGCAATGTTTTGAATTGAGAAGGTGATTGTTTTGCCTTTATTAAAAAAAATGGCTGCCCTATTGCCTCAAAACACCAAAGTTGGGTGACCTTATCATAAACTCAGAAAATCATTTTTGATTGTGTTGATTGTGTGCTTATCATAAATATTGGTTGTTTGGCTTACAAAGGGAGGAAAGGAAAGTGTTTTGGGAGGAAAAGGGACCTGATATCATAGAGGCATCACATACAGCATTTGAAAACCAATTCCACCTTGATCAAACAATGATTGACAGTGAATGTGAGACAGAGTAGCAGGAGCAGCATAACAGTGATGAACAAGGATGGGAAAAGGGGTAGCCTTATGAGACATAACAGCAGCATAAATATCATGAAGGTAATTCTCCAAAGCATGTGCTAGCTGCCTCTCCTAGGCAAGGGGCCTTGACTTCTTCACCAAATCTAGAATGCCAAAACAACGAAGAAGAACACCAAGAAAAGTTCAAAACTGTCCAAAGAGGGCTCCCGATGAGAAAGAAGGAGAAAGACACCTCTATGCTTGGAATTTTGGCCCAAGTTTCTAGACATGTTTCTAAAAATATTTGAGGGACTTACTCACCAAAATTTGGCAAATTTTGACACGATCTTGTTTTTTGACATGTTTGGGTTTTTGGCCAAAACTCATGGGCTTCGCCATTTCAGTTTGGGAGATCGTCATAGGAAGAGAATGGTATCATTGGATGCCATATTTTTAAGGGCACATACTCAGCGATTTTCAGAACATTTGAAGATCAATTTCTTCCCCAAAATGGCGAAAAACACTCGCTTTTTCAACATTCTGCCCTGTTTATCAGCAAGGTTTAAATTCTGGTTTTTTACACACAGATTCAGTTTTGGAGAACTTCTAGGAATCAGTTTGAGAAAATTTCAGTTGTTACAGAAAGTAGACACTCAAATCTTTCCAACGAGCTATCATGAGCCTTATTTTGACATCAGGAAGACTGCCAAATGTTGCCGGAAAGTTAGGGGACCTTTTGCTGATGTAAATTTTGAATATTTTTGTAAATTTTGAACCTTTAAAAACTGATATTTCCTCATGTGCGTTTAGGTATTTTTGCACATGAGAAGTGATGAAAAGTCAATTAAATTCCCTTTTTTAGCACTTTTTAGATATTTTATGAGATATTTTGTGCCTTGGGCTTTGCAAAGCCTCAAGGACAAGTTTAGATATTTTTATTAGGCCAATGGGAGAGCAAGTTGAACCATGAGGTTTTCCTCACTTGAGCCTATATATTCCAAAGGCTTTTATTGTAAAACAAGACTGAAATTGAGAAGAGAAGAAATATATGGTCATATAAGCTTTGGAAGAAATAATTTTCTTATGCTTTTGGATTGCCTCTTGGATGCTCTTGGATGAATGAAGAAGGATTGTTGTTGGATTCCATGACTTGGTAGAATGGTATAGTGTCTCTTGCTTTGTTGTTTTCTTCTAGTTTACATTCATGAATACATGTTTCTTTCTTGCTATAGATCAATAAAGAACAAATTTGAGACATGCCCATGGAGGCACCTCAAATTTCCTGTTTCTTCATAGCTTCTTTGTTTTCTTCTTCCTAAGTAACATTAAAGAATTTTTGACTACTCTTTAATATTTAGGATATTGTTGCTTGTTTCATTCATGGTTTTATACATGCTAAGTATGACTTATGGTACGCCCTGCTTACCTATGGCTAGCTATAGTTACATCCATGAAATTTCTCTTTGACTGATTAGATTATCATTTTGTTTGAACCAAGGAGGCCTAGTTTCGATCTAGCCCTTTGCCTAAAACTATGAAAATCTTGTTGTTCAAAGTGCCCAATAACTTGAAGTATTGTGTTTAGGCGTTCCAGCATAGTAAGTTAAGTTTTTTTTCTTTCTTAAGTGTTCTCCCCAAAGTCTGATAGTCATTTCCCAAAGTTAGAGGGTCATATACTTCTATGCATGGCTTGAATGTTTATTTCTATGTATTGATTAGTTTATAGTTACATTTTGCATGATTAATGGTTTTCCCTACCATGTTTATGTTATCTATTGAACAAGTTATGCTTGAAACTCTTTGTTGTTCACAAAATTGATGTCCATTTACTCCATTTTGCCCAAAGATCCTTTCTACCTTGAATCAAATCGGCCCTTCAACAGCCTTGTATCACCGTCTGATAGCTTTCATGACCTTTTCGGCCCCATAGCCTAGTTGATCTGACATATTTTTACCTATCTTATATCTTTGATCAGTTTCATCCCTCGCAACTTAAAAACCAAAACAAAAAAAAATTACTTCATAACTAGCCTAAAATCAGAACACAATAAGCAAACACACAAATATCCCTTACACATATAGAAAGAGCCCTCTCTGAGTCCAGGAAGGCTAGGTCCTTGGGTTCCAAAGCTTGGTTTTATGTTACGCTGTCATTTGGCTTGCCAATCAGCCAAATCACGGGACCCTAACATCAGTTTGACCATCAGATTGAGGATGACAAGATGAGCTATGAGCTAATTGAGTACCCAAACAAGAAAATAACTCCGTCCAAAAATTTCCAGTAAAAATGGGATCTCTGTCACTCACAATAACCCTTGGGTATCCATGTAGCTTTTGAATTGTGTCCATAAATGTAGTAGCAATTGTACTTGCTTTAAATGGATGAGATAATGCACAAAAGTGTGCATACTTGGTAAGTCTATCAACTACCACCATGATGACACTCTTTCCTTCGGAATTAGGTAAACTTGTGATAAAATCCATTGAAATATCCTCCCAACGTTGACTTGGAATGGATAAATGTTGTAGAAGACCCGGGGACTTAATTGTCTCAACTTGATTCTGCTGGCAAACCAAACATTCCGCCACAAAATTTTGAATATCAGTTTTAAGGCCATCCCAAAAAAATTCTTTCTTCACCCTGTGGTAAGTTTTTAAAAATCCTGAATGTCCTCCTAAAGGAGAATTGTGCAATTCCAAAAGAATATTTTGTTTTAGTTGGGAATTCTTACAAAGATATAAGCGATCTTTGTACCATAAGGAATCATTTTTCCAACTAAATGTATCAAATGTACTAGGATCTTGCTGCAACTTTTGAATGAGTGTCCATACATCTTTGTCCTTTTTCCATTCATCTCTTGCTTCAGTTATCCAATCTGGTTGGATAATAGAAATGGCACAAAGCAATGCTTCCACCTCTTCATTCTTTCTTGAGAGTGCATCTGCAACAACATTAAGCTTTCCTTTTTTGTAGATTATTTCAAAGTCATAACCCAACATATTTGTGACCCATTTTTTCTGCTCTTCTGAAGATAGTCTTTGTTCCAAAAGTGTTTAAGACTATCATGATCAGTTTTTACCTTGAAGTGTCTTCCCATTAGGTAAGTTCGCCATTTCTTTAGTGCATGCAGTATTGCTAACATTTCCTTATCATAAATAGGTTTCTGTAAATACTTTCCTTTGATTGGACGACTTTCAAAAGCAATGGGTCTTCCTTCCTGCATTAAAACTGCACCAATTCCATTTCCTGATGCATCACATTCCACAATAAAGGTTTTTGTGAAGTCTGGCGTAGCTAAGACCGGTGCTAGGCACATTTCCTCTTTAAGATGTTCAAAGGCCTTAGTTGCTTCAGGAGTCCATGAAAATGCATCTTTCTTCAATAATGTTGTTAGAGGTGCTGCTATTCTCCCATATTTCTTAACAAACTTGCGATAATACCCTGTTAACCCGAGAAATCCTCGCAACTGCTTTATGGTTGTGGGGACTTTCCATTCCTTAATGGCTTTAATTTTGTTAGGGTCTACTTTAATACCCTTGTGAGATACAATATGACCCAGATATTCCACCTCTTGTACTCCAAAGAAACATTTGGATGTTTTTGCATATAATTGTTTCTCCTGCAATAGTTTGAGCACCCTGTCAACATGTTCAACATGATCCTTCCAAGATCTGCTATAGATTAGTATATCATCAAAAAATACTAGCACAAATTTTCTAAGGAAGGGTTTGAAAATGGAATTCATCAACCCTTGAAATGTAGAAGGTGCATTGGTAAGGCCAAAAGGCATGACCAAAAATTCATAATGATCCTCATGAGTTCGAAATGCTGTTTTTAGAATATCTTCAGTCTTCATTCTAATTTGATGATATCCAACTTGGTAAAATAAATTGCTCCATGTAATTCATCCAATAATTCATCAATCACAGGAATGGGAAATTTATCTTTAATGGTGAGCTTATTGAGCTCCCTATAATTGGGACACATGCGCCATGATCCATCCTTCTTGTGTACCAATACTACAGGAGCAGAGAAAGAACTTTGACTAGGTTGAATTATACCAGCCTCTAACATTTCTGCAATCATACGTTCAATTTCACTCTTTTGGACATAAGGATATCTGTAAGGTCATATGTTTGGAGGAACACTTCCTGGAATCAAATGAATAGCATGATCATGATCACGAATAGGTGGGAGTCCTTTGGGAGTATCAAACACATTGGAATGATTGTCCAAGACTCTTTGGATATCTGGAGAAATAGATGATTTTGATGTTGGAACTTCTAGTGAGCATAATTGTGCAATTACGCCTCGTTGTTCTTTCTTTAGAAGCTTTGTCATGACATTAGAGCTTATTATCCTTCCCGGCTTCCCTTCAATACCCCGTAATTCGACTTCCTTTCCTTCTGAAAACAATTTCAAGAAAAGTTCTTGAAAATTAAAAGCTACCGTCCCCAAAGATTGTAACCATTGTACTCCTAGTACAACATCAACACCTCCCATAGGAATGGAAAGCATTGGAATATTCAATACATATTCCCCATGGTTAGCTTGATATTATGGCATTTTCCAGAGAAATTTATAGTTCCTCCATTTGCAACCATCACTTGACATTCTGGTGCTGGGTATAGGAAACAATTCAATTCCTTGGCTACCTTACAATGAATAAAATTGTGGGTACTACCTGAATCAATCAACACTATTACCTTTTTCTTCTTGATATGTCCTTCTATCTTGAGAGTTTGAGGAGTGGTAATTCCTGCCAATGCATTACACGATATGGTCGGACTCATTTCTTCCTCTTCTAGGGTTGGTTTCTGGTGTATATCCTCTTCTTGTTCATTTTCTTCTTCCTCTTCACAATCTATGTAAAATAATTTCTTCTCAGCACACTTATGACCTTTAGTGTATTTGCTATCACAACTGTAGCAAAGCCCTTTTGCTATTTTTTCTTCCAATTTTTATGGTGTCAACCTTGTAGGTTGTTGAAATCTACGAGTAGCAACACTTTCCTCTTTATAGAAGTGAGTGGTAGGCTTCCTTGTCGCCATAATTTTACATTCAATTTTTCTTTCCAACCTGAATGCCTTCTCCAATGAATCGGGTTCTAAAACATGAACTTCATGTTGGATGTTATCCTTTAAAGTACCTATGAAGAGATCAATCCTGTGTTCCTCTGTAATATCAGTTACCCTTATATTCAATTTTTGGAAGTCCTCAATGTGATCCCCCACTAAACCCTTTTGTTTGAGATTTATCAATTGGCTAAAGAAGGTGTTTCGCTTTGTATCTTCATAATGTGCTATCATTTCCTCCGTAAAAATTGACCAAGTGACATTTTTTTTACAGGAGCAAAGTCATCGATACCATACAAATGTATTTTTTTCTAGATGTAAAGTTGCAATGCATACCTTTTGTGTGTTTTGCACATTATTGAGATCAAAATATTACTCCATCTGTAGTATCCATGTTACGGGATCCTTGCCATCAAACTTCCTCATATCCATATTTGGAATATGATGGTTCTTCCCACCAACATTAGAGTTTATGAAATCACGATTAAAATTTATTTTGTTCTCATCATGAGTTTCCTCTACTATCTTTTCACCATTAGGAAACATTTGTTGTATCAACGTTGTCAAAATTTCCATGTCTGCTTTTAGATCATTCTTCATGTTTTCCATCTTAGCTTCCATGTCATCCATATTATCTTCCATGCCAAATTCCATGCCATCCATATTAGCTTCCAAACCATTCATCTTAGCTTCCACGCCTTTCTTCAAACCATCCATCTCATTTTTTGTTTCTCTTTGCGATAGCGAAATTTGGTGCACTTTCTCATGGACTTTTGATATTTCATGTTGCATTTCTTCGTCTTAATGAGTCATAGTAGAGCCTTCTGAAGGCTTAATGGGTGTTGAATTATTTTTAGGAGGAATTTTAGAACCCAATACTGATAGTGATGCTCAATAGGCCTTTGGAATCAACTAGAACTGATTTTTCAAGCAAGACTTATGCAATTTGAAAAAAAAAATACACACATTTTTCTTGATGTTGAGGAGCTCGATATTGAAACTGAATTATCTCTATGATTTCAGATCTTCAATATTTGAAATTTGGCCCTGAATTAATCCTCTAAATCTTCTTTCAAATTCCATAGGTCTAACTTGATTTGGATTCTTCAACGCAAAGTTATTTCCAATCTCCCAAAATGACCCAACTATGGATTAGTTCAGTATAGTGAACTTGTACGACTTGCCACGTGTCACTGTTTCCTCCTTTGGCTCTGAAATTGATAGAACAGAAACTACAGTCCATTTACTTGTGACCACTTTTTACATCATTCCAATCTGATGCTCAGAGAGAGAGCTATGAATATTTTCCCATGATCACCTATTTGAGATGAAATTCAGAAGCCTTAAAAAGCCCTAACTTCCACAGATCATATCTCCAAAAATATTGCGAACCAATATCTGAAATTTTGCGACGATGTTCCTCAGGATTGCCGCTTCGCACTCTAAAACTTTCAGCTTCTGAACCTTTGTAGAAAAAAAATATTATGAAAATACTGTGATGACCTATTTAGGTTAAATTCAGGAGCCTGCAAATTGACCTAACTTGCATAGATCATATCTCCGACAATATTGTAAACCAAGCTCTGAAATTTTGCAACGATGTTCCTCAGGATTTTGGCTATAGAAAAATTTCAGATTCTGAACCTTCGTAGAAAAAAGGTTAGAGCGAAAATGCCACGCTAACCTATTTGGAGCAGTGAAACCCTAAAATCTCAAAGCTCTGATACCAAATGTTGTGAAACCAACTTCAAAAATAGAAGAAAAGAGATATCAATGCCTTAGAAATAAGCCACTTCGAGGGGGAAACCTCCAATACATTACATGAATGAACAATTCTTGGATGATACAAATTACAAAACCTTCTTTCTATATATAGGAGTCCATGGGGCCACAATGTAATCCTAGCCGACCTAACATTAATAATTTAAGAGCACAATAATAACAATATGGGGGTTACAAGGGTACAATAATAAAAATAAGGGGGTTAAAATAACAACAATAAGGGACTATACTAGTAATATAGGGACCTAACAGTTTATGAGAATAGAGGTCTTGGGTTCAAGTCTCTTTCTCAAGATTCTTTTTCTAAAAATGTTTTTGTTAAAGGGGCGAGATTTTTTTTAAAAGTAGAACTTCATCATCAAATTTCAACCATTATCATAACTATTCAGCATCTACAACTCATTTTTTTCAACAACGCATAAATTCTTCATCCGAAAGCTATTTTTCGAGCCGTTTTTTTTAAATGGCCTAGTTTTTCGAGCCCTTTCAATTGGAGCAGTTAGTTTCATCTCTTTTCGGGTTCAGTTTTTAAAAAAAATGGAAAGTGCATGCCCGGTCATTCTTAACAGCACAAATTATTTCCAATGGCTACCTCACATGGTAGATTTACTTAGAAGTAAAGGGATTTATAGAATAGCCACAGGACAAGAAGCTAAACCTTCCGATGATGATAAAGTCGATAAATGGGAAAATAAACAAGATAAAGCATGAGGGTTGATAGGAATGTCCATTGCTCAAGATCTTCAATTTCATATCCTTGACATTTCCACCCTTGATGAAGCCCTGAAAAAGATAAATACTATTTTTGGCATTCAAAATCAAATCAGGGCCCACCAACTTGAAAATGAGTTTCTTACTTTGGACCCCAATAATTTATCCTCTATTGAATATTTTTTGTCCAAATTCAAGACCCTTAGAATTCTTTTAGAAGGTTGTAAGGTCAAAAAGGAAGATGGTAGCCTCATCTATTCCATTCTTGCTAAGCTTGGCCCTGGATACTCTATATTTGTTTCCACATTCCATTCCACTAGAGAAGCCATAATTTCTTCAGGAACGGCCTACAAGAACCGCTCTTTTGATGCCTTTTGCGATTATTTGATAAGAGAACAAGAAAAACTCTTACACCTTGGCCTTATCAGTTTTGGAAATGGTTCTAAGAAAGCCTTAGCTTCCCAACAACAACCATATCAAAATAATACCAAGAAGCAGTATCCTAATAAGTATGGTCCTAAACCAAACAAGGGTCCTAAGCAATTTCAGCCGCAAACTGATAAAGAAACTCACCAAACTGATAAGGAAACTAAAAAAAAGGGAAGAAAATATATAGACTTTGCAATTTTTTTAATCGTGATGGACATCTAGAGTCCAAATGTTTTAAAAATATGGAAGCCTCGGAAGCAGCAATGAAGAAGCACCACATCAATTTGGAGACCTCGTCAAATTCATCTTCAGGAATGGCACTTTCTTCTTATGTTTGTCAAGCATCTAGTTATGCATTAAATTTATCTTCTTCTTCTCATTCTCATGAGTGGCTCATTGATTTTGGAGCTTCTTACCACATGGTCAAAAATAAATCCATGTTTTCTTCTTTAAATGATTGTAACACCAAACATATTTATGTTGGTGATGATAGATCTCTTAGTGTTGTAGAATCTGTAACCATTCATCTAGATAATGGTCAGTTTAATGATGTACTATGTGTTCCTACCTTTTCATACAACCTTCTATTTTCTTACCAAATAACTCATTCAGGTGAAGGGAAAATAGTAGAATTCTCACCTCATGATGTTGTAATCAAGGACCTCAAAGATCCTAGACATATTTTAGCTACTTGAATTGCTGATGATTCCACAAGGTTGTATAAGTTTGAAAATTTTGGGTCATCATGTCTTCCCTCCATTTTTGTTGCTCATAATGATGAAGTGAGTAAACTTTGGCATGAGAAATTTGGTCACTTAAACTATCGCTCTCTTCAAACTCTATGTAAGGAAAATATGGTGACGGGTCTTCCTATGGTAACTTTTCGAGATGGTGTTTTCTCAGGATGTGTACTCAGAAAACATCATCGGGATAGTTTTGAGAAATGTGCCTTTTGGCATGCTTCAGAACCTTTGCAGCTTATGCATAGTGATTTATGTGGTCCACTTCATGTTGTTTCTTTCTCTGGTTGCAAGTACTTCTTAACTTTCATTGATTATTTTTCCAGACGCACTTGGGTATACTTCTTAAAACTCAAGAGTGAAGTTTTTAACATGTCCTTGGCCTTTAAGGTCTTTTTTGAGAAATAATCTGGACATCCAATTCTGAAGTTAAGATCAGACAATGGAGGAGAATATGTTAACAACAAATTTATCAAAATTTTGCACTGAGAATGCCAT
Source organism: Pinus albicaulis (assembly GCA_034641835.2). NCBI lineage: Eukaryota > Viridiplantae > Streptophyta > Pinopsida > Pinales > Pinaceae > Pinus > Pinus albicaulis. Next base: position 893,608,177 of record CM076583.1, on the reverse strand, counting down.
TCAATTGCAACATACGGTTTCATATACTCCACAACAAAATGGTGTAGTTGAAATGAAGAAACACACCTTAAAATAATGGATAATTGTATGCTTCAATCTAAAGGACTTGGTCTCAATTTTTAGGCAGAATAAATTAACTATGCAAATTACATAGTAAATCAAACTCCTACTAAGGTTTTAAAGAATATAACTCCAGAATAAGCTTGGAGCTCAATCAAACCATATGTAAGTCACTTTCATGTTTTTGGAAGTGATGCTTGGGCCCATATTCCAGATGCGAAACATAAAGCCTTAGAACCTAAGAGTGAAAAATGCATTTTTGTTGGATATTCTAAAGATGTCAAAGGATATAGAATTCTTCAACCAAAATCAAAAAATATAATCATTATAAGAGAAGTAAAATTTTATGAAAATATATTGGCTTGCGAGCCTAGTTCAGTTGGTGTGCCAACTTTGGCCTGCAAGCCTGATTTGGCATATGTGCCACCTCTCTCTATCTCTTCTATTTTTAAATAGCATTCCTTCTAGTTCAGATGATGATAGCGAGGATGACAATTCTCTGCCACATCTTGAAGATATTCCTTCTGCTCCATAGCTTCCAAGATGTGTCCGCTCTACTTGGGATGAAGCAAGGTCTCTTGTAGGTGACCCTACAGATCGACGACGTACATGTTCTCGGTTCATTATTGGCTCAAGTTCCAGAAAATCCTGATCCAGACACCTTTGAAGAAGCTTCCGATCATCCAGATTGGGATGAAGCTATGAATGAAGAATATTGTTCCTTATTGGCGAATGATACTTGGGATCTTGTTCCTCTTCTAAAAGGAAGAAAACTTGTCAGATGAAGTTGGGTTTACAAAACAAAGTTTGGACCAGATGGAAAAGTGGATAGGTATAAAGCTCGTCTTGTTGCTAAAGGATTTTCACAAGTTGAAGGAACTGACTATACTGAAACCTTCTCTCTTGTTGCCAAAATGAATTCTATCCACCTTGTTATTTCCTTTGCTACCTCCTTTAAATGGGAAATCCATCAGATGGATGTTAAATCTGCCTTCTTACATGGAGATTTGCCTGAAAAAATATACATGCAACAACCCTCTGGCTTTATCCAAAACGACTCTAGGCTTGTTTGTCACCTTAGGAAGTCTCTCTATGGTCTCAAACAAGCTCCTCGGGCTTGGTATGCCAAAATGGATAGATTTCTATTAGATAATGGCTTTTCTAGGTGTCATTCTGACAACACTGTCTACACCAAGCAAGTGGGTAAGTCCTTCACCATCCTTTTTCTTTATGTTGATGATATTATCCTTACTGGCAGTGATCCCAACCATATAAAGCATGTGAAGTCTAGCGTCAAAAAGAAGTTTGAATTGACAGACTTAGGACACTTGCATTATTTCCTTGGTCTTCAAGTCTTGGAATCCAAAGAAGGTATTACCCTCTCTCAGTCCAAGTATGCCTGTGATCTTCTACACCAATTTCACATGGAATACTGTAAGCCAACCCCTTCTCCCTTTCGATTTGGATTCAAGCTTTCAGTCACTTGTACTACCCATGAATTTGATGCTACCTTATACCATCAACTTGTTGGTAAACTTCTGTATCTAACCCATACCCATCCTGACCTTTCCTTTGTCATTGGTCTTGTCGCTCGGTTTATGAACCAACCTCATGAAATTCACTGGAAAGAAGCTAAAATAATACTTTGATATATTCTAGGTACAGTCGAGTTCAGGATTCCTTACAATGCAGGAGCATTTCCATTGTTGATTTGTTTCACTAATTTTGGTTGGGCTAGTGACCCTGATGATCGAAATTCTATTGCAGGATATGTATTCACTCTTGGTTCAGGACCTATTACATGGTCTTGTACAAAACAAAGTGTCATCTCTTTTTCTTCGGCAGAAGCAAAGTATCGTGGTGCAATTGAAGCCAGCAAGGAAGCCATGTGGCTTCATCAGATCCTGTCTGAATTTGGTCTTCTTCAACAACATCTAACTACACTTTGGTGTGATAATCAGAGTGCCATTTAGCTATGTAAAGATCCAGTTCAACATCAACATATGAAACACATTGAGCTCCACATACACTTCATCAGAAATCTCATTCATGATCGTGTTCTTGAAGTGCAGTATTGTCCAACCAATGGTCAAGTAGTCGATATCTTTTCAAATGCTCTCACAGAAGTGAAGTTTACCAAACTTCGATCCATGATTGGATTTCAGGAAAGTTATCATTAAGGGGTGATAGGCTCTAATGCCTCATTCCTTCTCCTATTGTGTCACCTTTGTAAATCCTTCAATCCAATCCCAATTTGTTCTTAAGGGGGGATGTTAGGATATTTTGACACATAGGAAATAGGATCCTTTTGTGTCACCTTTGTAAATCCTTTAGTCCTATCCCAATTTGTTCTTAAGGGCCGATTTTAGGATATTTCAACACATAGGAAATAGTTAAGAATAACTTATTCTAGTGTAGAGTTAGGTAAAGTGTGTATCTTTACTATGTACATTTGTAACTTATAATTCAACGGTCATGATTTTTAGTGATCCAATGGTTCACTCTCTCCTTGATATTAACGATACTTGATCCGTGGCTTAACACCCGATTGGTCCATGATATCTATTTAAATAGCATGGAGGTTCATTTTTCCGGTAACCGTTTATGAGAGAAACATATGTAACTTTTCTTTTTATATTAATAAATTACCTGAAGTGGTTGCATTGGCTTAGGCCGTGGACTATTTCCCTCTTCGAGGGTTTTAACCACGTGATATACTGGTGTACTGATTTTTGATCTCTTTGTGATCAGTGACCTTTGGTTTTTGATCTAAGGAACTTACCTTGTAAATTCCTATAAGACATAATGATAGATTTATCTGAAATCCCTACCTATGTGTTCTATAAATCATTCTGGTGCTACATTTTTCCTAGGATAGGAGAAGAAAGTTCAGTTATAAGTCATATATTACAAAAAATTCCATAGGACTTGATGAATGCCATTAACATTATTCCCTTTTTTAAAATTAGAATTGGAGAACTTAGTATTAAGCAAGGGGAGCTGCGAAGCAACAAGTCACTACCAAAGTCAATATATTCTAGGAAAATCATCTAGTTGTTGTAATGTACAACAACCCTCCCTTTTTCAAATTTTTAAAAATAAAATTCATTTAGAAATAGGGTCCCTTTTTTCTTTTTTCATATAGAAATAAAAGACTTAGAAATAAAATTCATTGTTTGAAAGACTTAGTGCATATCTTTATGACCAAGTGTGTACAAACAAAATACAACATTCAAAACTTCCGAATCCGATCAAATATAAAATACTTAGTCATATAAAATAAATCAATTATAAAAAAGTCTCATGAACAGTAATCGCAATCGGAAATCAGAGAAATCATTAAGAAAAAGTTTTACATACATGCTCAAAACTCCGATGCAATTAGTTCAATCGCAAATCGCCAATCACAAAGGATTTAAAGTTACACATTTTGTTTACATATTTTTCGATGCGATGCGATCATTCGCAATCGCATAATCGAAGCACTTTTTAAATTCTTTGTAGTCAAATTGAGAAATTCCCGATGCGATGCGCCTTATTATAAGAACTCATTACAAAGGAAAAGTAAACGTTTTAAATTAAAAATCCCTATGTGATGGACCCCACCATATCGCAATCAGAAATCGGAGATGGTCGTTGATAATTCTTTTCGATTGAAACTCCCCGATGCGATATACCACCATCACAATCAGAAATCGGAGAAGTTTGTAATCGCAATCGGAAATCGGAGAAATATTTTTTGTGATATCTATGTACCATTTGAATACTTCCGATGCGATTGATATTCAATACACTATACACTCATCACATCGGAAGAATTCAAAATAGGTAATTTTATATTATTTCACAAGCGCCAAATCTCCAATGGTATGTTCGACATTGAATAACAAATCAAATGAATATTGGTTTATGATTTTGTTTTGAATACGTGAGTGTGACCCATAGAAAAAATTTAAATTTTATACGGAATCAATAAATAATGAATCACGAGTTCATAATTTTTATAAATGTTCCCTTCGCTTTCTTGTTTATCATGACTGAGAGCTTATTGCCTTGCAGAATCAAAGAAAACCAAACCCTTTCATTCGCAAACCGAGAGAAACAATACCAGATATTGAAATGTCGAAGAGAACAAGAAGAACGAAGGTTGTTGTTGCCGCTAAGTTTGTTGAAATTCCTACAGTATCAAAGGAAAAGCCAGCAAAGTTGAAGCTGGTTACGGATACATCATGTCAAGGGCTTGGAAAATTGACATGGGAAGGAGTTTATGATCTAATTGAAAGTGAAAACCCTAAAGTCACAATATCAAATGTTTCAATTCCTGATGAATATGACTCAGATTTCGACTCTAAGATTACTAACAGAACACTTGCAAACTCATTCCTACATCGAATTGCAGCCAGAGCAAACATCGTTCCTTATTATGATGTGATTCGGTGGGTCATCGATAATGTAGAAATAAAGAACAGAATGTTTATTTTGGCTTCTGGAGCATATTTTGGATCATTTAAAGCAGAAGACATTAAAGCAATGTATCATCTCCCGGATCTGTAGAATATCTATAACAAAGAATTTGTCAAAGAGTTTTCTAACAGTAACAAGGTTCAATCTGAACCTATCAAAGAATGGAGAAAAAATCATAAAAAGCACAAAAATGAGTCATCCGGTATGTATTCAGTAGATTCTCTCTTACCCCCATACTGCTATGTGGCTGCCATGATGTGTAGATTATTTGGTAATGACAATTCTGCTAGGTTTTCTATACAAATGGTTCCTTTAATCCTTGCTTCTATTAATTCTGAAATTATGGATTGGGCCGTCATCCTCTCTGATAAGATAGCTAATAGGATACTCGAATATAGACAAGATAAAAACGTTGGAAATGCCACTCCCTTTTTCTTCTGTGCTTATATTCTAGACGCCATTTGTTTCAATTCTGAGTTTCCCTTGTTAGGATGGAAATGGACTTCTAAAGATCCTACTCCGATTCATATATATCATAAACTCCTTTGGAAAGTTCATTTCAAAGATCATGTTTATAGAATATGTCATGGTTTCCTTATCCTAGTCTTCCGAGCCATTTTCAATCGCTTCCCTCCTAGATTCTCCGACAAGCTAAAACTAACTTATCCTCAATAGGAGATTGGTTTGGAGAGAAAATTCACGTATGTCGGGATTTTCGGGAGTATTAGGATTTTCGGGAGTATTTTGGAACCCCATGTTCTCCCTCTTTTTGTTCCAGATAAACTTCTAGCCCAGGAAATATCCTATCAATTGACAGTTGAAGGAATGTCCAGATCTCTGAGCAACAATAAGAAAAGAATGTGGCCTTCTTTTCCATTCAATTGTGGACATTTTACTTCGAATGACTTCAAACATGCAGAAAAGGAAGTCGTCAAAATAAAGGACTTAAAATTCGCAACAATTCTGGGGAGACAGTATGATCCACAAAAGATAGCTTTTAATGTTACTTATTCAATTTCGATTGCTCGATTCAAGCATGAACCGGATGAATTTGATGATTTTTTTGTTTCATTAGAGAACTTTTCTCAAGTTTATAATTTGGCCAAGTCCAAATTCCAGAAAGAAGAGATGAATAAATTTATGTTATTTAGAAGATAAAGATTGTTGAAAGTTCCTCTAGACCAATTAAGAGTTCCTATGCAAGAATCAGAAACAGAGGATACATCTGGAAAAACAGCAGGAGAAACATCTACCAGTAAGGTCACTACACAATTAGCTACTGGCCAGCCCATTGTACAGATACAAAAGGAAGTAATAGGAAATGATCCTGTTGTACATACTGAAAAGGTGAGCACTGATGGCAAACCTAATGTTCAAAAAAAGAATACTGATGGCAAACCCGATGTAAATACTAATTAGCAGTCCACGGCTCAAACAGAGAAAGAATGCACAAGTACTGATACTAATGTGCATAGTCAAACAGAAGGATCAGACAGCAAAACTAATGAACAAGAAACAAATACAGAGAAATCAGATACACAACTTGGAGGAAACAAAACTACTGAGAAAATAGTAGACTCTGTTGATCCTAATGTTTCCTCACAATTTTTGAAACAATATAATCAATTTGCTCATCAATTAGGACTGCAGGATGATCCCAAAGAGAAAGAGCCAGAAGATCAGGATGTTGAAATCATTCCTGAACATCCTACAAGGAAAATTATATTGAAGATTGAGGAAATTCCTCCCTTGGATATATTCTACAGTCCTAAACATAAAGTTGTTGTGAAAAAACAGAGAAAGAGAAGAAAAATCAATCAAGACACATTTTCTGCTTCACAGGAGGAGTTCATGAATATTGTTTATAAGAATGTTGAAGTGAATCCATCTGAGGATCTCACTAAGTTGTCCCAATATGCAGGAGCATACAGTGCTGCAACGATAGATAAAGCTGCGGAGGTTTCTTATTTAATGACCCAAAAAGATCTACATATAGCTTTACTTGAAGAACAAGCTAATGAAAATCAGCAGAAGATTGCTCAATTGGAACAGCAATTACAAGATCAAGAGCTCGGATCTAAAGAGCTAGAAGAGCAGCTTGCCACAGAAAAGAAGAAAGTTGATGAACAGGATTTAAGCAAACATCAACAGTTGAATCAAGAAATTTCAAAGCTACAAAATTTGTTGCAAAATGAGAAGAATACGAATATTGTGCAAGAAAAATAATTTCAAGCAGCTTTAGATAAGTTCAAGGATTTCCCTAAATTAAATGAATTCAAATCGGAGGCTCTTGAAGTCAATAAACTATTGTCTCAGCAGTTAAATGAATTTTGTACAAAATTAACACAAGCAGAACCATTTTGTGATATCACATCATCCTTGATCCAGGACATAATTACTCTCAGGCAAGAAATTGATGACGCCGATGAAAGGATTTCTGAATTTCTTACTTGGAAAGATACAGAAAAAGGAAGAAAATCTAATCTTCCTAGGATAGAAGAAAGACATAAAGAGATCTTGTTTACATAGTGGGAACAACAGTTAATGAAAGCCGAGAGAGCTATATCAAGAGCTAGAAGCATGATGGGTAATATAACACAATTTATCAATGACAGCTTGTATGCAATTAATGTCATTTCAGATTTTGTTCCAGGCAGTTTACCTAAAGTTAAAGAAACCGATTGTAGATGGAAAGAAGAAATAATGAATAAAAGTCAACAAATCAACAAGCTCCAAACAATATCTTGGGACAATATGTGGACTTATCTAATTAAGCCACAAAATCAACAATTAGCTATTAAATTCCTATCAAATGTTGTTGATTGTTTGATCCCAGAATTCTCCGATGCCACATACGCTCGACAGTTACATTCCAAGATGAGTCATCCATCAGAGGTCCAAGAAATGCTGAAAATTTGCCACCTGGCTACATTGAACGAGAAGCAAAAGCAATGAATCAGTTCCACAAAAGATAGCATTTGTGTTTTTAAAGTTAATAGATTGTAGCAGTAGTAGTAGGATTCTGTTTTCATGTAATGTCATATTTAAACCCCTCTCATGCATTAGAGAAGGGGTCCGGAGTTGTAATATTTTTGACTTGGAGATTACATTTTTGTACTCCATTGACTCTTATATTTTATAAAGGATCACATCTGGTGATTTTTGTGTGGAATTATTTTTAAAGAGTTGCATTTATGTACCTTGGATTTGATTTTGCATTGGAATTACTGGATCAGAGTATCAGATTTCATTTGAAACTTTCAAGATGGATAAGGTATTTTTATCTATTCACTGTTAATTTCTTTTGTTATATGATATTCTCTTTTAAATTTGCTATCATTTATATATATTTCGTTTTCACAATATTTCTTTATATATCATTTTTGAGTATATTAGAAATATTCATCTTTCATAAGTGTATGTAAATGATATACAATGATGAATACAATATGCTAATATAACTCTGTTTAAATTCTTAAACAGAGTTATCTTTATTTTTCGCTGCACATTTCAATTAAACTTTAATACATTTTTATAGTTATTGTTAAATTGGAATAATTTTAAGTTGTATTCACATATGATACCCGGGTTAGTTATAGAATTTCCTTATCAGTATTAAACTAGATTAGATAGTTTTATTTCAGTCGTTTAGTCCCATTTTCATTCATCCAAATCAATCCATCATCAACTCATTAGTTATAAGGAAACTGGTCCTTTCAATCCAGTCGGAGCCACCATACCAAACGGATAAGGAGCTGTCCTAAGGTCTCGACTGGGTGGTTTTCCCCAATGTTTGAAGCAGATATTTTCTAGGCTTCAACATTTTTGGTGCTAGAAGGAGGGCCTGAGCTATGAATGGCAAGTAAATCTTCCTCCATAGGCCATTCTGAGAGCAAAACTCCCTCATTAACTTCTTCAATTTCTTCTGAATTACAAAATCCTAGAGAAGGAATTGAGAAGAATATTCAGACACCCACTACCAAAATCTCAAAACAATCAGACAATCAACCTCCTGAGTCTCCTGAAGTACAAGATTTAATCCATAAATTGAAAGGATTCTCATTATCTCTAGATGAGTCTGAAATATCTGAAGGTAGTGTAACCTCAAAATTTATTTCTTCAAAACCTCTTACTAGGCTACAAAGTGAAAAACTTAGTATTCCTCCGAAAGAATTCCCTTTACCTAGTAGATTCAAGACAAGAAGAATTCAATCAGAATCAGAAAGTGATATAAGTTCTTCATCTCATATTCAATCACCTGTTTCCCAAACCCCAACTCAAAAAAGTGCAGTTGTTTTCACATCATCTGCTCAATCATCATCATCTATTCCAACAACTTCTGTTCCAACACCACCAATCTCTACTACTCCTTCAATAGTTGTTACAATAATGGCACAGAGACCATGGGCTAGTCCAGGGGCTGTCAACATGTCTACACCATTACATGATTTACCTGATAATCCTGGAAAATGGCTTCCAAAGTTCAGTCTAGAGCTTAACATTCAAGCTGAAGAACACATCAATAACTTTATGCTAGCTGTAAATTTGAATGGAGTTGAAGAAGAAGATGTTATAGTAATATTATTCCCTTATACTCTTCAAGGGGCATCAGGATTCTGGTACTTTTCGTTACCTTCAAAATCCATAACAAGTTGGGATATCTTCACAGATCATTTTTTAACCAAATTTGGAGATGACAGATCAATAGCCACTTTAATCAATGATCTCTCAAATTTGAAAACAGAACCCAAGGAGCTCATTAAAGATTTCAATTCTAGATTCAACAAACTTTTGAACAAAATCCCTACAGCTTCAAAGCCTAGTGAACAAGTCAGAAGTGAATGGTACATAACTGCTTTGCCCTCAAACATAGCAATTTTTGTAGATAGAGCTACAAAACCTACTCTAGCTGAGAATATAAAAGAGGCTATCGCAATAGAGAAATGAATTATTTCTCTAGATAAGAAAAATGCTATTGAGGAAAGAAAATCCAAGAAAGTCAGCTTTAAAGATGATTCAAGGAAAAAGACAACCAAAGATCCATATGACATGGAAGGTCTATGAAAAGTTCTAAAAACCATGTCCAATGAGATGGTTGAGATTAAAAAGTCAGTGGCAGAGACCTCTACCAAAAAACCATTTCGAAATTTCAAAAGAAATCAAGTTGAATCTAAACCTCCCAATTCAATCTCTAATGCAGAATCAGAAGAGGAAGAAGAAGAATATACTCCTCCAGTATCAGAGGAAGAAGAAGAGAATGAAGAAATAATTGAATTGCATGGAATGTGGGATTTTATTCTCCCTAATTCTGATAGTGAGGTAGAACAAGAAGCTATGCCTGTAAGTACTAGGAGTAAATCTACATCAGAACCTATACAAACAGTTCCTAAGAAGAAAACTACGACTTCAAGTACCAAAGAAAAATCCTCTGTAAATAAAACTTCTCCATTACCTACTCAAAATCAGCCATCTTCTTCTAATCCTCCTACATCAACATCAAAGACTTTAGTGGTATCAGATCCTATGGAGTATAACATTGTTGAAGACATGAAAAATATTAAAGCAAACATTTCCTTACATGAACTCAGCAAACTTAAACACCAACATAAGTTGCTATTAAAAGAGTTAAATGCTACACCAATTACTCCTTTACCAAGTGGTGTAGTTGAAAAAGCAGCTAAAGGCACTGGAAAGCCACCAGATAAAGTAGATGCAGCTGATACTGTACTCATTGGAGAAAGATCAAATTCTCAGACTCCTCCTTTTCTTTTGACTTATGAAATGTACAATAAGAATCTGCATAATTATTTAATTGATTCAGGAGCATCCTATAATATAATGCCTACTTTAGTTTGTGCCAAATTGAATATTGAACCACAAAAATCGGCAGTTCAATTGGATCGCTCTAAAGTTCAAGTTGTAGGGGAAATCAATTCAGTTACTATCAGACTAGCTTTCGATCCTAGGATTGTCCAAAGAATTGATATTTTGATTGCAGATATTCCTGAATTCTATGGATTAGTCTTAAGCAGAGACTGGTCTGCAAAACTTAATGGTTATATCGCTACTGATTATTCACATATGTGGCTTCCCTACAAAGGAAAACCAAATCAAATCAAATTTGAGCGAGAAAAACATATGATGCACACTGTCATTGAATTTGAAAAATCAAATGAACCTGTAGCTTTCAATAACAATATTCTTGGAGGTTATTCTGCTGAGTCATTCCTTGGGAACTTCAAAGCACCACAATCACCCTTTTCTGTAAATACTTTTGTTTCTCAAATAGAAAATTTTTCACAGTCTGATTATTCCAGAATTGTAAATATTTTTCATACAATTAAAGATAAACCAATAGATAAATCTTTATTTTAGTCATTATATTTTGATGGATCAAAATCTAGTGATGGAGCTGGAGCAGGATGCATCTTAATTAATCCAGATGGAGAGAAAACCATGCTATCATGTAGGTTAGAATTTGAGTGTACAAACAATACTGTAGAATATGAAGCCTTAATTCAAGGGCTTTATAAAGCTATAGGGTTAGATGTTAAATACTTGAAAGTCTATGGTGATTCCGAAATCGTCACAAAAAAAGTTAGGAATACCATCCATTGCCTTTCAGGACACCTCAAACATTATCAAACCCTAGTGCAAGATCTTACCACTCATTTTTTAGCATTCAATATTTCTTCTATTCCTAGGAATCAAAATACATCAGCTGATTTGTTAGCTAATGTTGCATCCAAACTCCTTCCTGCTGAAGATTTCAGTCCTGATAGATTTTTAGTAGAATTGATTTTTCGCCCATCTGTTCCAAATAATATAAAAAATTGGAGAGTACTCTACCATGATCAAGACATTTTGAATTTCATGACTTCAGAGAAATCATATGATGAACAAATTATTGATGAAGATGATCATGATCTACAAATTACTTCAAAAGGTAATGAAAATCTCATTCCGAAATCTGTTGTTAAATTAGAGGACTTATATGATATAAAAGACAGATTCAAGAAAGTCACTAATGCTAAACTTCAAAGTTCCACTCTGAAGTTTGAATTAGTAAACCTTGGCTCTGACTCTAATCCTCAAAATGTTAATTTGGGACTCAATTTAACTCCAGAAGAAAGAAATGCTTTCATCAAACTCTTGAGTAGTTATAAAAATGTTTTTTCTTGGAATTATGATGATTTAAAAACGTATGACACTTCTGTTATTCAACACACGATTCCAATGCTTTCCGATATCAAGCCTGTTCAACAGAAATTAAGAAAGATTCGTCCAAATCTTGAGAGTCAAATCAAAACAGAACTCAATAAACTTTTGAAAGCAAAAATTATTTTCCCTGTAAGGCATTCCAGTTGGGTTTCCAATATGGTACCTGTCAGGAAGAAGAATGGTGATATAAGAATCTGTATTGATTTTAGAAATTTAAACAAGGCATGTCTAAAAGATAATTTCCCATTACCGACCATGGAGCAGATACTTCAAAAGGTAGCTGGTTCTGAACTCATGTCCTTTCTTGATGGATTTTCAGGCTATAATCAAATTTTAGTTCATCCAGATGACAGATTGAAAACAACTTTCAGAACCAAATGGGGAACCTATGCTTATCAGAAAATGCCTTTTGGTCTAATAAATGCAGGAGAAACTTTCCAAAGATCCATGGAAATAACATTTAAAGGTATGATCAATAGATCAGTTGTTATTTATCTTGATGACATAATAGTATTTTCAAAAAAGAGAGCCAATCATCTACATGATCTAAAGCAAATATTTGAAAGATGTAGAAGGTTTGGCATTTCTTTAAACCCAAAGAAATCTTTCTTTGCTCTTGATGAAGGAAAAATCTTAGGGTTTGTTGTGTCAAAAGATGGTATATACATTGATCCAGACAAAGTAAAAGAAATTTCTGATATTTCTTTACCTCATAATAAAAAATCCATGCAATCATTTCTTGGGCAAATCAATTTTGTAAAAAGATTCATTCCTGATTTTTCTCAGATTGTTTTACCTATGCAAAATATGATCAAGAAAAATTCAGTATTCAAATGGGGGCATAAAGAGAAACAAGCCTTTGAGGAAATCAAACAAGCAATCATTAATGCACCAGCATTGAATACCCCTGTTTTTTCTAAAGATTTTACTTTGTATACTTTGGCCACTGAAACATCCTATGTTGTTGTTTTAACACAACTCAATGATCAGAAAATTGAAGCACCAATTTCTTTCTTTAGCTCAAATCTGCAAGGAGCTGAGCTTAATTATTCCGATGTTGAAAAACAAGTCTTTTCCGTGTTTAAATCAATCAAACATTTTAGACCTTTTCTCTTGAAAACACATACAAAAATCATTGTCCCATTCTCTGCAGTGAGACAATTATTAGTTCAAAAGGAAGTAGGAGAAAAGAGAGCTAACTGGGTAACATCTTTGCAAGAATATGATATTGATATTAAGCCAGCTAAGATTGTTAGAGGACAAGGTTTTTGTAAATTATTGGCAGGAGCTCATAACATACCAGAAAATCAAGATCCAAACAATGATATTCAAGTTAGTCAAATAAGTGTTACAGATTCTGAATCTCAGTATGTTGATCTCATCTATTACTTGAAAAATGGGTATGCTCCTTCTAATCTCAGCTATAAGAACAAATGTGCTTTAATATTGAAGGCTATTAAATATGAGATCATTGACAATGTGTTATTCAGAAAGAATTATGACTCAATCCTATTAAGATGTCTTGAAAAGACTGAAGCTGAAAAGGTGTTGCAGGAATTACATGATGGACCAGCAGGAGGTCATTTTGGAGGTGATACCACAGCTCACAAAATAATCCATGCTGGTTATTATTGGCCTACCCTTTTTAAAGATACGCATGATTATGTGAGGAAGTGCAAAATTTTTCAAACTGCTAGTGGAAGACAAAGGAAACCTGCTTTTCCTTTGCAGTTAGTAAATATTGAGCAACCATTTGAGCAATGGGGGCTTGACATTATTGGTGAGATAGTACCTCATTCTTCCAAACAGCACAAATACATCCTTACAGCAACATATTACTTTACGAAATGGGTAGAAGCAATCCCTTTGAAGGTAGCCAATTTTGATGCAATTATTGATTTCATAGATCAATTCATCATAACTAGGTTTGGTGTACCTAACACTCTTGTCTTTGATAATGCATCTTATTTTTCTGGAAATAGTATAATGGAATTTGCAATCAAAAGAGGTTTCAAACTGAAATATTCAACAAATTATTATCCACAAGGTGATGGTTTAGCTGAATCCACTAACAAAAATCTGATCAAAATCATTAAAAGGACCATTGATCAAAATCAAAAGAATTGGCACAAATATTTAATTTTTGCATTATGGGCTGATCGTATTACTCAAAAAACTTCAATAAGAACTTCACCTTTCAATTTAGTTTATGGAAAAGAAGCTGTAATACCATCAAATCTTACTCTCCCATCATTAGCCCTAGTGCAATTCATTGAATAAAATCCTTCTTCATCCATTCAATTGAGATATGATCAAATCCTTAAATTAAAGGAAGATAGAGATAAAGCAAAAATTATTCATGAAAAACATCAACTGCTTGTAAAATCTTCTTTTGATGCAAGTTCTACCGACTCAAAGATTTTGTCAATTGGTGATCTTGTTCTGAAATGGGATAAAGCACATGAAGAAAAAGGTAAGCATACCAAGTTTCAGAAAATGTGGCTTGGACCATTTCAGATTGTTGAAAAGATAAGCTCAAATACATTCATACTCCAAGATTTAACAGGAAAGAGAGAATCTCTTCCTGTAAATGGGCTTGTCTTGAAGAAATTCTTTTCATAAGGAGGTAACCCCTTCTTACTTGTACATATTCCTTTCTGCAAAGTTTTTAATTGTTTTGTAAATAAAGGTTGTTAATAAGTCTCTAATTGACTGTTTACTATTAAGAAAATTTCTTAGGACAAATATTATAAATATTTATTTTGTGTAAATAAGAATTTTTAAAGAGATGATCATAGTATTTTGATAGTTTAAAATAAGATGTTAAACTTTGAAATATTATTCCAATCATTTGCACGATCTTTTGAAAACTTGAGGAAAATGTAAATCATTATAAGTTTATTGAGCAGAGAAAGGTTATCTATAAAAGTAAAGATTTTTTCAAAGTCTTGGTACTCAAGAAGCTCTAAAAATTGTCATCCATTGATTCTTAAGGATAAAACTATTTCACCCCATCCATTTAAGTTGTGATTTTTTAGAATGTAATTATAAGAAATTATATTAAAATTTTAAGAGATAAGAGGTCTCATCATGAACCTGCTTACCATGTTCATAAGAAGTAATAAAACTGACATTACCAATACTGCATATCAAAACAGGGTAATGGCTTATAAATATAAGACAAGGGGTCTCATCACGAGCCAGCTTGTTCAGTTTAATTACAACTAGTGAATGGCATTGTTATTAACTGGCTACCAAACCAGAACAATGGCTTTTAAAACTAAAAAAATAAGTAAAAGACAAAAACATGAGATAATATGTCTTATGAATTTATCTTTTAAAAAGTCATAATCTTATTTGGATGGGATAATGAATAGTTAATGGCTAAAAGGTAACCCTGTCGAGACTATGAACGTTTGCAGGCAGCAGAGGCAATGCCTATGACAATAGAGTATATTATGAAAAAACCAAACTTGGTAAAATCCACTTACTTCATTATTAACAACCAATCAAAGCTTGAGATAACTCAAAAATATTTTTATTCGTAAGAAATTAGAAAGAAATTGTAAGTAATTCTTATTCTTTTTCATAGTTAGATTTTATTTGAATTATCCTAAGATAGTTTTCATTATCTTTAAAAATCTTTACTTACTAGAAATATAGTGTTCATTTTATTTTTCAGAGATAATTGTTTCTTCCAGTGAATCGCCAATTGTTGTACTGTACAACAACCCTCCCTTTTCCAAATTTTTTAAAATAAAATTCATTTAGAAATAGGGTCCCTTTTTTCTTTTTTCATATAGAAATAAAAGACTTAGAAATAAAATTCATTGTTTGAAAGACTTAGTGCATATCTTTATGACCAAGTGTGTACAAACAAAATACAACATTCAAAAATTCCGAATTCGATCAAATATAAAATACTTTGTCATATAAAATAAATCAATTATAAAAAAGTCTCATGAACAGTAATCGCAATCGGAAATCGAAGAAATCATTAAGAAAAAGTTTTACATACATGCTCAAAACTCCGATGCGATTAGTTCAATCGCAAATCACCAATCGCAAAGGATTTAAAGTTACACATTTTGTTTACATATTTTTCGATGCGATGCGATCAATCACAATCACATAATCGGAGCACTTTTTAAATTCTTTGTAGTCAAATTGAGAAATTCCCGATGCGATGCGCTTTATTATAAGAACTCATTATAAAGGAAAAGTAAACGTTTTAAATTAAAAATCCCTATGTGATGGACCCCACCATATCGCAATCAGAAATCGGAGATGGTCGTTGATAGTTCTTTTCGATTGAAACTCCCCGATGCGATATACCGCCATCACAATCGGAAATCGGAGAAGTTTGTAATCGCAATCGGCAATCGGAGAAATATTTATTGTGATATCTATGTACCATTTGAATACTTCTGATGCGATTGATATTCAATACACTATACACTCATCACATCAGAAGAATTCAAAATAGGTAATTTTATATTATTTCACAAGCGCCAAATCTCCAATGGTACGTTCGACATTGAATAACAAATCAAATTAATATTGGTTTATGATTCTATTTTTAATACATGAGTTTGACCCAAGGAAAACATTTAAATGTTATACGGAATCAATAATAATGAATCACGAGTTCATAATTTTTATAAATGTTCCCTTCGCTTGATTGTTTATCACGAATGAGAGCTTATTGCCTTGCAGAATCAAAGAACACCAAACCCTTTCATTCACAGACCGAGAGAAACAATACTAGATACTGAAATGTTGAAGAGAACAAGAAGAACGAAGGCTGTTGTTGCCGCTAAGTTTGTTGAAATTCCTACAGTCTCAAAGGAAAAGCCAGCAAAGCTGAAGCTGGTTACGGATACATCATGTCAAGGGCTTGGAAAAATGACATGGGAAGGAGTTTATGATCTAATTGAAAGTGAAAACCCTAAAGTCACAATATCAAAGGTTTCAGTTCCTAATGAAGATGACTCAGATTCTAACTCTGAGATTACTAATAGAACACTTGCAAACTCATTCCTACATCGAATTGCAGCCAGAGCAAACATCATTCCTTATTATGATGTGATTCAGTGGGTCATCGATAATGTAGAAATAAAGAATAGAATGTGTATTTCGGCTTCTGGAGCATCTTTTGGATCATTTAAAGCAGAAGACATTAAAGCAATGTATCATCTCCAGGATCCGCAGAATATCTATAACAAAGAATTTGTCAAAGAGTTTGCTGACAGTAACAAGGTTCAATCTGAACCTATCAAAGAATGGAGAAAAAATCCTGAAAAGCACAAAAATGAGTCATCCAGTATGTATTCAGTAGATTCTCTCATACCCCGATACTGCTATGCGGCTGCCATGATGTGTAGATTATTTGGTAATGACAATTCTGCTAGGTTTTCTATACAAATGGTTCCTTTAATCCTTGCTGCTATTAATTATGAAATTATGGATTGGGCCGTCATCCTCTCTGATAAGATAGCTAATAGGATACTCGAATATAGACAAGAAAAAAACGCTGGAAATGCCACTCCCTTTTTCTTCTGTGCTTATATTCTAGACGCCCTTTGTTTCAATTCTGAGTTTCCCTTGTTAGGATGGAAATGGACTTCTAAAGATCCTACTCCGATTCATATATATCATAAACTCCTTTGGAAAGTTCATTTCAAAGATCATGTTTATAGAATATGTCATGGTTTCCTTATCCTAGTCTTTCAAACCATTTTCAATCGCTTCCCTCCTAGATTCTCCGACAAAGCTAAAACTGACTTATCCTCAATATGAGATTGGTTTGGAGAAGAAAAATTCACGTATGTCAGGATTTTCAGGAGTATTGTGGAACCCCATGTTCTCCCTCTTTTTGTTCTAGATAAACTTCTAGCCGAGGAAATATCCTATCAATTGACAGTTGAAGGAATGTCCAGATCTCTGAGCAACAATAAGAAAATAATGTGGCCTTATTTTCCATTCAATTGTGGACATTTTACTTTGAATGACTTCAAACATGAAGTCGTCAAAATAAAGGACTTAAAATTCGCAACAATCCCGGGGAGACAGTATGATCCGCAAAAGATAGCTTTTAATGTTACTTCTTCAGTTTCGATTGCTCGATTCGAGCATGAACCAGATGAATTTGATGATTTGTTTGTTTCATTAGAAAACTTTTCTCAAGTTTATAATTTGGCCAAGTCCAAATTCCAGAAAGAAGAGATGAATAAATTTATGTTATTTAGAAGACAAAGATTGTTGAAAGTTCCTCTAGACCAATTAAGAGTTCCTATGCAAGAATCAGAAACAGAGGATACATCTGGAAAAACAGCAGGAGAAACATCTACCAGTAAGGTCACTACACAATTAGCTACTGGCCAGCCCATTGTACAGATACAAAAGGAAGTAATAGGAAATGATCCTGTTGTACATACTGAAAATGTGAGCACTGATGGCAAACCTAATGTTCAGAAAGAGAATATGGATGGCAAACCCGATGTAAATACTAATCAGCAGTCCACAGCTCAAATAGAGAAAGAATGCACAAGTACTGATACTAATGTGCATAGTCAAAAAGAAGGATCAGACAACAAAACTAATGAACAAGAAAAAAATACAGAGAAATCAGATACACAACTTGGAGGAAACAAAACTACTAAGAAAATAGTAGACTTTGTTGATCCTAATGTTTCCTCACAATTTTTGAAACAATATAATAAATTTTCTCATCAATTAGGACTGCAGGATGATCCCAAAGAGAAAGAGCCAAAAGATCAGGATGTTGAAATCATTCCTGAACATCCTACAGGGAAAATTATAGTGAATATTGAGGAAATTCCTCCCCTGGATATATTCTACAGTCCTAAACATAAAGTTGTTGTGAAAAAACAGAGAAAGAGAAGAAAAATCGATCAAGACACTTTTTTTGCTTCACAGGAGGAGTTCATGAATATTTTTTATAAGAATGCTGAAGTGAATCCATCTGAGGATCTCACTAAGTTGTCCCAATATGCAGGAGCATACAGTGCTGCAACGATAGATAAAGCTGCAGAGGTTTCTTAGTTAATGACCCAAAAAAATCTACATATAGCTTTACTTGAAGAACAAGCTAATGAAAATCAACAGAAGATTGCTCAATTGGAACAACAATTACAAGATCAAGAGCTCAGATCTAAAGATCTAGAAGAGCAGCTTGCCACAGAAAAGAAGAAATTTGATGAACATGCTTTAAGCAAACAACAACAGTTGAATCAAAAAATTTCAAAGCTACAAAATTTGTTGCAAAATGAGAAGAATACGAAGATTGTGCAAGAAAAAGAATTTCAAGCAGCTTTAGATAAGTTCAAGGATTTACCTAAATTAAATGAATTCAAATCGGAGGCTCTTGAAGTCAATAAATTGTTGTCTCAGCAGTTAAATGACTTTTGTACAAAATTAACACAAGCAGAACCATTTAGTGATATCACATCATCCTTCATCCAGGACATAATTACTCTCAGGCAAGAAATTGATGACACCGATGAAAGGATTTCTGAATTTCTTACTTGGCAAGATACAAAAAAGGGAAGAAAAGCTAATCTTCCTAGGATAGAAGAAAGACATAAAGAGATCATATTTACAGAGTGGGAACAATAGTTAATGAAAGCCGAGAGAGCTATATCAAGAGCTAAAAGCATGATGGGTAATATAACACAATTTATCAATGACAGCTTGTATGCAATTAATCTCATTTCAGATTATGTTCCAGGCAGTTTACCTAAAGTTAAAGAAACCGATTGTAGATGGAAAGAAGAAATAATGAATAAAAGTCAACAAATGAAGAAGCTTCAAACAATATCTTGGGACAATATGTGGACTTATCTAATTAAGCCACACAATCAAGAAT
Organism: Pinus albicaulis; assembly: GCA_034641835.2. NCBI lineage: Eukaryota > Viridiplantae > Streptophyta > Pinopsida > Pinales > Pinaceae > Pinus > Pinus albicaulis. The sequence goes on along the minus strand of CM076583.1, from coordinate 893,588,544 downwards.
TAGCTATTAAATTCCTATCAAATGTTGTTGATTGTTTGATTCCAGAATTCTCCGATGCCACATATGCTCGACAGTTACATTCCAAGATGAGTCATCCATCAGAGGTCCAAGAAATGCTGAAAATTTGCCACCTGGCTACATTGAACGAGAAGCAAAAGCAATGAATCAGTTCCACAAAAGATAGCATTTCTGTTTTTAAAGTTAATAGATTGTAGCAGTAGTAGTAGGATTCTATTTTCATGTAATGTCATATTTAAACCCCTCTCATGCATTGGAGAAGGGGTCCGGAGTTGTAATATTTTTGACTTGGAGATTACATTTTTGTACTCCATTGACTCTTATATTTTATAAAGGATCACATCTGGTGATTTTTGTGTGGAATTATTTTTAAAGAGTTGCGTTTATGTACCTTGGATTTGATTTTGCATTGGAATTACTGGATCAGAGTATCGGATTTCATTTGAAACTTTCAAGATAGATAAGGTATTTTTATCTATTCACTGTTAATTTCTTTTGTTATATGATATTCTCTTTTAAATTTGTTATCATTTATAAATATTTTGTTTTCACAATATTTCTTTATATATCATTTTTTATTATATTAGAAATATTCACCTTTCATAAATGTATGTAAACTGATATACAATGATGAATAATATGCTAATATAACTCTGTTGAAATTCTTAAACAGAGTTATCTTTATTTGTCGCTGCACATTTCAATTAAACTTTAATACATTTTTATGGTTATTGTTAAATTGGAATAATTTTAAGTTGTATTCACATATGATACCCGGGTTAGTCTTAGAATTTTCTTATCAGTACTTAAACTAGATTAGATAGTTTCATTTCAGTTGTTTAGTCCCATTTTCATTCATCCAAATCAATCCATCATCATCTCATTAGTTATAAGGAAACTAGTCCTTTCAATCCAATCGGAGCCACCATACCAAACGGATAAGGAGTTGTCCTAAGGTCCCGATCGGGTGGTTTTCCCCAATGTTTGAAGCTGAAATTTTCTAGGCTTCAACACTAGTGTAAGATCAAAAGCTACAACAAGATGATGATAAAAAAATAATGTTAGTTCATGCACTTGGGCATCATACAAGTAACAATATTTCAGATTATATTTTTATGTTTTGATATGTACATATAAATGATATTATTTTTGGGCCACATTCATAGTAACTTATTCGTGAGTAGGAAGTAAATCAACAAAAAGTACTAACAAATATTATCAGACGGTTGTCGCAATAGTTATTTCTAATCCATACACTCAGAAGTGAAAGCATCATAGTCAACTTGATCATAATATCATTTTTCCAAGTGAAAATCAAAAGGAAGGACCTCTCCGTGTTCATTCATGTATTCAATGTGGAACATAGCCTAGGAATTTGTTTGGGAATGTGCATGTATGTAAGCCTTTGGAGCATGCTAAAAAATCTATTTCAATACCCTGTAAAGGAATACCAAAAATTCTAGAGTTTATCTCATGAACTATAGAAAATTCCATGACATTCATATTGAGATACCTAGAGAGAGAAAATCACCTTGTCGTAATAATAGGCATGCCCAATTAAAAGTGTTTCATGCTCATTACCCTGCTCTAATGCATATATGATATTCCAAAAATATATGTGCAACCTCATATCCAAGTTCAAGAACTCTCGAGTAGAATAACAGAGCTTCTTCTCTTTTCCCTTTCAAGTAACACTATAAATCCCATCACAACAAAGGAATTTCATTGGCAGAAAGGAATTGGGAAATAGGTTCATTTTCATCCACATAATGTTGCACATTGTACATTTTTGAAAATGATGTTGTGAGCGATGATCTTGTTATTATTTGAACAACAAAATATCACCATTCCACATTTTAATTTTCAACATGTTTTTGTTTCATTGCACTAGGCTCAATCCCATGGTATTAACTACCCCCCACAAGCCTAAATTGTGTTTATATACTTCGACATGTTCAAATTCAATGCCATATTTTCTATTCTCTATGGTTTGATTCACTTGAATCTTTGTTTCTAGTTTGGTCTTCTTATTCATTTAATTTAATAACCTTTTGTTCATATAAATTGCGTGTTTAAAGTATATTCCTTGGGCTTAATCATATTCCCAAGAACAATCCTACAAATCATGCTACAAACTAGTAACATATGCTTATTAAATAATTTTATCATCCTTTCTATGATCAACTTGTTACATTTCCAAGGCATATAAGATTAGTCCACTGTTGACAAGTACAATGTTGTAAATGTGAGAACACTTCCTAGATATTGTGTCCACATGTCCCAGAGGTGCGTAAAGGATTCTCGAAGACTATAGTGGTTTTTACAACTACACAAGATATGTAATGAAGTCACATATAATTCAATTGAATCTAATCCTTGTTTAAGGTAATGCATTAATTTTGTTTATTTTCTATGGTTATTTCTGTTGCATATGAAGGACTGCAAAATGTATTATGTTCTTCTTCAAAAATTTTGGCAACGATGAAATTCCATTTAAAACTAATTTCTTATATCCTTGAACTTTTCCATTAGAAGAATAATTATTAAATTTTCCAGACCAATTTAAGGGTTTGGGAGAATATATTTTTGGTTGAGTGAGATAGAAAACTGTTTTGACGATAAGGTTCCTCCCAAGCCATTAACTCAAAGGTTGTGCAATTATGGATGGAAATTTGTGAGTTGAGCCACGATCAATATTTGGGAGATAAGAAAAAAAGGGTGTGAAGTTAAAAAAGAGTTTGAAGTAAAAAAAATAGTTTGAAGTAAAGGAGCATGAACTTCCTTCTAGTTTGGTCATCATTACTATGAAATTGCTTTTGGTTAAACAAGTCATTATCAAGTCTTTGTAGGAAATAAAGAGCACAACCAACTCTAATAAGGATCACTGTAATGTGATGTGGTCGAGAAGGTCAAGTGTAAGTTAATTACATCTTGAAGGAGAACATATATATGTGAAAAGCAAATTGATTATCCATATCATGGAGCATGGGCCTACGTGGAAACCTTTGGTGACTTATTTTCTGATTTAAAAATAAATTTTCTGGGTGCTATGACAATTATAAAGGCAAGCTTTGTAATAATCAATTTCACCATTCAATATGTTCTTGCACAAACATTACTGAATATGCAATAACAACCAAAGGTGAAGAGAACCAACCTAAGGCAATCTCACAAGTCATCCTTTGATGTCATTGATAATGAAGAAGATAAATAAGTACGAATTTGCTAGATTAACCTCATTGAATTACTTAATTCATAAATTCATTCAAAGATGCAACTTCAACATAAATTCACTATCTCATGTGTGTTTAATTGAAATGAGGCCCATTATACTAAATAAAACACATATGAGTTCCAAAAGAATAAATTGCACAACTATCCAAAAGAAATTGAAAGATATGTACCTCCCCATCTTCAATTGTGATGATGTTTGGAGTAAATCCATGACCCGAACTCCCTGTGAGGGACACAATTATAAGTGACAGAGTAACAAAAATCCATTATCAAAGAATTGACCCGAGAACAATTCATAGACTAATAGCCTATTTTTAAATCACCCACAATCTAAGACAAGTCTATATAATTCAACATCTAATTAGTAGATACCAATCATAATTGAATTAATTGTACCATATATTAGAATCAAACTCAAAAATTGGAAATTTAATTGCATTAAAGCCCCGAGGATTCAAGAACTGCCCATAATAAATGACCTTTTATTATAAACACATTAAATTTGCAAAAACAAAAAATCAAATGAAAAGTCATCCTAAGATCCTCGTGAATAGAAATATTTTAATAAAAGATGACCCTAAAAACAATTATATTTTATTAGTTTTATATACCATTACTGTAAATCACCAAAATCTCATAATCATGTACGCCTACCATGAATGTAAATCAACAAAATCTTAGAATCATGTATGCCCAGAGAGAGAGGCTATAGACCTACAAGATTCAGATGACATGATAGTTCTAAGTCCAATATTATGGTGTACATATGACACACAAGGTTTTTAGCCTAGTTAGGGTTACGATTTTAATTTTTTAATTATAAACATTGAAAAAATGTTGAACCAAAAATAAACTAACATAAATTTCATAGATTTTTGACGATTTTTCTGATTTTGTTCGGGTTCGTATACGGTTCCGGTTCATGTACGACATAAGTTCGAGTTTGGCTTGAAATTCTTAAAACACAAACAAATTGTTTTGGATTGCATTGTGGTTTGGCGAATTTCAAATCGCGTAGTCTACCGAGGTCGCGTTTTGACCCAGAATCCAGTCAAGATTTTTAGAAAATTCGGCAAAGATTTGCCCAGAATCTTGTTTACAGTTGTTAAACATTAGTATTTTGAGTGCCCCAGGGGTTTTTGATAGTGCTGCATCCATTTCCACTATCAAAAATGGATTCCAAGCACTGCAACTACCTAATTTTTTTAAATTTAGTTGACCGGATTCCAGCAGATTTCTACCGTCCGGGCCAAAACGCAACCTCAGTAGACAACTCCATTTCAAATCCAAAGGATTTTATTCACCAAACTCGATGACTTAGCCAACATCCCCACTTGGAACACCTAATACGCAGGTAAGTGAGGAAATATATTTCTAAGGAAAAACAAAATTTAAAGATTATAAGAAACACTCAAAAATACCGTATAATGAAGAGAATAAGTGAGGAAAATAAACCCTATAAGATATTCATGTCTACAACAAACAAGAAAAATTCTTTAAAAGATGCACTATTTTTCAACCTTGGATATTCATAATTTCATATGACACACTACACAAAAGGCTTTCACCTAACAAGAATTCAGCAAAAACAATATTCATCTCCAAAAAATGTCGCATACAATTCTTCTATTTTCAAAGAGGGCTCAATATGGATGGAATATCACCAAACGAATTCAAAGATAATAAATGTCCATGTGAATTTTTGGGACCATAAATTATTTGCAATTCATGGGATTAAAATTTAATCTCAATAATCTCATTAAAGAGAACCTCTTTATGATATATCATATACTATTACACCCATATCAAGTCTAACATCTTAAAACTCATATCAATAAATTTGTAATCCATTAAAAGAAACTTTTGGTGAAATATCTTTATTAAGAAGTTGGTCAGCGCTCTAGGGTCATAACAATAGGCTAGACGAGGGTTGGTCCAACTATGTCAACAATGGACTAGCCAAAAAGTGAGGGAAAGAAAAGAAATTTGGAAACTAGGCCAATATTCCTAGGGCCATATCAAAGGTGATCTATAATTACAAAGTAGCCACATATGCATTGGGGTTGTAATGGAAAAATGACTCGTTGGAAAAAAAAATTATGAAGAATAATAGGTAAGAAGGTTTCACTTTAGGGAGCTTGGGCTCAATTCTTTGCCAAAAATCATTGGTCAAAAGCACATAGATAAAATAAGGAAGATATGTCAATCAAGACAAGATGTACATTAGTGGAAGAGAGAAATCGGCAGAGGAAAGACAAGTCTATAGTTAGACCAGCATAGATCCATCTTAACTCTAGATTTATCAAACAGAAAAAGGATCAAATCCTTCTAATAGAAACCTTTTTTATAGTGAAAAAACTCGAAAAAAAGTTTGCACCTGGAAGGATATAATCCTTCAACAACACTTGAGAGATCCAGGGTTGAGATATATCTACTCTTGGTTTATGTATATGCATGTGTGTGTGAACTAATAATTTTTTATTTAAAATAAAAAAATGTAAATAAAAGTAAAATACAAGGATTAGCCATGTAAGCTGAGAGTGAAAATCTCCCCATTAACTCATCCATCGAGTCTTTCACCGAATGGAGGAAATCCTCTAGTTATCAATTTTATTTGCATTAATAATAATGTAGAATATTGTGTCTTATGTTTCTCAATATTTTCATTCTTGTAGTAGAAGTTTGATTGCATATTTAAATTACTATTAAAGTGTGTTCACCATCAACGGCCAATATCTTTTAGGAATATATAGATTTCCAAAAAATGTTATAGAGAATATGCATTGAATTTTAAGCGCCATATTAATCCCCATTGTTCTTGGGTTACTTAAAATTGAACTACATATAGTAACGGTTCTGCCCTATTATGGGAATTCTGATAATGTTGGTTTCAGAAACCGGCTTCTATACAACCATTAAATTGGCAATACATGATTGTGCTATTAGTATGCCCTATTTTGGACGTTTTGATAGTCGACGTTAGTTGTTTGGATTTGCTATTATATTCTCAATACATATAGGTATTTCAAATATGCTCACTACCTGCTATCAAACTGAGTGTTAATCTTGCTAGATTTAAAACAACAGTATTTTTCTCCCCCATACTCATCAATTTGGTATCGACACAGTTCTTTCCTTGGTGCTATTGTCTCTGTGCTTTTGAAATCATACATTTCACCCTTGGAAAGGAAGTACAACTCTACACTATTAAGTTTAAAAGGTCATGGGAAAGGGAGGTAAAAAAACCATTTTAAAAATAAGTCCAAGATCAAGGTTAAAAGGTCATGGGAAAGGGAGGTAAAAAAACCATTTTAAGAACAAGTCCAAGATCAAGTTTAAAAGGTCATGGGAAAGGCTGGTAGAAAAACCATTTTAAAAATAAGTCCAAGATCCAAGAACAGTTGGAGAAAAATTAACAGCAATTCCAAGAAGATGTGAAAGAGAATGAAAACTTACATTGCATGCTTCAATCATTAGAGGTGTTTCTTTCCACTTTGAAAGGAAAATTTTCAATGATATAAAGAGCCAGTGTGATCACGTTTCCCATATCACTCATGAAGAAATGAAGTAGGAGAGGTGCAAGCAAGCCATGGATAAGTTGTTGGCAAACTTAACTTCCACAAAGGAATTGTTAGGTGAGCTCCAAGCAAAATTGGAAGAACTGCATTAAAAATCAACTGCTCAAAGGAAGAAATCAGCTACCTCAGATGTTGGGAAAATGAACGAGGGAAGAAAGGTAAGCATGTCCACTTCCATTCTCAATTCCCCTGAGCATACTTTTACTTCTTTTGATATCAAAAAAATTACATATAAAGGGATTTGGATCCAAGATTAAAAAAAATGGCATACAAAAGCCAATGGTTGGAAAGGATGCCCAAGGAAGAAAAGATCCCATGGAAGATGAATCATGAAAAGCTTAATGCATTGGCCTTGGGTGCCTTGGTGGAGTTTCTGACCTTGGGTTTCTTGGTAAAAGAGACTTAAAAAGAGAATTTTAAACTTCCATTGCCTGACCCAAAGACAAAGGAAGAAGTGAGACAATCAATGAGGGGATTAATTAAGAGTTTAAGGAATTTTTTAAGAGCAGGCAGAGCATTCCGAAGAAAAGGTTCCTAGTCCCAACAAGGAGCTTAAGGAAAGAGAAAGGAGACAACCAACACAAAAGGTGAAGCCAAGAGGGACGAATTTCGCAAGATTCACGTGCACCGTAAAAATTTCCAGCCTCTTGGGAAACAAAGTAAGCAACCGCTCAAGCAAGAAGGGCAGAGGTATGCACAATCATCATTTGAGTGTTCCTCAGTTATTCTAATGGTAAAAAAGATAGATTTCAACATCCATCTTTTCATGAATTGTAGAAAGGTGAGCCATAGTTCCACTACGTGGAGGGAAAATATGGCCAATAATGAATTGAAGCTCTCTAAACTAGTGATAAGTACATAAAACAAACCAAAATAATCTCGATCAAGCGAAAAGATTGCACGCCATAGGAAGCACCTCAACATTGGAACAAATTTTGGAAGCATTAAAAATATGTGTATATCCTCGAAGTAAACATGGGGAACAAATGTTTTATTTGAGCCCAACCTTGTAAAAGAGTCAATGAATGGATGTTTGCACCCCAAGTAAGAACATCAAGCAAGCATTGTAATAATTGAAAAATACATATCCAATGATGAATTGTACAAAAGATAAGTCGTTGAGTGCAGATGTAACATTGATTGTTTTGAACATGGAAACATTTTTTTTATGAGTTACAATCATAGATTAATGATAACAATGACAAAATAAACATTTTTGGGAGTTATCACACTCCGTTATAAAGCAACGAGATGAGAATGTCCAAATTCGCCACCCGGGTAATGCAGACCTCTAGTTGAGTCTATAGCCAATTTCAAACGAGTTAAGAAAGTAATATAATATTAGAAAAAGCACAACAAAGCATTCGATACATCATTCGGAGGAATATTTGAGTGGAACATTCCTCGGCACGACCTTGTCATCTCCAGTTAAGTAAAATATATCTAATCATCTGATATAATTTAAGGTAATTCTACAAGGGCATCGGGAAAACTAGAATTAAAGCCTAAGAAAAAATCGAAGTTAGGACTTGAGCAAGATTCTGAGTTCACAACCACAGCTAGATCTAAAGAACCAAGATTGACTATCGACAGACCCTAGAAAACCCCCATAAACATCATAGAAATTAGAGACCGTGGCAGCGGGATGAGTAAAATGAAGTATAACTTCCTTGATGCAGATATGTCGGTTGCTCTGAGGCCTTTTGAACATCTTGATGTGCTTCTTCACAATATTCTTGTTCAATAGAGGAGTCGCAATTTTCCCTTTATCCAACCTAAAACTTTGCCCTACTCTCTGCCCCCTAATACTCCTCAACTTCTCGGAGAGTATAAGAGAATCTCAAAAATCCTTTTGATTCCTTTTGAAGTTAGGGTTCGTAGGTTCTAATCAAGGCTTTGACCGAGAGGGTTAAAGCAAGAATAAGGGTTTAAAAATCTCAATGTAGGTTTCCTTATGTTAGGCCTTTGGTTTAATTCATTGAATTTCATGAAATAATGGGAAAGAGCCAATAAAAATTTAGTAACAATTGGAAAATTATTTAAAATATATGTGTGGTGGGTGGGTAAAAATACTATATTTGATAATTAGATTTTTATTTATTGTAAAATATTAATTTAAAATTAAATCCCACCTATATATATTTTTTTAATTTAATTAATATCTTGATTATTGATATTATGGAGGATGGACAAAGTTGTTAGTGTTTTGCTAGTATTTTCGCACACTTTTAAAGCAATTGAGTTTTGAGGAGATCCCATTGTGCAGTTTCATTTTGGAGAAGTAGAGATCTAAAGAGAGCTTGTCGCATCACTTCACTCTAGAGAAGTTGAGATCCATAGAAATCTGTCCTAAATATTGCTCTTATTTGTAGGTTTAACATTGGGTGCCTTGTATTGTTTGTGCTCCATGAAGAGATATGTTCATCTCTATGCCCACATGCAGATTGGTTGGTTTCTCATGTTTTTCCCGGTGATTTTTGTTTATTAACCTCTCAATGGGTAGTGTTACCAATCCCAATGAGGTGTCTCATTCTTCTCTTCCCATTGGTTCTTCTTTGGTTGGTCAAAAATTCTATGAGAAATGAAAATTTGTAGAATCTGTTGAAGAAAAACCTAATGTTGACTTGGGGCCCTCTGTGGAAAAAAGAACATCCTTATCCTTCACGAAAGAAGTTTACTTGGTAAGTTTACAAGCCTTTGTCCCAGTCCTAACTTTATTTTGGATTGGATTTCTAAAAATTGTGTAGATCATGAGTCAATTGCTACTTTATACTGTGGAAATGGAAATATATTTTTATTTTTGAAAGCATAGATGATAGGGATCTCGAAGGAGGCCATAGGGATATGGAATTATATTTTTATTTTTGAAATTAGATTTAGAGGATGGTAAACTATGGAAGGATTCCATGGTTGATGAAATGACATCCTTGCATAAAAATTAGGCTTGGGATCTGGTGGAGTTGTCAACTGGTAGAAAACGTTTCGACAACACATGGGTATTTAAGAAGAAGATGAATGTAGAAGGAAAGGTGGAGAAAAAAAAAGCTTGATTGGTACCAAAAGGTTATTTCGAGGTGTTGGGAATTCATTTTGGTGATATTTTTTCTCATGTTGCAAGGTAGCTTCTATTAGATTACTTTTATCTCTTGCTACTTCTTTTTATTCTGAGGTAAAAAAGATGGATGTGAAGACAACATTTCTTCATGAGGATCTGTGAGAAGACATCTACTTGAAGCAACCTAAAGGATTTGTGGTGAAGGGTAAGAAAGAGTTGGTATGCAGGTTAAAAAATTCTTTGTACGAGTTAAAATAGCCACCAAGGATATTGTATTGGAAATTTGATACATATATACGGGGACTTGGCTTCACGAGAAGAAAAATGGATCATTGTGTGTATTTTTAATTAATTAGTGACATTTTTGTTTATATCATCTTAAATGCGGATGATATGTTGCTGATTTGAAATGACAAAGAAATCATCCAAGATTTGAAGACCCGATTGTCCTCCAAATTCGATATGAAGGATCTTGGTGCTACAAACTATATTTTGGGCATGGAAATTATATGAGATAGGGAAAAGAGGAAGCTCTAGTTAAACCATAGGAAGTATGCCGAGACAATATTGTAGAGGTTTAATATGAAGGAGAGTAAACCGATGAAGGTTCCTATTCATGTAGGTGTAAAGTTATCTATTAAACAATGTCCCAAGACACAAGAAGAGGAAGAGGAAATGTCCCGTGTTCCATATGCAAGTGCAGTTGGTAATCTGATGTATGCAATGGTCACACCAAACATTGCACATTCAATGGGAGTATTGAGTAGGTTTATGTCAAAGCCAAGGAAGGAGAATTGGACAATAGTGAAGCAAATTTTAAGGTATTTGTGTGGCACTAGTGACTATGGTTTGTGCTACCAAAGAAGACCAGAAATGGAAACAGTATTGGAAATGTGTGGATTTGTTGATGCAGAATTGGTTGGAGATATATATCATAGAAGATCTATAAGTGGGTATGTGTTTAACCTATTTGGAGGATTCGTCAATTGGATGAGAAAAAGATAGTCTATAGTGGCTCTTTCAACTACAGAGGCTGAATACATGGTAGCCACTCATGCAAGCAAGGAAGCAGTTTGGTTACATAGATTCAGTTTAAGTATGGGGATGATACATCGAGATATAAGGATATAATATGACAACCAAAGTAAAATTTTCTTGGCAAAGAAATCTGCTTATCATTCAATGACAAAGCACATTGATGTTCAGATCACTTTGTGAGAGATATGGTTGAGGTCGAAAGGGTGTTGCTGGTAAAGGTGGACACTTTGAAGAATGTTGCAGATGCATTGAAAAAATATGTGGGGGGATCAATGAATAAGATCTTTTGTGAACCCCTATGTGGAAAAGAAAACAATAAGTGGGAGAATGTTGGGTATGTGTTATATTCTTTCCACCACTAGTCACACACGTGGGTGGGGGGTTTCACAAGGGGGCGACAACGCCCCATTTCGTTTTGTTGAACACAACAATGGGGTCACAGGGGGGTAAACAAACCCCCTTGCGAGTGGGTTTGCAAGAGGGAAGTAGCCCCCTGCACAAGTTCCAAGGCAATGCCCCAGGAATGTTTTTTTTTACCCAAAACTAGTTGGGCAAACCTACCTATGGTTTTTTGCAAGGGTTTTGCACATGGTTTTGGACATGATACTTTTCTGCCCATTGTATTTTGTATATCTGGTCAAGAGAACTATGGTTATGTTCTAATCCAGGGTTAATGGATTGGGATTTATGAATGCCTCGACATGTATATATATGTGTGTGTGTGTGTGTGTGTGTGTGTGTGTGTGTTGTAACATTGAAAGGAATTTAATGAAAAATAAAATTGGTAGTCTCGGGTTTGGGATCCAAGGGAAATACTTTTATATTTCTGTTTTATGTTTTATTCTCTCGCCATTGTTTATTTTTTGTTTTTAATAATTTTTTTGAAAATCATTTTTGTACACGGTTAAAACCTACACATACCTTCTTCAAAAATTCGTAGTTTTTCTTTAGCTGCTTGCTCTTTCTCCTTGTCTTATTTAACTCATTAAGAGAATTAATGAGTTCCCCTTCATAGTCCACCACTCCTACTTCTTCTTCCTTTTCTCCAGATTCAGTAATATTTGTTTTTCTTGGATTTTTCTCCAAATTCCATAATTAAATAGTTGTTTGAATCATCTTCTGAAGAGTTTTTGTTTTTTGATTCTAGTGCTGAACTATCCTCTTTGGAGTAGAGCCCCTTTTTATGATAAAATTTCTTCTAATTTTTTTATCATCTTCCTTTTCTATCCTTTCTTTGTAAGGGAACTTGGATGAAAAATGTCCAACTCCTCCATAGTAAAGCATTTAAAGGAAAAATTCCCTTTATCTTGTCCCGAGCCATGCTTTAGTTTCCTAGAAAATTGAGCTAGGTCCTGACCAGATGCACAGCTGGAGAAATATTGATCATATTTTTGGTCCTTGGCCTTCTTGGACACTTTGAACATTGCATCCTTGGGTTCAAACTTCTCTCTTGCTACTCTCATCTCATAGGTTGTGAGAGTACCAAACAACTAACCCATCTCGGGTTTCTTTAAATCGACCATTTCTTCAATAATAGATACTTTGGCATTAACTCTCATGGGTAGAGATGTTAAGACATTTTGAATAGGCATATCTTCCTTGACTTTTTCACCAAGTCCTCTAATCATATTTGTTACTTCATAAACTTTGAATAAGTATTCTACTATTCGTTCTTCTTAACTAGTTTTTAAGCTTTCAAACCTCTTTATGAAGGTTTGAAGTTTGGCATTCTTGACTTTGTCATCTCCTTCATGAATCTGATTGAGATTCACCCACACTTCCCTGGCATAATTACAATGCATAACCTTTATGAGTTCATATTCACTAAGGCCAAAGAGAATAACATTATTGGCTTTAGCATTATTTCCATACAAAATTTTACCATCTACATCAGTGGGAGGGACATTAGGGACATCATAATATATTAGTATAGAGCTCCAAAAATCTACTCCTAGAGACATAAGATAGTATTCCATACTAATTTTCCAGACGGCACAGTTTGTCCCATCAAGGACTAGTATCTTGATTTAGTAAGAATCTTGACTCTCTTTCTTAGACATAATTACTTATGGATTTACCTTCTAGTGGTTAGATGGTTCCTGAAGGAACTTGGCTCTAATACCAAGTGTTGGAATAAGGAATTACCGAGAGGGAGGTGAATCAGTTATAGTGAATTTCTTTTAAATTTTAAGTATAATTCTTTAACTCTTTTCACTACACTCAGTTACTTGTGAGAGATTTCATACACAATACATATAATCAGTAAGATAAGGTATTCACATGTACATACATTTCATCACATGAGAAACATACACATTTGACACGGGTATTTTTATGTGGAAACCCAAAATGAAAAAACCACCAATCTATTTGTTCTTATGATGTGAATTAAGCACATACTTAATTACATAATTTTTTTTGTGAGAACCCACTCACAGGAGGCACATACCCCCTTAAGATAGCATGCACTTATTTTCCAAGGGGTGCCAAACTATTATGAATGCAGGCCACCACCTACTATAGCCATTTTTCTACCTTTCATACAATTTTAAAATTGAAAACAAGGGAAAATACAGATACAGAGAAATACAAATATGATCCTCTACAATTCTCCTATGAACTGTTCTCCTTACTACTCCTTCAAATCTTAATCACAAATCTCTACAACATTATGCCTTAGTTCAAAATTTGCGCCATTTTTCAACTTTCACAAACTCTGCTCCACTCTCTTCATCTTAGACAATAATATTGTATTCCCACTCTTTTCTCAATTGTGCTCCTCTATTTTCTTCCTCTTTAGTGCTAGGAATTATGCTCTCTTTGTCAACCATTAACCTTCCATTCATGATGTCCAAGAGTAATCTTACAGGGTATTCCATGTTGTTGTTGCATCAAATTTGATGATCTCTTCAGTCACATTAAACACTGAGAATGGGCTCCTGAGAGTCTCCATGTTGATAGATAAATCCTTTGTCCACCTGAACACTCCAACGAGGCTCTCCATGCTTACTCATGGCTCACAGATATTGACCAATACCTTGGCATGGATTCTTTATTCTTCGTTTAATTCAATAAGGTGTGCACTTGATATCACATGTAACTTGTTTCAACTTTCAGACATGCCCAACACTCTTCTTCTAAGAATCATGGACCTCATCGCCCTTGACTTAAAGATATTGACAGTATTTATTTATTCTCGTAACCAAATCTCTTGAACGCATTTACTCTTAGTTATGAACTCATTCATCCTTGAATTCTTCTATGCTACAATATCGGAGCCCCTCATTTCATAACTTTTATTAAAGTGACCTTACAAAATGATGAGCTTTAGATTTTCCTTTACCCCTTTTTCTTAGCCCATTCTTGTATTTCCTCCATGGGACCGAGTGTTATGACTTACATCTTCATACACCTCTGTATTGGAATTTCGGAGCTCCCACATATTGTAACTTTATTATGGGAAATGCTACAAAATAATGAAATTCAGATCCTAGTCGTTAGCCCCTTCTTCTTAGCTCCTTATTGTTTTTCCTCTATGGGATTGGGTGTTGTGACCGACGACATAACACTTAGGTGCTAAGCCCTTTAGGATTCTATTGGGGGGCTATCTCCTTGTGTAATTTCTCTCTACCCTTGGTTCTTTGGGATTCCGTAACCAAGCACCAACAACATCGAAGCTCCTAGGCATCAAATACTTTCTCAAAATTCATTTATAATGTAGTTCTGATATCTCCAAACTCCGATATGATCCATATAAATTAGGTGCTAACGATAAATTTCCAATAAAAATTGGAATTCCTTGACATCGAAACTTTTTGAAACTTCAATTACAAAGGATTTAACCTTCGATATGTACTTCCTAAATGATGTCATGCTCTCATCATCATCCCCACATGGTGTCTCCTTAGAGGTGACATGTGTCACCAGGATTTTCCCCATTAGGAAACCCAATAGTGTTTATTATTACTTCCATGTGTTCTCCATACTGCCACATCATATTGACATCATCTCCCACCTTCAGCTCCTCAGGACCAATCAATGGCTTCCATGTCTCTTGTCCTAGGAGAGAGAAAGGGTCCTCATTCCTTTGCTTTGGCAACAAATTCGTTCATAATTTCTATTCCCCGCAACCCTCAATGCTTTTAAATGAATTCATTAATAACAAGTTATGAGGTATCAAAATCCCTATATACCGATATTCTGATTGAGTAAGACTCTAACCATTGATATTGTGACCTCCAGAAGCTCTAACATTTTGAGAATCGACTCCCTTCGATATTCGGCTTGCTCCAATATTTCCATGTTGTCTCGGGTTTCTTTTTATAAATACCTTTGATATTACAACCTTCCAACATCCTGAGGTCCCAAGGTTTCAAAATTTGGGGTCCAAAATTCGATGGACTTATGATATTCGAAATTTTACTTGCTCATAAGGACTTCAAGGTCTTAAATTTGGCTATCAATAATTTTTGATCCCGATGGCCATTTATGGACTTCCACATATCGTTGGAAATAGTTTTCAAATAAATTTCTAGTAGAGAAGGTATGATGCAGTCTTTGAGCCCATTTTCTATCTGAAACATGGTTGCAAACTCTATACCTATAACATGCCTTAATTCTAGTTCAGTTGACATCAATGGAAACATACCAAGTGCCACCAATCAATTAGAAGACATCAATTGTCCAACATATAATATCAGGTTCCTGGATTTGTTGAGGTATGTGCCTTATGTCAAGGATGAGAAAGAAAATATTCAAAGGTTCATCACTGGGTTTACAACAACATATAGAGACTGAATTGGGTTTTATGAGCCTTGGGCGTTGGAGGAATTGATCAAGAAATTGAAGCATTGTTATGAGAAATCAAAGAAATTTTTTTAAGCTAAGCATGATTTGATGGGAAAAAAGAAAGTTAAAGGGAGGTGGCCACTAAAATGGGGAAGACCTCAAGATGTAGGTGAGAAAGAAAATGTCTCTCACAAGAATTTCATTAGAGTTGGGAAGGGACATGGGTCACTGCCTAATGTTGGCATTATGGATAATGTGTTGTCCATGATGCCAACCCACTTGTAGTAGCATAAGTTTGTGTTGATATTATGGAAATAGGGTGAGTAAAAAACCAGTTCAAATGTGATAGAAAAATAAATACCAATCAGAGACAAAGGAATGATGAAGGTAAAGTTCGAGAAATTATATGCAGGTTCTATGAACCAAAACCATGTATACACGCAGGTATGATGAAGATAAGTCACATATACACAGGTTCTACGAAGAAAATTCATGTACATACGTAGGTATGATTAATAGAAGTAGTGTATCTGCGGGTTCAGTGAAGCAAAGTCATGTACATACACGGGTATGAAGAAGAAAAAGATCGTATAATTTGCACACTATGGTTTACAGAATAGCAAGGGTCCTTACCATGGTATTATCCCATAGTAATGAGCATGTCAATGGATATTTGATCCCATCAAAGAATATCATCAACATTAGTGTGGTTTTTACACATGGTATTGGCTAAGGCCTAATCTATATAAGGAGATGAAGGTCCAAGTGTTAGAGTGTGCATGAATGAGGGTGATTGATGACTACTTCGATTTGATGTATGATTGCATGGTATGGGCTATAGATGAGTGGTTGATCTGAAATAAATATGCATTGGGGAATATAACGATGGATTAGTATCATTAGAAATTAAATGACTATGCATTTTAGATCTACTTATGGGTTGATTATATCTGGGTTTTGACGTGTGTTTATTACTATGTATACAGTGATCTGGTATGTCTGAATTTTTCATGTGCAACATGGATGTGAGTTGAAAATTGTAAATATGTACGCAGGTTTGTCATAGGTAAGGCACGTACACACACGACTTCCCCTCTGAGTAGTAGCGTATATATTCAACAGTATTTTGAGATCTATACATAGTTTTTACTCCTAAGAAGTGCATATACATGCGGAAATGATTTATGAAAAGCCCATATGAAAGCTAGGTTTATCTAATCATTCTAAACAGTATGGATGTGTTTCTACTATCTGTTAATGAAGTATTCATGTAGATATGGGTTGTTTGAGTATTGATGATGCTACTAGATGTATATTAGTGATTGGTTATTTGATCCAGTGATTCATTGATTGGTTGAATGATTTGGTACAATCATAAGTTTTATTTTTGATATATGGTATTGGGCTTAAATAATGGTAGTGGGTATAGTCTGAAAATTTGATGAAAAGTGGCCTACGGGTTTTGATGTGTTGAAGCAGGTGGATTCACTGTGAAAAATTATGAAACATGGTCCATGATGGTGCTGACGGTTGGAGCCTTTAGTGAGGAAGTCGAAGCTTCCTACCAGTAGTAGTTAGTGAACAGATTAGGGGGTTGGAGCTCCCTTCCAGTGGGTACTGGTAAACAAGATAAGGGGGCTAGAGCTCCCTTCTAGTGGGTGTTGGTAAACAAGATAAGGGGGTTGGAGCTCCTTTCCACTAGGTTTTGGAGAGTGAGTGAAGGTTGTAGCCTTCTACAGGTGAGTGTTTACGTGTTGGTATGAGTTTGTGTTAGTACAATATTGTAGGAATTTTTTCATAGTAATAAAATTGAAGACAAAGACAATGACGACGGTGGTTTCCTCCCACATTGGGTTTCCACCTTAAATTATGGTATTCATGTGTGTTTCTTGTGTGTTATGCTTTATTATGTCATTAATTCACATATTTACAACATATCAAATGTTTGATACACTAATTTAAGTTAAATAGATGGAGATCTAATTGAAATATAAGTTCATTGAATATACACTGGTTTTCTGCATAAAATTCACGTACATACACAGGTTTTCTTTAGTAAAGTCACATGTAGAAATTAGAGTAAGAAAGGTAAAATTTAAGTGAGTTTTAAAATACTAATTCATCCCCTCCCCCCCTCCTTAGTATTTTTCCCAACACCTAAAGAGTAGCAGAATATAGGTGATAGTAGGGGACCGTTGCATTGTTGGATATGTGGATAATATCATCGCAAGAATGATTGACCATTGTACCAAGGTGGTAGGCCTCACATATACAGTGCTTAGGAGGCACAAACAGTTGGGGAGGTGGGCCATAACATTCCTTAGATTTATGCAACTTTGGAAAAAAAGAAGGTGTTGGGTGTGGAGCTTGATTATATTCATTATTGAGAGGTATCGTCACAATGGACCCCAGTTCCTAATGGGGCGGAAACATTTCCCATTTAATCGCTGCCAAGGGGGTTACGAAGATTTTGTGAGCCACTCCCCCCCCCCGCCCCCTCCGAAGATAAAAAATATGTAAACACTAGCACAAAATGGCCAATCAGTTACTAAAAAAACAACTAAAATTTGCATATAAATGGCTATTTTTTGGTCGGTGACCAATAGCAGCTAATTTACAGTATGTTATAACGCGACCAACTTTTGGTCATTTTTAGCTTAGTCATTAATTGGTTATCTCAATTTTGTTGTCTAGTTGTATATTTGGTCATTAATTTAGTCACTAATTTAGTCATTAATTTAGTCATTGATTTTATCATTAATTTAGTCGTTGATTTGGTCATTAATTTGGTCATTGATTTAATCATTGATTTAAACTTTTATTTGGTCATTAATTTTCACAATAAATGACAAAATATACAACAAAATACATTACTATACGATCACCCGACAAAACCAATTAATGACCAAAGAAATATGACCAAAATGTTGGTAGTGTTATAAGATATTGTAAATTAGCTACTAATAGTCATATATATGCAAATTTTAGTCATCGTTTGAAACCAATTAATGACCGAAGAAATATGACTAAATTTTAGTCGTGTTATAAGATATTGTAAATTACCTACTAATAGTCGTATATATGCAAAAATTAGTTGTCATTTGTAGTCACAAATTTATCATTTGCAGTAGTCATTTATTCATTATATATATCACTAATTTAGTATTTTATATTCATTTCATTTACTTTCTTTAATAATCATTATAAATGACTAATTTAATCATATAATCATTTTATTTGTGTTCATCATTAATCAATATAAACTACTATTTTAATAGTTTTAGATTGATTTTATGTGTTCATTATTAATCAACATAAATTAATTAGTATGATTTTGCAACTAAATTTTAAAAAAAAATGTCATACAAATTACATGTTCATCTAATATGAAAGCACAAAGTTACATATGTTAATTACAATACCAAGTAATATCAAGTGCAACTATAAATAATTCCAACCACACAAATTGTATTATATAAAATGTCAAGTATTACAATATGAGTTTCCAACTTAACATTGGTTGGAGTACAATTTACAGATAAAATATTATTGATCACTTCAAAGAATTATCATTATCTTGCAAAGGAATTGCAAGTGAATTCATCAACTCTGAAAACTTGACCATCAGTATTTATGTGTGTGTCTTATGCGGGATATTGGCTCTACGGGTACCACTAGACCAGTACACTTCTATCTCTTTGTCACTCTAGTGTTATTGTTCCCCTCTTTCTTCAATATTTTCTTCTTACCATCAATACTGAGTCCATTTTCTACAAAAAGAAAACAAAAAAAGTTACAATGCAAAATATAAGACATGAAAATTGATGAACACTGGAATATAAACTAAAGTAGACTATAAAGGAATTATACGATATATACCTCAATATCAGCAATATTGTTAATGTCATTTTCCCCCATAAAAGTAAGAAACTCGAACAAGTTTTCTTTAGTTGGGAAATAGTGGCCACTATGTGGCCACATGACCTGTATAAACAAAGCAATTAAAATGTCACAAATAAACACAACAGAGCTAGCAATTTCTACTAATAATGTCTCATGCTCCACTTTTGTAGTTGTATCATTTCCTCTAGTTATCTCTAAGTAGTGACACTTCAACAATAAAGCTGGTTAGTAGAAATCTAATGGGTGGAGCAAAATATTGCTGACATAATATTACAACAAGAAACTAAAAAATAATAAGACAAGACTTTGTAAATTGTGATACGAACTGGGAATATAGCTTCAATATATTAATATTCAAATATCAACATACTATTCGAAGGGAAAAGGAATCCAATTCCCATAAGCCAACAAATTATGTATGCCCCTTGTTTTCCCTGTAATTAATTCAGCAAGATTAGCACACGCAATTTCCATTTAGAATCTCTAAAATGATTCTATAAATATTCAAAGCAAACTTGATGTTACTCATTCATTTTTCTCTAATGCAGACAAAATTGAATATGCTAACTTGTTTTTGAGCTAGAGAGTTCTGTAATTCATCGTGTCCAAAATCATTATTTATTTTCGTGACTGTCTTTTTAATGATTATGGAACTGGCCTATATTTTATCAAAAAAACATATTTTTTAGAATATATTCCATTTTTCTAATTCAAATCTAGATTTCCTTCCAGTTTATCACATTCAAACAAACTAGAATCATTTTCCTTTAACAAGTCACTATTGTAATATACTACTAAACAGACAACTACGTAATTAAGTTATTAATGGTGGAATACTAAAAAATCACAAATAAAGGCAAGAAATAACACCACTATGTCCTAGACATGCCAAGTCTTTGTCCTCTTGGTTGGAAATATTACTTCATGAAAAAAACATATTTGACAAATAGAACTTTTCTAAAACTAACCAACACTAGTGTATCCAACAACATTGACATTTCTATTGGCATGCCCTCAAAATGTGTCAAAGTATGAAACAAGTGTAGTGCACTTCCCTGTAAGTTTAAAGTTTGGCAATGGAATATGTTGTCCCTTCGTCTAATCAGGTTTTAACTTGCCTTTGATAACTTAGAGAGAATAGGAATCCAATATAGAACAATGACAGAACGATTTTATTCATTCACACTTACCTAGATCCTAAAGAAGCATTGAAGCGCTATACAAATCCAAGAATGTCTCACATTCCACCAGGAAACAAAATTTCTTGATTTTGATTATAAACCTTGAAGCTTTCTCAAATTTGTAAAAAGTAACATCATAAATATTTTTCCTTAGTTCTCAAACCTTCTTCTGTGTGGAGCTTGAGAAAATATGTGTATACACATATCACAATATAGCATGTTGTGGAGTACATTTACATGAAACATATCATTCAAATTTTTATATTCTATCAAGATTGAGGCATGTGTTAAATGCCCATTATTTGCATCTCTGCGCAAAGGTGTCATTAATAATTTGAAGGTTCTTGGCTTGCTAGTATGATCTAATTATTTATTTGTGCAAGATGTTTTTTCACTCCTATTTTTAAAATTTTAATGTTTATGAACAGTATATAGATACAATGGATGCTTCGAATAATAAAAGAGACAATTATTTTTCCATCAATAGACTTCAAGTATTTGCATATGCTATAAATTCAGTAGTTCTATTGGTGGTACTTAGGGTCAACCTAAACGTTTATTTCGCATGCATCAAATTAAGTACAAAGTGATAATAGGAAGGACTCATGTGAACTTTTCTAATCGTACATGTCGAATCTGCAATTGTTAATGTTGTTGTGCTCAATTTCTTATTGGGGTACCTATCAACTAAAAAATTTTGTACAAATGTTTGAAATGATACTAAATAAGATGGACCTGAGGAACTAAATAAAGAAAGCACAAGAAAATACTTGACTGAGATCTATAGGTGATATATATATATATAAAGTAATGAGCCCAGTTCTTACAATTACCTTTCCTATAGTCTTACACAATAACTACTTTCCCATGTTAAACCATCGTTTTACGTCATTAGAAAGCCTTCTTTAGACAATCCATTAGCCTCTGACTTAAATTATCTATAAATATGATGGAATGATATCTTCAAGAACCGTCCCTTGATTGTCTTCAACTGCTCCAGAATGGGTTGTGAAAACAATTCTTTCATCCTAAACCTCCATTCAACCAACTGAAAAACAAGGAATCCCCAAAGACCTAGAATTTAGTCACCTCTCCTCTACTGCTACTGTTAACAAAAAATTTATTGTCTTTATTTCATCAGAAATGTTAGAGCCTGTACCAATAAATGCTTTAATTTTGAAGATATGAGTATAATAGAATCACTATGGTATAGGATACCTCCTACAACATATTATTCTTGTTGACCTTGACTAGCACTATTGAAAATTGAAATAACACCATTCCCACTCTTAACAATAGAAAGATGGATCAATGTCCTTTCTTTACCAATGTTAGGGGCTTTTTTACTTTGAAAGCTCAGTCATGACTTCGATACACACTGAAACGATGGCTAAAACTTACCTTGAAAGATTTTAGAGTTTCTGGCAAGCCAAATACATTAAAACACCATAAGACACAATGCCTTACAACCCTTTAAGTCTTTATTCAAAACCAAGTATTTAAAAATTGAATACGATATCGCTCATAGGTATATATGCATCTAGTCACTTAGTTTTTTGAATATTTTTGAACTTCTAGAGCTTCTTCCACTACCAAGGTGCATGCTCTTGGTTGTCATTTTCAATATCTTTGTCATTTTTTGTTTCCATTCCTTGATATGAGATAATGGTACTACCCAGAGTAAATAAATTGTTGCTTCAAAAGTAGTCAAAAAGGCTTTTAATTGTACCATGATCATAGAAAAAATTCACCATTGTTGTATTACATTCTTTGTTGCTACACTAAGCAATCCTATATCATCATGATGTCGATTGTGAACTACAAAAACCTTCACAAGAGTCACATAAGACGATCACATTACAGACACAACCTTATTCATATTTTCAAATTCCAAGAGATTGAATGACATCCTTTTAAACTGTTTGGGCTTGAGATGTTTCTCCTACACTTACAGACCCTCCAATGTAATCCTCTGATGCATCTGCATGTTTTTGGGTATGGAGCCTGATTATCTTGTTTATTTTGTATCACAGCGTTGGACCCCTGTACCTTAATTGGGGCGGCAGCGCCGCCCATAATTAAATGCTTCCTGGGGGTCCAAGGGGGGTGGCTGCAACTTTATGGAGCCCCCCCCGGCAGGGGATTTCAGGGGAAGCACTGCCAAAGCTAAAAACAGATGTAAAATTGCCTTGTAAAAGTATAGTAATTTCTAGTCAATCTGGGCCGTTCATTAGGCGGATGATCTCATGGTAGAAGTTATGTTTAGTGTAGGTTTTTTTTCCCTAGAAGGAAACTCCTCACATGTATGAGGGTATCATATTGCGGCTGTGTATTGGATGTGTATTCTCAAAGTGAGAAACAGATAGGGAGACTGTGAGAGAGAACAAAGGATATTATAGCAGATCTGCTATAGGTTGTGTCTCTTCATTTTGCTGGATAATAGAAAGAAAGGACTAGCTGTTCGAGGTGGACGTAGCCCAAACTGGGTGAACCACGTATATATGTGTCTCTCTGGTTTTATGTGTTTTTTGTGCTTGTCTTTTCCACATATTTTATGTGTTTCATTACTCTGTAATATTTAATTTTATAAAAACTGGTATCAGAGTCGAAGATCTATTTGGCTGATAAACTCGTAGGAAAGAAGGGTTCTTGGTTCAAGTGGGAGCAATGGCGAAAGACGGCAAGTTTAGGGTTGAGAATTTTAACGGCCAAAACTTACCACTGCAGAAGATGCAGATGGAAGATTATCTGTATCAGAAAGATCTGTACCTACCATTGAGCAGAAAAACAAAGAAGCCGAAGGCTATGATAGAAGCAGAATGGGAGATTCTCGATAGAAAGGCACTCGGAATAGTACGGTTGTGCCTCGGGGCATCGGTAGCCTTCAATATTTCGAAGGAAACAAAAACAAAGGGCTTGATTAAGGCGTTGGCGAAACTATATGAAAAACACTCAGCCTCAAACAAGGTATTTCTTATGAAACGTTTATTTAATATGAAGATGTCCGAAGGTGGATCTGTTGCAAACCATTTAAATGATTTTAATACAGTTACCAGTCAGTTAAGTTCTGTAGGGGTAAACTTTGATGATGAAGTTAGGGCCCTTTTATTTCTGTGCTCATTTCCAGAAAGCTGGAATGGTTTAGTTATGGCCATTAGTAACTCTGTCTCTAGATCTAGTACTTTAAAGTTTGATGATGTTGTCGGTGCTATCTTGAAGGAGAAAATGCACTTAAAAGCATTGTCATGAGACATCGTGCATGCTTTGAGTGGTAGACTAGGGAAGAAATGAAAGAGGAAAGAGTCATGATACTGTGAATCAAGGAAAGTCACAGATCCACCCAGACTGTGGGATGGTCTACTGAAATGCGAAAGAAAGGACACCTAAGAAAGACTCAGATCTCTAAAGTAGAAAAGAAGACGCATTGCAGAAGAAACAACTTAACCTCAAATGCTAATAGTGATGAGTTACAAGATGCTTTGATTCTTTCTTTCGAAAATGTTACTGATTCTTGGGTTGTAGATTCAGGGGCTTCATTCCATGCCACACCTGATAAGAAATATTTTCATGACCATGTTCAAGGAGATTTTGGACAAGTTCGTTTGGGTGATGATAAACCCTGTAAAATTTTTGGAATGGGTAAAGTTCTTATAAAGCAACAGAATGGAAACAAATGGCTATTAAAGGAGGTAAGGCATGTTCCAAATCTGAAGAAAAATTTGATTTCAACAGGGCAGTTAGGCGGTGAAGGTTGTGTGACAACTTTCATACATAAAACTTGGACGGTCACTAGAGGAGCCCTGGTAATAGCAAAAGGTGAAAAGGTTGGTACATTGTATTTATGCAATGGTATTTCTAACTTTGTTAATGCTTTAACTTCCAAAGGAGCATATGCAACATTATGGCATCATAGGCTGGGACACATGAGTGAGAAGGGGATGAAGATTCTTCACTCAAGAAATTTGTTGCCAGGTTTGAAGAATGTTGATTTGGATTTCTGTGAGAATTGTATTTATGGAAAACAAAAGAGAGTCAGATTTCTCAGAGTTGGGAAAGAAAAGAAGAGCGAAAAATTGGAGCTTGTGCATACAGATGTATGGGGACCTGCTCAGGTATCATCTCTCGGTGGCTCTTGTTATTATGTTACTTTATTGATGATGCAACTAGAAAAACATGGATTTATTGTATTCAGAATAAATCTGATGTATTTGATACTTTCAAGAAATGGAAAGCTTTGGTTGAGATTGAGACAGGAAAGAAGTTGAAGTGTCTCAGATCAGACAATGGAGGTGAATATTGCAGCAAATAGTTTGATAGGTACTGTTCAGAGCATGGAATTCGCAGAGAGAAGACAGTTCCAAGAACACCACAAGAAAATGGTGTGTCAGAAAGGATGAACAGAACAATCATGGAGCATGCAAGGTGCATGAGATTGCATGTAGGATTGCCTTTACAATTTTGGGCAGATGTTGTAGATACTGTTGTTTATCTAATAAACAGAGGGCCTTCAAGTTCCTTGGATGGTGGTATTCCAGAGGAAGCATGGACAGGTAAAAAGGTAAAGTACTCTTTTTTAAAGCCTTTTGGTTGTGAGGCCTTTGTCCATATTAATAAAGAAAATAGAACAAAGCTTGAGGCAAAATCAAAGAAATGTACCTTTATTAGATATGGTGTTAATGATTTTGGTTATCACTTATATGATTATGAAAATTACAAAATCATTAGGAGAAGAGATGTAATATTCAATGAAAAGGTTTTGTATAAGAATCAGTTGCAGGAAAAGAAACAGGAAAAAGAAAACAAAGAATACACAGTTCTTGATGAGATCGCAGAAAAGGTAAAGGTGCCTTAAAATAATAATAATCAAGAGCCACAACAACAACAACCACCACAACAGCAACAAGCACCTCAAACACTTGAAAGTGGTGTTAGAAGATCTACCAGGATAATTAGACCCCTTGAACGATACTCTCCTTCATTATATTATTTATTGTTGATTGATTCTGGTGAACCTGAATGTTATGAAGAAGCAATGCAGGTTGAAAGTAGGAAGAAGTGGGAGCTAGCCATGGAAGAATAGATGGACTCCTTAATGCATAACCAGACTTGGGGCTTAGTCAGGTTGCTTGCAGGTAAAACTACATTGCAGAATAAATGGGTTTATAGGCTGAAGGAAGAAGATGGAGGAAAACAGAGGTACTAAGATAGACTTGTGGTGAAGGGGTTTTCATAGAAGAAAGGTATTGATTTTGATGAAATATTTTCTCCTATTGTTAAGATGACTTCAATCAGAACTATTTTAAGTCTTGTAGCAATGGAAGATTTACATCTTGAATAGTTAGATGTAAAGACAACATTCTCCATGTAGATTTGGAGGAAGAGATCTATATGGAGCAACCAGAAGGATATGAGGTCAAAGGGAAAGAAAAATTAGTGTGTAGGTTAAAGAAGAGCTTGTATGGATTAAAACAGGCTCCAAGGCAATGGTATCTAAAATTTGACAAGTTTATGTCTGAACAAGGTTATACTAGATGTCACTCTGATCATTGTGTTTATCTGAAAAGCCAAAATGATGGCAGCTATATTATATTGTTATTGTATGTAGATGACATGATTTTTGCAGGGTCTAACATGCAGGAAATAAATGTGCTCAAAAGAAAATTGGCAAATTCATTTGCAATGAAGGATTTGGGAGCTGCAAAACAAATCCTTGTTATGAGAATAACTAGAGACAGGAAAAATCGCAAATTAACACTGTCTCAAAATGAGTACATACAAAAGGTGCTGAAAATATTTAATATGCAGAATGCAAAACCAGTTAGTACACCTTTTGCTAGCCATTTCAAACTTAGTAAGGAGATTTGCCCCAAGACCCAAGAAGAAATGCACTACATGTTTAAAGTTCCATATGCATCAGTAGTTGGAAGCTTAATGTATGCAATGGTCTGCACAAGGCCTGATATTGCACATGCAATGGGAGTTGTAAGCAGGGACATGAACAATCCAGGAAAAGAACATTGTATGGCAGTAAAATGGATTCTAAGATATTTGAGAGGTACCACAAATCAAGCATTATGCTTTGGTGGTTCAAACATTGCTTCACGGGGATATATTGATGCAGATATGGCAGGTGACAGGGATAACAGGAGGAGCACTACAGGATATGTATTTACTATAGGTGGAACAGCTGTCAGTTGCATTTCAAAAATCCAAAGTGTTGTTGCACTTTCAACAACAGAAGCAGAATATGTTACTGCTACAGAGGCTAGTAAGGAAATGATTTGGTTACAAAGGTTTATGGATGAATTGGGTAAGAAGAATGATATGGGCACGTTATACAGTGATAGAAAAAGTGCCATTCATCTTGCAAAGAACTCAACATTTCATTCTAGGACTAAACACATACAGCTCAAGTACCATTTCATACGGTTAGTATTGGAAGATGGAGATTTGAAGCTGGAAAACATACACACTAGCCAGAATCCTGCAGATATGCTAACAAAAGTTGTAACCAGAAAGAAACTGAGAACATGCTCAGTTTCAATTGGTCTTCAAGGATGACGATGAAGATGAGAAACAACCAGGTCCAAAGAGGAGTCATTGTCCAGAAAATGAAGCGGCGGTGGAGTTGCTACAATCAGTCTTCAAGTGGGAGATTGTTGGTTGTGGAACTTGATTATCTTGTTTATTTTGTATCACAGTGTTGGACCCCTGTACAAAATTAAATGCTGCCTGGGGGGTCCACGGGGGGGTAGACTTTATGAAGCCCCCTTGGTGGGGGATTTCTGGGGCAGCACCCCCGAAGCTAAAAACAGATGTAAAATTGCCTTGTAAAAGTATAGTAATTTCAAGTCAATCTGGGCCGTTCATTAGGCGGATGATCTGACGATAGAAGTTATGTTTAGTTTAGGGGTTTTTTTCCCTAGAAGGCAACCCCTCACATGTATGAGGGTATCGTATTGTGACTGTGTATTGGATGTGTATTCTCAGAGCGAGAAACAAATAGGGAGACTGTGAGAGAGAATAGAGGATATTACAGCGGATCTGTTGTAGATTGTGTCTCTTCATTTTGCTGGATAATAGAAAGAAAGGACTAGTTGTTTAGGGTGGATGTAGCCCAAACTCGGTGAACCACATATATCTGTGTCTCTCTAGTTTTATGTGTTTTGTGTGCTTGTGCTTTCAGCATAATTTATGTATTTCATTGCTTTGTAATATTTAATTTTCTAACACATGTCGCCCAAGCTTACCAAGACACATTCTTGAAATCCCTTCGATACCATGGTATGTTTTTGTCTTTTTTCTATAACAAAAATATATTAGGGTTCAATGGACCAATGAGAAGAAAGTCCATTCCTCATAAACATTGGGTTCACATGTCGAACAAGTGAAATTGTGTTAGTGTCATTACCAACTTCTGTACCTGCTACATTTGGTGCCAAATTTTCAATTGCAGGTCCTTTTCAACCTCTTTAGTCGCATCTACTTTCGAATGACTAACAATATATTTCTACCAAACTATTTCTTTGTACACCATCCCTACATGCTTCAATATGTCTGCATCCCCAAAACCAATTTTAGGCATCATTATTGTTGTGATTTTCCATAAATGTGTTTAAAAGGATAAAATACCATCTAGAATTGAAAGATATCTCAAATTTCATGTGTTGTGCTACCTCAATATCTTCCAGCTTTGTTCTAGCCAACAAATCCATGAATTCATTTGCAGGTTTCATGTGTACTCTCAAAGTAGTACAAACAACCCTTGTAAGCGGAGATGAGTGTTGTCGTGAAAATTTCTTAAATGCAACAACAATATTCTGGCCACCTTGAAATTAAAATGGTAAGAGGCATAAATCAAATAGTTGCAGCATAGCCTCTATACCCTTCTTGTCAATAAACACTCATGTATCTATAATATGCAGAATATTCTCTAAGAGACATGTAGCATTGCTTATACAATCTGGGAGAAAGAATTCCATGCTTGAAGAAAATTTTTTAGCATAAGTATCAACCCCTAACTCAAATGTCACCATCGATGATTCATCTCCATCCACTGAACTAATTGTTTGTTGTTCTAAGTCATTCTCCATGGGAACAAGCACAGAAGAGAGGAAAAAATTTTGCAACAGGGAAGACACTTCAGCACCAAATCCAAGTTTTGCAATAGTATTTAATATTTCAATCAATACGTCCACCCCATTTCCCCTCAAATAAGGAGCATGTCATATCATCTCATCCAAGGAAGATGATAAGGACCTAAGAGTGTCACTTGCCAAAGCCCATAAGTAGGCTTTTGATGTAAAAAAATTCACAAAAGATCTTAGAGCACCACAATCATTAATATCTTGAATTCTGAGGTTATTAAGCCACAAAGCATCTAAGAATTGTGGTATACAATCTACTGCATCTACATAATGGAGGATACCAACCATGATGACATTAAAAAAAGCATTAGGCAGACCAGCAACATCTAGAGCAGAATATCAAGTTGGATCTTTGTAAATAAGATCACTTGTGACTATAGTTGCAAGTGAAAAGACTCCAACACCAAAGTCCTTTGATCTTCTGAATATAGTGCACAAGAAAAATGGCAAAGAACTCTTCAGATATTATAGTTTGGTAGTATTTCCAGGAGCATATGTGCCAAGAGATAGAACCCAAGGAAAATCCTTCATAATAATTCTTTTATGATAAGGAACCAATGTGTCAGACTTAGAAGTTTGCATTTCCTCTGACATAGCAGCATTTTTAAGAGTAGACTTGCCCTTGGAACTTGATTGTGATTCTCCACTCAACTTCCTTTCTCCTCAAAATGGCAGACTTCAAATGTGTTATGGTGTTGTCCAAGGCTCCAAAACCCCTAAAGGAGGTTTCAGTAGGACTATTACTTTCCATAAAAGGCTCAAGAACATGCACAATAGATGTTAACAAGTGTATATTTTGTGGATCCAAATCTTTAAGAAGAGGGAGAAAAGTTGGCATTAAACCCACATCCCATAATGCAGTGCAGCCAAAAGAAGAAGAAACTAGAGTTGTTACAAGGGAAAGTAGTGCTTCTACTAAAGATATCGAACAATAGGATGATTCACTGGAAACTTATTTCCATTGAGCTCAGGGGGATATTGGATATTTTTGATGCAATATTGAGTATAGTTGAGAAGAGAAATATTATTACAAAGGCTTACCAAAACTCCACTCCCAATCCTTCTAAAATGGATTTGACATTCCAATGTTTATTTTCATTAGATTTTGTTCTGGATTGACCAACTCCATAATTGAATATTTATTAGGGTCGAGAAGGTCATTCTCTTGAGACAAGCACTACCAATTCATCTAATATCAATTAGTTTCATCTCACATGTATCCCCAAAAGAGGATGCCTTTCTTGTTGAATGTGAGAGCATGAAGGTGGTGCAACTCTCGAAGGCAATCACCCTACGTCTCCAACTCCAAATGGAGTGCGTGCCATATCCGAATTTGTCTTTCATGTTCCACCTAGCCAAGCCCAAAATTGCTTTCCATGCTAACCAATTACTCTAGGAAATTCAAATAAGTGAGCTTGAGACCTAGAATTTGGTGTGCTAAATTTTCTTAACCCTGGCAACTGGAGAATTTAGTTTCTAGTAAATTTCCTTGTTGTAGATTATTTAAAGTCTCA